>JBBPCW010000084.1:19913560-19924561 GCA_037974425.1 Phenacogrammus interruptus | reverse complement strand
TGTGTGTGTGTGTGTGTGTGTGTGTGTGTGTGTGTGTGTGTGTGTGTGTGTGTGTGTGTGTGTGTGTGTGCGTGCACGTGTGCATATGTAACATATCTATAAAAATGCAATAAATAAATGTCAAAATATTAAAATGCTACAGGTGGCAAATGGGCCTACAATTCCCTCCCTATTACATCTGTCACTTGGTAGAAGTAGGAATAAAAGTGTTTTTAAATGACATTTTGGTGTTTTATACCTCCTCCCTGATTGCAGTAGCTGGTACTTGTGGTACAGCACATAGGAAGGATCAGTTGCAATCTTAGTGGCTTGCCTCAGCACAGCATGCTCATAAGTAGTCTCCAGCAATAGAAGCTGTTTTACATGATCTTTCACAGAGATTTTTTCATACAGACTACTTCTGACTTCAGCTACACAGAAAATGTACAAAACAAGTTGTGATTCCATATAATAAGAATGTAGCGTGTGAGCAGAATCCGATATAATTTGGGGAAAGATGAATGGTTCTGCTTTTACTTTTACAGTGTTGAGGTTTCAGGTCTTACAAGTACCTGGAGCACACCGTTCAAGGGAAACAAAAAAATCCCCTTGAGCATGCATGGGTAATATGGCACAGTGCAGCATGACCAGAACAGAATGATCATATGTGGCTTTTGTTTTTAATGTATAAACATATCAATTGTAAACCATTTGCAGTCTACACTTTCCTAGTTTACTCAAGGTAAAGTACAGCCTATATTGTGTGTATTATGGAAGGATGCAGTTCTCTGACAGGTTGTTTAGACATTAACAGCAGTATATGTCACACTCCATGTGCACGTGGTTGTGAACCAACTTATATTGCATCTCTCAGATCACATGTCTACCCTCAAATCCCAAATGGAGGTTGAGAATCCACTACTTCTGGAATCCACTTTGCTATTGGCAACTCTCTGCCTATGACATGCACAACAAGTCTGAAACAGAGCTCTGGCAAAAAGGAAAGCTATGTCATTATTAGCGAGGAGAGGCAGAATGAAAACTCGAGAACAGGCCTATCAAAAGATGTGAGGCAAGATGATACGATAAGGCATAATCAATCAGGAGCTTGCAGAAATCCTTAAGTGGCTGGTGTAGCCTCCCTCAAATTCAATCAGCCAGCCTTAGAGGAAGCCCATACAGTGCAGGGCCCCTTTAGAGTGAGCAGCTCAGATATCGTTTAATTCTATCATAGGCGTGTGATGAAGTTTTACACACCCGTTGGAAAGGCAAAACTAAAAGGTCGGAGAATTTTTTAATATTGAAAATTGAGGGATATTATATCATTCAATTTGGAAGAGACGGAGCAGAGATCCGATTATGGTGCCTAATGTGCTTTGGTTGAGAAAGACATCTTGTCCTCAATGGCAAGCCAACAGAGAGTAATATACTGTGATTAACTATCTAATCCACTAAATGGAGCAGGATCTGTCTTCATCTGGGCAGACTACATGGCCCAAAATCAAGTTAGCTCTGAAAACGAGAGGAGAGGGCAGGAGGAGGATAGGTGTAATGAGAGAGGAAAGAAATGGAGTACAAGTAAGGAGCAATGGAACATACGCAAATGGTCAAGAAGGACAGAATGAACATGCACGGAAGCTCTACTGAAGGCATATTCATTTCCTATGTTGTATCTATGAGGTGCATCTGTGCTGCATGGTTGATTACCACAAAAATACTTTGATGAGTTGTAAGAGAACAGGAAACCCATTGACTCAAAAGATACTTAGCTCAGAAGCCAATAGGCAGCTGACTTATGCAACTTAAATATCTCTTGATATTAAGGGTTTCTAAATGGTTATCATCTTGGACTTTAGCTACTTGGAAAAGCCTCTATAGTGAACTTACATAACTGCCAAAGATTTGAGAAGAATCAAGCAAGAAGTTATCAGGAACCCATTATCCTCCAGTTCCACCATATTCTGTAACTGCGACCTAACAGAAGTATAAGATGTTCAGTGCTCAGAGACATGGCCAAGGTAAGAAAGGCTGAAACTGACCCTCACTGAACAAGACACATAAGTTGAACAGTCAAGACTGGGCCAAGAAACATCTCAAGACACATTTTTCAAAGGTTTTATGGACTGATGAGATGCGAGTGACTCTTGACGGACCAAATCGATGGGCCTACAGCTGGATCAGTAGCGGGCACAGAGCTCCACTTGGACTTGGATGCCAGCAAGGTGGAGGTTGGGTACTAATGTGGGTTTGTATCATTAAAGTTGAGCTAGTTGGACCTTTTCGTGTTCAAGATGGGTTCAAAATTAACTCCCAAACCTACTTCCAGTTTTTAGAAGACACTTTCTTCAAGCAGTAGTACAGGAAAAAATCTGCTTCTTTCAAGAAGGCCATGATTTTTATGCAGGACAATGCTCCATCACATGCATCAAAGCACTCCACTGCATGGTTGGCCAGTGAAGGTCTGAAAGATGAAAGAATAATGACTAATGGCATGGTATAATGTGACAAAACCAAGTTCAAGCAATTCTATAGGTAACCTTTTATTCAAAGCACTAAGTAGCTTTCTATGACAATTATGTTTTTGGCTTTGTTTCTGCAAGTTAATATCTGTGGGGAATGCCTGATGTATTCTTATTTCTTCACAGTTATAAGGTGGAATAATACAGGATGGAGTAACTCTTGAATCAGTTGTCCTATTTTGGGCCACAACTTGTTGGTGTTTTTTTTTTCTGGGAGGGCAGGTCTTATTAGTCATACTGCAATAAACGTCATGGAGAGCAATGGCCCCGATGATGGACAGTGCCCAAATCGGGCTCCACAGCTCACATCTCCGGCAGTAAAGTCACACTTGCCTGCGCTTAGACAGACCCTCTGCAGAGAACTAGACGAAACCACATGAGGGTAAAAAGCACCTACATTTACACAGTGACACAAATACCAGACCAAAACCAGTCATTTGCCACTGACGTCAATTTGTGCATGTGTATTCGCACAAAGACAATCGCACACTGAGCGATAATTATGCTGCAACTATATTAGTCTTGGCACCTGATTCTTGTTCGCCATAATTTTGAGTTATCACTTGTGTGTGTCTGAGAGACAGAAAGAGGGAGAGAAAGAGACATATGACAAATCATCCATGCACTCTGACACTCACGTCAATGGGGATGATTCACAACTTCTGAGTGAAAAAGCAGCACCACATTGAATTACGCATCAATTTCTCGCTTCCTCTCCAACACTTGGTTGAAACAATGGGAGGAAAAATAAAGCCTTCTCACATGCAGCCACAAGCAAGTCTGGTGAAACAGAACCTCCTCACACTGGGCACCAGTCTTAACGCTGTCTAGGTAGACACATGGGAACGACACAGGACACTAATTATGACACCTAAGCTCCTCTGCAGAGGAACAAGACCCCAAGTCAGGCAAACCCTGCTGAAGCCAGCTTTGCAAGCCAAAATAACAGCCAAATGGCCACTTACTGTTGGCCTGGCATGTTCAACTATCTACACTAGAAACAAAGGCATGGAAGGCTAAAGTACTTCTGGATTGTATTGAAGAGGAATCATTCAGGGGCAGATTTGGTATTCCTTGATGCTTAATGCAATTCATTATTTACCTTAGGGCAGCTGGTGGCCTAGAGTTTGGGTAGTTGACCCTGTGATCAGAGGGTCATGGGTTCAAATCCCAGGAATCCTAGTGGCACCTCTGAGGTACCCTTGAGCAAGTTACTGTCCCTACACGCTGCTCCCCGGGCACTGTGTTCCTGGCTGTCCACTGCTTCACTTAGTAAATGGGTTAAATGCAGAGAAGAATTTCATGCTGTTCACACTGTGTGCTGTTCACATTTGACAAATCTTCACTTCAGAGACATTATTTACTTTATAAATATAATACAATATTTACATTTTAGAGCTTCTTACTACTATCAGAAATGAAAGTACCATCCTGGTTTGGTCTCAGCAAAAGCCTTGACTATGTCCCTCAACATTTCTGGCTTAAGTGTTAGTTTGTAAGAGGAACTTAAGTTGGAAGTAACAGCACTTTCAGCTGCATTTGAAGCTTCTTTGTCTGATGCCTCAGCCCCTCATTTACAGCTTTTTGTCTGTTTTTTCTGTAGTTTTTGGGCACCACTAAAACAGTCCTTTCAGAGTTGCTTTCAAAAAACCTGATTAGGTGGCTAAAGTGTTGTTTTTTTCTGTCAAAAATACAAGAAAAAGAAGCAACTTTATTTATTATTTCAGTCGTCCTCTTGCAGCCAGCAGAGTGCTCACTAACCTTCATGGCCCCATGAACATGAATGCCTATGAAACACCATGCTCAGCTGCTTTGGTTTACCTGGTCTTTATAGCTGAAAAGTTACTCCCAGATGTTTACAGAGTCAACAAAATAGTACACCAGGCAGTAACTTTCCTCCTCTACACCATGGGGGGCTAAGAAGAGGCCTCTGAATTGTCCAGAATTTACCACGTAGCAGAGACAGCATCCAATCTAGTGCTTTTCTTGTGGACAGTTTCTGTACCTCCTACGAGTGCTACCAAAACACATTACGCCATCATAACAAAAGGACAAAATTTGTGTTTTTGTAATCTTTTATCAAAGTATTCTGACACTTCTAAACATCCAGAGTATCTGCACTGATCAGTCACAACATTAAAATTTCTGACCGGTGAAGTGAATTTTATTAATGATCTCAGTACAGTGGCGTCTGTCAAAAAGTGGTATATATTATACAGCAAGTGAATTGTAAGTTCTTGCTGGTGTGTTGAAAGCAGGAAAAATGGGTAACCATTGTGATGGCCAAACTGGATCAGAGTAGTTATAAAATGGCAGGTCTTGTGTGTGGGTGTGTGGGGGGGGGGGGGGTCCCTGGATTAAGTGATTTGTACCTATCAAAAGTGGTGAAGGAAGACCCCCCTGTGAACCAATGACAGGGTCACTGATGCCTGAGGTGTGTGTGAGGAGCAAAGGTTAGTCTGTGTAGTCTGATACCACAAAAGCATTGCTGTAGCAGAGAAGATCATGCCTGTTTTGATAGAAAGGTGTTGGAACATAGAGCCTCACAGCTTGCTGCATGTGGGAATGTGTAGCTGCAGAATGGTCAGATTGTCCTTGTCCACTGCTGAAAGCACCCACAATGGGCATGTGAGCATCAGAACTTGACCAGAGGAAGGTGGCCTGGTCTGATGAATACATACCTAGGGGTGGCATTTGTTCTGCGGGGACAGTCCTGGATTCATACAATGTTACTTCAACACATATCATCTACCTAAACATTACTGCAGACAAAGTAGCCCTATACCCTTTCATGGCAACGGTTTTCCCTCAATCTGTAGCCTATTTCAGCAAGATAATGCATCCTGCCACGCTGCAAAAAACCCTTAGAAATGGTTTAAGGAACATGACACAGAGTTCAAGATGTTGAATAGGCCTCTAAATTCTCCAGATGTTGATCATATTGATGGGATATTCTCAGCACTGTGGGATATTCTGGACAAACTATTCGATCCATGTAGGCCCCCAACTTGGAGTTTACTTAATGGATCTGCTGCTAACACTTTAGTGCCAGATACCCCAGCGCACCTTCAGAGGTCTTGTGGAGTCAGTGGGTCAACGGGTCGGAGGTGTATTTGTGGAACAATATTAGACAGGCAGTTTTAATGCTTTGGCTGATTATTGCTCACGTTCATTTTTTAGATCACAACAGGACATTCCTAAGTCATCTTTAGCCATAAAATGGGTAAAGTGGCTTTGAATGTAAAATGGTGTTAATCGACAATAATTTTGTGTTTATAATTTAATATTGTTTGATGTAAATATATTGCTGGGCTGTACATGAAGGAGTCTAAGCAAGCAATATTCACTACTTTCCTATAAATAAAACAGTTTAAATAAAAGCCTCACATTATCTCTAAGCCCTCAGCTTCAAATGAAATGACAGATTACGGTTCTGGTGTACTTAAGCAAATAGATAAGCAACAAAGGGAAGAAATAATGAAAGATACTGATAAAGTGGTACCTGTTTTGCATGACACCTGGTAGTGGCAAGTAGTTAGAGCCAATTAAATTTGCCTTTATGAGTTTAAATCAGTGGAAAATAAATTCCATTCACTTTCATGTCGTGAGTAAAAAGAAGGATGCAACTCAGCAAAGCCAAGAATTAATTTACTGCTTGAAGCAACTAAAAACGAAAAAGCGACACCAAGACATACATACATATGGAGGCTGGGGTAAACAAACTGGGGAATGCTTGATGCCAATAGCTTGCAATTCACAACAGATTTTTTGGTACAAAAGCAGTAGATAGTGACCCAAGCCTCTCTGCCTCACCATACAATAATACTATTGTATCATCACAGTTAAGGTCTTGTGGATCCTGGCTAGTCACCACTGAGTGAGATTGGGAGAATTTCTGACAGAGGATTGTTGGCAATGGTGAGGGAACAGGGAGATACGACCATGTATTTGGATTCTTAACTAAACCATGATTTGCTTTGAACAAAGGAAATGATACGCCATGTTCTACATTTTGCTCCATCAGTATTTGGTTAGCCAGGACTTTCTGTAGGCAAACCATTGATGGGAGTCATTGGAGCCAATAATGGTTCTTCCTCTTTGATGAATTACTGGTATTGAAGGAAACTCTCCAGTATGCCTGTGTTCGGCTGGCTGGCTCTGGATCTCAGTAATTTGGTATCAGTCATTTTACCTTTATGTGCTGTTGTCTGAAGTGTAACAGCTCTGAAATCACGTAAATGTTCACATGACAAAAAACATTGATGTCTGACGAATGGTAGTTCAATGCAACGTCAAATACAATGGGTATGAATAGTGAACACTCCTCACAGTTACTATTTGTTTATTTAAGCCTAAACAATTGGGTAAAATATTACTTAACAATAAAAGCTGTACCACATTTGTGTACAGCCTGCACAAAAGTTGTGGCTTATGTGTTTTCCCTAATGTCTCGAGCAATGTGTTGTACTATTTACACCTTGTAAACATTCTATTAGGCAGCTTTTACTGCCTGACTAGTGAATGTTGTTTTATTTATTTAACTTTGTCATTTAAGCTGTTATACAAGTTCTGTATACAGCAATCCCCCCCTCCCCTCGGCAAGGTGGAATGACCATATCTGTATTTGCATATGATGGCTGGGTTGGACATAGTCAGTCTCTTCATGACAGTTTAAATAGTTTTTCCATATCTAATGTCTTTTCCAGAGACACGAAACACACACACACACACACACACACACACACACACACACACACACACACACACACACACAGTATTATTGTTGAGTGTATGCGTATGTTCTTGTACTTTTGGTATCCAAATGAAAAATAGTGAGAAGGGAATGCCCTTCACCCAAATGAATAAACACAGGAGGTCATAAGTGTGTATCATACTTTAAAACAGCACCTTTTAATTAAGGAACACCAGGAACACCTCACAAGGACTGATGTTTTGGAGATTCTCTGCCCAAATCTGACTCTTGTCAAATTGATCCTTTTCAGTCAGATCATTCTTCCTGCTTACATGAACTGAATGTTCACATGCTGCATAATATATCCCACTCCCTTTACAAGTGCCAAATATCAGTGGATTTACTGCTGTGACTGATTTGTTTCATATATATAGACTGTACAACACCTTCCCAGTTAATATTAATTTTATGGTTATGTGAACTTTTGAGACAAACATCAGTGCTTTCAAATGTTAATAACTTCATTGTAAACTTTCCCTTTAAATTAATGAATTACTGTGCACACCTTACAGTGGGCTTGGTACAACTGTACAGTACATTTGGTAGCAGTAGCCTACTGTATAAAAAGCTGACACTCTACAGTGAGCTGCATATAGCACACAGCGAGTCATCCCCTGTTATAGGCGCTGAAGTGGATCAGATGCAGAAGAACAGGCTTAATCCACTCCACCTATCAGCACTGACTCAGTCAACACACACATTAGCATACGTTAGCATTTTCATTATTGTAGCTTTACATCCTCTATAATCTGTGTTGCTGCAGATTCTCTTCATGGATCATGAAACGACAGAAAAGAACAAAATGGGAAAGTGTGCGCACACACACACACATGTGCACACACAAACATGCACAGTACTAAAGCATGCATTCTTTATTCAAACATGCATTCAGGTCCTAAACAATGGTCCTAAACATGGTCATGTGCAAAAGTTTAAGTCAATTTAACACGCCCTCTAACACAATTAAATACAGTATTGTTCTGCACATTTTATTTCACAATTGTTTGACACTGGAAAAAAAGAAAACCTTATGTAACCTTTAAACTTGTATAAGTCAGCAGATCTCCAAATTAGTATGGTAATTGGGCGCTATGGGGGACAATTTCTCACATTTTTTGACTCCTGATGGTTCACTTCTGCTATTGGAGTTCTGTATACTGTAATCCCGCAGTTTTACGCAGATCAGGAGTCGCGGATTCAGTCACATGCAGATTTTTTATGAGAACCAAACGGATCATTTTACGGGAGAATCACAACAACGCAGAAACTGCAAATATTCTCTGCATTTGTTTTTTGCAGCAATGTTATTTTAGTTCTAAATTATTAAAACTGTACGGTTTACACTGAATTCCTGTCGCAGTGCTGGAATGTAAAATACTGGATGAATATTTTACATTCCAAACATGAATGCCCTGCAATGGCAAATAGCTTTGGTTTTATATTTGATTACCTGAATGTTTAAGTGGTGGAGATTTGAGGGGTGGAGGTAGCTCAGTGGGTAGGATACTTGCCTCCAGACCAAGAGCAGCCTTCAGCAGACCAGCAATGGGTCCCTGAGCAAGACCGTTAAACCCAAGTTGCTTCAGGGAGATTGTCCTCTGTAGTTAGAGAATGAAAGTCGCTTTGGATAAAAGTGTCTTATAAATGCCATAAAAGTAAAAGTAAAGTTGAGATTTACAGAAATATTTGAACTGCAGCTGTGTGACTGTGATAAAGGGAACACTGTTTGTAGGCTAAATGTTATTGTACTTTTGTTTATATAGCAGTACTTGTGTGCAATACACAATTTTGGAATTAATTATTAATGTAGAATGTAGAAAATTAATGTAGAAAACCATGCGAGATTATATATATACATTATATACATTAAAGCGTGGTCCAGCATATATATGTGTGTGTATATATATATATATACACATACATACATACATACATATATATTAGTGCTGGGCCGTTAACAAAAATTTTTTAACGCCGTTAATCGCATGGAATCTCCGCGATGACGGCGTTAACGCCGATAATTAAAAAATATATACTTTCGGGTGAAATGTCAGGATGAACCTAAAATGCACTATAACCTTTACAGGTGAACTTAATGTCACCTTCACTACATGTTTGAATGCCCATGTCTTATTGTACAGTGTTTCAGAACTTCTTTATAACTTGCTGTTCTCTGACAAGGAGTTTAACTAGGTGTTTGATCCTTGAATTGACCAATATATTTCCTAGCTCAGTCAGAATTAGTATTTAAATAGTTCTCCTCATCATGCTGTTCACATTTTGACATCATGAGACCAAGACAACACCTAACAATTGATCAACAGGCTTCAAACAAGATGTTCTCGACCGGAAGTGACCACTGAGGTTGGAGTGTCACAGAGTGTCATCAGCAGATTGCAACAGAGATAATAAAAGTAGGGCATTTAAGTAGAAGCATGCAATAGTGATTTCCTCATCTCAAACTATTTATTGACACAAAAGCTAATTAACAGTGGTGAGTATACCAACCAACCTCTGTGCCTTTCAGAGTCACAGAAAGGCACAGAAGTGGACGTCCTTTGGCCACAACCTACAATAATGACGACTTGATTGTGAACAGTGCCCTGCAGAACCGGATGATGAATGCCATTCAAATCCCGGCGCATTTAAGGGAGGAGAGACGGTGTTAGTGTTTAGTCAATACAGAACTGCCCTACACTTTGTGAATGGTTCAGTGACAAGCCCATACTACCTGAATAAAATTAATCCAGTCGTTGTGCTCCTGCATGAACAACACAGGCCTATTTTCATCTTCATGGACGACAATGATGCAGCTCATCAAGGTCGCATTATAGGGAACGACTGCTGGAGATTGGGGTACACCTCAAATGGACTGGCCTGGACTTTCTCCAGACCTGAATCTCATAGAAGAGTGGGACGCCATACCTCAGCAATCAATAAGTTGACTTGTGAACAGCATGAGACATTGT
Source organism: Phenacogrammus interruptus (assembly GCA_037974425.1). Classification (NCBI taxonomy): domain Eukaryota; kingdom Metazoa; phylum Chordata; class Actinopteri; order Characiformes; family Alestidae; genus Phenacogrammus; species Phenacogrammus interruptus. The sequence goes on along the minus strand of JBBPCW010000084.1, from coordinate 19,914,341 downwards.
TGTCAAGCTGTTATTGGTGCTCAAGGGCACATGACACATTATTGAGAAATTGACATTTTTGGTTGGTATACTCACCACTGTTAATTAGCTTTTGTGTCAATAAATAGTTTGAGATGAGGAAATCACTATTGCATGCTTCTACTTAAATGCCCTACTTTTATGATATTATATGACTGTTGTGTGAACGTTTTCCATTTTCCATTAAAAATATACAAAAAAGCCAAATATTTATAACTTTTGTGAGCCGTGTATGTACACACACGGAAAATAAACAATGGCTACAGAACAATGAAAATCATCCACTTCAACAAATCCCATTGTTCTTGTGGTCTAATCAGAAGTTGATCAGAAACCGAAATTAATTACCTACCTTTATATTAACGATACAGGATAATATAAAGGTAATTGCAACAGCAAACACCACCATGGTCAATATGATAAATAAAATGCTTCCAAACCTAACCTTTAGCCTGAAGATAACATAACCCCTAAGTGACTTGACAATAACTAATGATCAGTAAGCGCTGACAACAAAAAAGCCATCCAGCTGGACTTCCAATACAGCATCAGACTTAAAACTTACCTCTTCATATCAACAGAAGTCAATAAACTGTTCTGTTTACAGTATTTTCCGGACTATAAGACGCACCAGACTATTAGCCGCACAAGCTAAAAATAGGGGAAAATCCAGTTTTGTTCATACGTAAGTCGCACCCGACTATAAGCCGCAGGTGTTTTAATGTTGTGTCTAGACAGAGCCTCTGTGCATTACTCTACATAT
>JBBPCW010000084.1:19875906-19887256 GCA_037974425.1 Phenacogrammus interruptus | reverse complement strand
ATCATGTACAGCACTTTGGTCCTTTGTGTTTACAAAAGTGCTTAACAAATAAAGTTGGATTGGATTGGATTGGATAATCCCCTTGCGGTAGACGACCCGGCGTACGGGTTAGTTCCAGCCGCACTCAGCAGCTAGTATGGGGAAGTCGATGTATTCGACCACCGTTTGAGTCCCTTCATGTAACTGTAGTAGCATTATGCTACTGGATTTTCCCACACAGTGGCCAAAGCTCGCTCTGTAAGTTGTTGCATCAATAGAGAGACCTTCTGCATCGGAATCATCTCAGCATATTCTGCAAAATACAACTCACATGTGAGGAAAAACGTCCTGCAGACAGCAGGACATTTTTGCGAAAGTGGCTGTCACTTGAGGAGCCACTGGGACTGGTGTGGCTTGCACCACTTGTTCCAGCTGGCCCACAACAGTATCAAGTTGTTCATGTTGTGACTGTTGAGCCATTACTTGCTGCTATAGTAGGTCCTCGTCACTGGGGAGGGTGATGGCTGTGGCGTTTATGTCGATGGTGTGGTCATCTGTCATGTCGGGCTCATGGGAAAGATTTCTTATTTCTTAAAAGAACTTTAATGAACAGAACAAGAAGGTCGAGCTCCCAATACGAACATAAGAGTCAACACAAGTATTCTGTGATTTCAGGAGGACATTCATTCCTGTGCAAAACGACACATGCCCAACGGAGAGAAGCCTCATTTCTTGGCTGAGCTACTGGCCATTCTAGGCAGTGTAGAGCATCTGTTCATAAGCCGCTGTGGAACGGCAACATGCCTCATGCCTGCTGAGACAAAGGGAAGCAAACACAAAGTTACTTGTAATGGACAGAGTCCCGTGGAGTTTCTAACCACGGTCTGTTGGCTAAGGGGAAGGCAGCATTTTTACTGCCACTGAGTGACAAAGACAAATGACACAGGGGTTGGGAGTTAACACAGATAAACTTTCAGTACAAACCCAAGTTCATAGGAAGAGTGTGGTGATCACGTGACGATCCTCCGGCTCGGGTGAGCTTTTAAACCTGGACCCACACACAGACCGCCAATCACACAACGCGAACAATAATAAGGCGAACTAGCACCACTTAACTTAAACACGAAAAACATGGATATGTCATCAGGTACCTAGGCAACCCAGCTCATGCGCTCAGTGTTTACACCTGGGCTGCAAAATGCTGGTCATACACTGTGATATGTATGTTGAAACGATATTGAAACGATTTTTCACTTGTGCGACCATTTAGGGGATTGGCCTGGGTTTCGCCTTAATCAGGTGTTGTGCATCGTGAGGTAATGAGAAGCAACCAGCTCCCAAACAGCATTCGTATGGTCTCAAGAAAATCAAACCTGTTTGACATCCTGGTCACCCTGCGTGAGAGTATCACACTGTTTAAGCAGTGCCACAAGCATCTCTCACACTGCGCATGCGCAAACACAGATTTGGAAGTGAAAATGACAGAGCAGCGTTGCAGCATTTGCAGCATGTGATCTGGACATATTTACACATAACACACCAATAATACAGCAACATTATAGATGTTGGATGTTATTGGTCATTTAAGAGTCTAACTGGTATTTAACCAATGTCTTTGTTACATGTTCAAGTCACTCACTAGAATGCTACTCAAGTAAAAGTTTAAAGGTACTTGGCTAGTAATCCAATTAACTCAAACGTTAACAGGCTGCAATTAAATGTTGCCTAATGAAATTGGCAGTGTCAAATGTCTTCAAAAGTTTACCCATCATTAGATAAAGCCTACATCAACATGGGTAAATTGAGTGTGAGATCATGAATTGTGAGCTACGAACTTCTAAACTCCGCAATTTAGTCGTACAGTTTGAGCTGGAGCTAAATAACGCAACGGAAAAAAACACACAGTGTATGCCCAGCTTCAGTTCCTGATGACCAGGCACGCAACAAACTATGAGGTAACTGCTTTATGTCCCAGGCTGGTCAAAACTCTGGGGACCGGCTCCATGCTGGCGTGACCAAGATGGTCCAGACATAACATCAAATAACAGAGAACATAAATACATATTTTTTTGATCCTCAACCAATTGGCCCATTGATTGTCTAATGCCTTTCTTGGTCATTTTCCAACCTTTACCTGGAGTGCAATAACACTGCACATTAATTACTCTATGTATCAGCCACTAATATTGACATAATTTGTAATTTGAAAGATGCTCAACATCCAGGCAATGTAGGCATTTCTACTACAAAATATAATCAGGCATTTTCCCCAGAATCATAAGAATGACTCAAGTCTTGCATAAATAAATCTTTCCCTGAGACCCCTCTGCAACTGTGTTACGGTTGGCACATCTATTTCAAACATACCATGAGAATTAATTTTTTTCTTTCTTAAATGGTCTGCCCAGTCACTGTAATTTCTATGCTGAATAGCCATCCGGTATCAATAAAATTACCTACTACATTTTAAATGGAAAGCAATGGAACCATCCCTTGTCTACCCCTGGCAGACTGCCAGTAAATCTAGGGGGACAGGTTAAATATATGTTTGCATGCACAGTGCAATCTAGACTGACAGCAAACAGAAACGTCTTTCTAGTCCTAGTTAGCTAACTAGTAACAATGCATAATACATCATTAGTAAACCTTCTCCTCAACTCAAAATCTAAAGAAAACTCTGGATCTATTGGTCAGGTTCTAATCTTCACAGTAGAAGTAGTAACATATATATAAATTTACTAGTGCTGGGCCGTTAACGCCAAGATTACAAATGGCGTTAACGGCGTTCAAAAATATTAATCTATGCCCACCTCTAAAATTTACATATATATATATATATATATTTAATTTACATATATGGTCTGAGTAAATCTGCATTCCCTTGGTAATTAAATTTGAAGTATTTCATTTGGATATATGTAAAGCATGCATTAAAAATATGATTAATTGAAACTGCCTTCAGCAATCGGTCTATTTTCCACAGACATTCTGTGCACAAGCTACTGTGAGACTCCTGCATTGTTCATGTGGAATGATGATGTTGCCAAAAAAGGGTTCTTTGGAGTGATGCCACAAAAGAATGACTTTTGGATTCTTAAAGACCACTGAATGGATAAGCTAGTTAAAGACCTCGGCACAACATAAAGGGTGAGGATGACTACAGTAGACAGATTGCAGAGTGCAGGATGTGCATACAAAAGGCTCCTTGAGGCTGGTGAAAGAGAAAGGTGACCAATAAATAGCAAACAGCTGGGTTTGGCGTAACTGCAACGTCACCGTAATTCCAATGACCTTGCTGGCTTGCTCTTTTTTCGAGTCCCAGCTGAATAAAGTTAGATTGAGATTCATGTCTTCGTTCTCACTCTCATCATCTGACTAATGCATATCTTTATCCATCCCATTTCCCTCCACCCATCTTAAAAGCCTTTTCTCCACTGCTCTGTTTTTACACCCGACCAGCACATTCAATTTGCAGTTTTTTGAGAAAGAGAGCTGCATTCCTTTATAAAGCTCTATAAAGAGTTATTCTCTTATTTTGCAACCAATATGCACATCCTCATTCCATTTGGCTAAAATATTTACTATTGCTGACAGTAGACTTGGACAGCTTTCCTATCATTTTGACTGCCCAGAATCAGAGAGCGTATGAACCAAATTGTCTTTAAAAACATATGGTTCAGTTCAGCAATACTGACAGTGTGCATGACATACAGCACCATTACTGTATATATTGTATATTTGTATATGATTTTGATTCCACTTGAGGTAGGTATGTAGGTAGTTGAACAATATTTAGGTGCATGTTTTGACAGAAATATTACAGCTCTAAATACTGTTTCCCCAGGGTTGGATTATATCATGCAATATCAACAGCTTGCAAATCAAAATGCAGTGCTGAAACAGTAAGCATACATTATACTAGTCATGCTTATGCATGTAATATATGAAGCCTTGTACATGCTAGCAAATAAACAACAAAAGACCATAAATGACGCTGCAAGAAATTTGCTAGCATTACATTACATTACAGTACATTACAATTGTACAGGTTATGTTGGGGGCATTTGAGACAGACTGTCCTAGCCATTATTAGCATTACTAGTGATGGAGAAGGTAGCAGGTAGTGCTGGGGAAGTGTCTTTGGGGCTTGAGAAACTGGCAATGTCACTGAAGAACAGAGATCAGAAGGGGTTGTTCTTCTAAGTATGCCCTGATGTCTTGTCTGAATTCTTTGTCCTGAGATTTTGCAGAAAAAAGTATTTATTTGTTTTTAAAAAATCAAAGCATGCCATGCAGAGAAGCAGGTGCTGTTTGTCCTTTTGTGTGGCACTTTTTATATTTTGTGATTGCAGATTGTGAAGAAGGAAATCCGAGATCCACTGGCTTACAAAATATTAGTTCTAGTTTAACTGAGCATAATTAGTTTAACTGAGCATAATATACCAACAGTTGACATTACAGAAACAATCTAATCCTTAGAATTAGAGCAATGTAGTCAAGAAAATTCTACTTTGTGAGAAAAATATGGTAAACAACAACTGTGATTAACTGCCTCCTCTGCAAAACAGTTTGATAAAGTGTGGAAGTGTGATAGTGAGTAAAGCGAGATAAAATTAATTAAAATGAATTACAATTAAAATAAATAAAATATATATTAAAACAAAAATATAATTCTTGTAAGACTTTTAAACATAGCTACTGCGGTGTTCCATTTGCCCCTCATGATCATAGCCTGTATAGCAGCAATTTAATCAAGGTTTAAGTTAAATCTTTTCATAAAACTACAGTGCATATTACACTTTACTTTCAAAAGTGACAGTGGATTAGGTTCACAAGCAAACATTTATAGCAGCGCCATTTCTTTTGGTTGTATATTGTAAACAAATTTAATAATAGGAATTTGTTTATCACATGACCTATCCCGGACCTTTGACCTAATCTTGAAACTAGATTTGGACCTTCAAATATAAAGTTTGAGAACCTGCTATGTAGCCTGTGTTGGACATACTTGTTTTCAGTTAAAGTTTATCAGTTAAAGTTTTTGCTTTCTTATATGAAAAAAGGAAGAAAGGTCAGCATTCATAAAGCTTTATGACATCTTTGTAAGCTTTCATGACATCTGACATAACATTTATAAAGACTTGTTCCTAGTGTCAGGTGTCATTTATTTAATTTTATGGCTGGAGACGATGAGGCGCCCGGCGTGGAGGCTGGTGCTGGAGACGATGAGTCACGTGACGCGCAGGCCTGCGCTGGAGAGGATGAGGGGCCAGCAATCCTGTCAGTCGGGTAGTCCATATGAATACTGTCTTTGTCAGTAACAGTCCGTGAGAGACGCAGTCCTCTGTCACGTTCTGTGTCGGTGGGGGGAGAGTCCGGTACCACGTCGGGGCCGAAGCTAATCAGGGAGGACAGCAGTACCGGGTCACTCCGTGGGTTGTTCGCGTCCTGGTCAGTAATTGAAGAAGTCGGACTGTCATCTAGTTCGGAGTCAGAGGGAAATGATGGAGACAGGGCACAGTCAGGTCCGTAGTCGGTCAGGGAAGAGACGGGCATGACGTCAAGGTCAGAGTCTGTCTCGGCAAAAGGGATGGGTTGTCAGAGGCAGAAACTGCTGGGGAATCAGAGTTGGTGTCACCCGGTACGGAAACCGGTGACAAGTCAGGAGTCAGGCCACCCAGTGCGGTAACCAGTGATGGGTCAGGAGTCATGGACAGTGACAGGCGTGCTGGGAGGCGCGCTGACGTCTCAGGCAGTGAAAGGCACGCTGGAGCCTCGGGCGTTGAGAGGCGAGCTGGAGCCTCAGACGGAGAGAGGCACACTGGAGCCTCGGGCGCTGGAAGGCTTGCTGGAATGTTGGGTGGTGAGAGGCATGCTGGAACATCAGGCATTGAGAGGCACGCTGGGAGGCACACTGGAGCCTTGGGCGGTGAGAGGCTCGCTGGAGCCTCGGACGGTGAGAGGCGCGTTGGAACGTCGGGTGTTGAGAGGCGCGCTGGAGCCTCGGGCGGTGAGAGGCGCACTGGAGCCTCGGGCGGTGAGAGGCACGCTGGAGCCTCGGACGGTGAGAGGCGCGCTGGAACGTCGGGTGTTGAGAGGCGCGCTGGAGCCTCGGGCGGTGAGAGGCGCACTGGAGCCTCGGGCGGTGAGAGGCACGCTGGAGCCTCGGATGGTGAGAGGCGCGCTGGAACGTCGGGTGTTGAGAGGCACGCTGGAGCCTCGGGCGGTGAGAGGCGCACTGGTGCCTCGGGCGGTGAGAGGCGCACTGGAGCCTCAGGCGCTGGAAGGCGCGCTGGAATGTTGGGCGTTGAGAGGCGTGCTGGAAGGCGCGTTGGAACATCAGGCGTTGAGAGGCACGCTGTAAGGTGCGCTGGTACATCGGGTGGTGAGAGGTGTGCTGGGAAGTGCACTGGAGCCTCAGGCGATGGGAGGCGCGCTGGAACGTCGGGTGATGAGAGGCGCACATTTCCAGACATTGTTCAGAAGAACAGCATTCCTTGACTGAAAAGTTGATTGGAGAAGAGAAAATATATTAAAAAGTGCAGAAAATGATCAGAAATGCTTTAAAATGGCAAACAAAACCTGAAAGACATGGAAGAAAACGAAAAACTACCATTCGAATGGATTGGAGAATAGACTAAATGGCCAAGACTCTGCCAATGATCAGCTCCAGGAACATCAAAGAAGATCTAAAGTTATCTGTGAGTACTGTTACAGTTAGAAGATGCCTATGTGAAGCCACCCCATTGGCATGGAGCCCCCACAAAGCCCCACGGTTGAAAAAAAGACATGTGCTGAAGAGGTTACATTTTGCCAAAGAACACACAGACATTTCATGGTTTTGCCTCAGAAACTGCTTTTTTGAGGCAAAACCATTAAATGCAGAAGAATTGTGGAGTGTAGTCCAATCATCCTGGGCTGGAATACCCGTTCACAGGGGCCAGAAGTTGATCGACTCCACAAAATACAGATGTACAGCAGTTCTCAGAACCCAGAAATAGTGGTTATTCAACTAATATTAGTTCATACAGGGAATGTTTGAGTTTGTAAAGAAGAATGTGGACTCTGCTATTTTTGGAATAGTCTAAGATTCACTTTTCCTCACTTTCTTTAAAGGAATAAGACAAATTTAATAAACTTCTTCATATATTTGGTTTTGAATAGAATGTGTAGGGTCCCCAATGAATTAGTGTGTATGGAAATAAAAGCTATTAAAAGGATTTTGAGATTTATTCGCTTTTTTAAAAACACTAAACGCTATTATTTTGTACATAACTGTATATGCCATTTCACATGACTGAGCCTTTTCCAATGTTTATTTAGGTTGTCATTAAGCTTCTTTTGAATACCCTAAGTCATATATAAGTTGCCTACTGTTGTTGCAACGGTGCTGTCTCGGTCGCGTAGACTTTCGCCTGAGCACTGCGGGAGTGGTGAATGGGGATCTGGCAACCCGAGGCTGTCAGAGCCCTCATCACAGGTCCACCTGTCTGGTATTACTGCTGTGAGAAATGTAAGTGTCTCTGTCGGTTGTGTGAGTGAAGTTGAGCTCTTATATTCCCAGCTGATCCTGAAAACGTATGGGTGCTGTGGTCACATGCACGCAGCACTGCAGTGGATTTGTACTCGTGTCCAAGTTTTGTATATTGCTCTTGCAGAGGAAACATTAAAGCTCTGTGGATTCTATGTGATCTATTGTCTGTGCATCCTTACCCACCCCGGTCAAACAACTGTAACGTCGGGTGCTCATACACATACATAGAACTTAAATACAAAACATGAACCAATGGGCAAACATAATCATTTATGGAAAACACAAGACACCTGAAACTGGGACACAAGATACAAACATCCACGAATGTCAAAATAAGACTCCATACCGAAAAACCCAAGACAGTGGCCTCTACCTGCCACTGGAACGAGACCTTACAATACCCCCCCTCTCAAAAGCGTGCCTCCAGAGCACCAAAGCCCCAGGGCGGAGGGGGGGAATGTGGTGGCAAAAAACCCCAAAAAAACAAACAAACCAAGTATTGCATACTCGTGAGCCTCCACTCGACCTCCCTCGAACGTGCCTTCACACTGGACCATATACAGCTGGAATCGGGAAATCGTTCCTCACTGTCTGACCTGGTTCCCACTTCCCTTTAAGCGAACTGCGTCCCTCGGATGCAGGTGGGGGGGCCGCCTGTTTGTGGGTGCATCCTCGTAGCTCTGTCCCTCTCTGCAGCGAAGCTGGCTGCGTCGCATGATGACGGGGGTGGCCAGGCTCAGGTCCGGGGCACCTGGCGCCCTCACACCGGCCTGGGACGGAGACCAGTTGTGACCAGCAGGGGAGCCGAAAGAGCGTCAGGGGGGAACACTCTAGAAGCCAGCCTGAAATCTGGAACGCCCACTGTCTCCGCTCTGGCTGGCAGCTGGCTTTCTTTGCCTCCTAATGCCAGTGAGGGGCTGCCATCGTTTGCGAAGACCCCCCTGGGAGTCTGTGCCAACCTGCTGTGCCTCTGGGTTGGCTGGTCATTCTGTCGCGTCGGGTGCTCGGGGGAGTGAGGTCATATGCATCAGGCAGGTTCCAAGTAATGGAAGTTTATTACAAAAACGACACAGACTCTACGACAAAGCAAAACAGGCACGAGGACCATAAAAACAGAAATCAAACCTACATATATGAGACAGGAGGATCAGGGAAGGTGAGAGTCATGGTGAGGGTCAAGTAAGCACAAACCTGTATAGCTGACATCTTGCTCCCCAGTCGGGCTGGCTGAATGGTGTTGAAGGCACTGTAAAAATAATAGATCCTGAGCCTCAGGGATCCCATTGGCTTGTTGAGATGACTCATTTCATGGTGCATGAATTAGATAAAGGTATCATCTATTCATATCTTGGTCCAGGACCAAGACAGACCATCATGCTTTGTGATGAGAGTATAACTGATCTGTATTCTGATGGGTTGCTAATGTGCACCTTCTACGGTACAGGAAGCAGACACAATGTTTTCCACAGCACAGGTACCTTCTTGATACAGACTGATCCTTAGCACTAGTCCTCAGGCACAGAGTGTGGCAGGATGGAGTCTGCATAGTTCTCTCCTCACTTGGTCCTCAGAGTCACCACTGGTAGGAGGAGAGGGGATGGAGGCTCTAGATCGAAAGCTGCATTCTTGTGAGGCACTGATGGAGGAAACAGGAGGAGCGTAGAGCGTCAGGGTCTTGCTGAAGCTGCAGGAGACCCCTGGCTGAGGCCAATCGCCGAACCTGTGAAAAAACAGGTGAAACCCACTGGCCTTCTCTATGTCTGGACTTGATGCCCGTGATTGTCTTCATGCCACTCCACACATACCTCGTGTTGTTCTGCTGCAGTTTTTGCACCAACTTTCTCCTGTAGTTTTCTCTTGTAGTCTTCCTTTATACTCGCTTGGCTTCATCCCTGTCACTTGATGATTTATTTGTCTCTTTAAGGACTCACCACAGATTCTGATGGCAATCATGTGTGAGATCTCTCTGGGTAGATATGTATGTATCTTCACTTCTAACAGCTCAGTATTTGGGGTGCAGACATGTTCCTTAAGCACAATGTGACCCAAGCCAGTCACTGCCATTACTGAATTATTGTTGTAAATTTAAAAAAAAAGTACAAAGGTACCTCTGTACTCTAAGTAGTTATACAAATACACACAGCCTTATACTGTAACTGTTCCCCACCCTTTTTTCCGAATTTCTAATTTTGTCACATGTTTAAACTCCCCCAAAAGAAGTGGTAAACAAGTAAATGAGCTAGAATATGCTCCTATTATATCTTTTTGAAAAAGAAAACTTGGGGTAATGCTTGGGGGAAAAGAGCACTTTCATAAACCTCAGAAAGGAGGCAGATGTGTAATAATGGGGAGAGAAGGAGAGCAAGAGATATTCACTCTGTGAATGAAGTAAAGGACAGCTTTATCAAAAACTCACACAGTGACAGCTTACAGTGACAAATATCTCAGAGACCCAGAGAGACAGAAAGACAGAGAGAGAGAGCAGGGGCAGATAGACAGACAGATGCAAAACTATTCAACTGTGTATGTCAGTCTTAAGGTTAAGCTGTGACTCTGTGGGTCCCTCACACTCATCTGTATACAGCTAACAAGATTTGTGAAGGTTCTGTATTCATTCAGACAGCATAATCCCTCTTCAACACAGTTAATGTCATCTTAACCAGACTTCCTTCACCTCTGCTCTGTGGTTATGCTGAATCTACAATTACAACAGAAAAAGTACATAAATCCTGCAACATGTACATCACATCAAGGATGTTTATTGTGGCCCAGTCAGTGGAATATTCTGATTTTGCCTTTTGTCGTTTTTCTTGCATGAAGGATCCATTCAACTTGCTAAATAATACACGTTTTTAAGTTTTTTCTATTATTTTGTTTACATAATTTGCAGATTCCAGAGTTCAAATTTTGTTCCTTTACTTTTTGCAGCTTTGAGGTTAAGGCAGCTAACAAGAACCAATAATCAAAGCAAATTTGCTCAACCCACTGTCACAACGGTCTGTGCCCTTTCAGGAAAGGAGGTGTACAAGCAAACTTCCATCTTTTTTTCTTTATTTATTTTGAAAATGCAAAACAAAAGGCATGTTGGCCAAAACACAAATTCTAGGAAAAATCCTGAATGGAAACATACACCGAGAGTAGGGTAAGGGAGAACAGAGGTGAACAAAGGTGAACTGAAACAGAAGCATAGTCATGCACAAACTCAAAACACCTAAATAAATTTATTCTTCGACACCTGGCCAGCTGTGAATCCTTATTCCCCCTAGAGGCAGTCTAATGGCGGCCACTAGTTACACCCACTCAAACCACATCCAGAGGTGAAGCAGACTTGTGTGTGTGGTTTTAAAATGCAGTATGACTTAATGTGAGCTGTAAAAAAATAGATTAAGCCGATTACAATTATGATGATTAATAAATGGGACAGCTGGTAGCCTAGTGGTTAGGGCGTTCGTCCTGTGATCAGAAAGTTGTGGGTTCGATTCCTAAGACCGCTAGGCACCTCTGCGCAAGGTACCATCCCCACACATTGCTCCCCGGGTGCTGTGTTCATAGCTGCCCCCTTCTTCACTTGGTGAATGGGTTAAATGCAGAGGTGGAATTTCTGCTGTTCACACTGCGTGCTGTGGTGTGTTCACGTATGACATAATGGTCACTTTCACTTAATACATGTCTTATTACCATGACGCTAATATGACATTAAAACTCCATAAACTCCTTTATTTACCTTATTGTTAACTGATTACATATATTATATTGTAACGAATACAAGAAAGGATCCACAAATGCAGAGTAAAGCAAACAATGTTTTTTAATAAGCAAAAAGGGTCCGTAGGGCAA
>JBBPCW010000084.1:19854311-19868687 GCA_037974425.1 Phenacogrammus interruptus | reverse complement strand
GGAGCACAGGGCAAGGGTCCAGAGGAGGAAGGGCAGGCAGGAACTGGTGGGGAGGATAATGGCTGGGACCTGGGGGGACAGAGAGGGAAAGAGAGAGAGAGAGGGAGAACCAAGTAGGTGGGGAACATGGTAGGTAAGGATACAGAGCAGGAAGGTAAATACAAGGTGACATGAGGGGAACACATACTCCTAGACAATAAACCAAAAAGCCATAAGGGCATCCTAGAAACAAAACAGAAAACCAAAACAGAAAAACAGAACACAGAAAACAGGGGTTTGGCTACGCCAGTCCAGACCGTGCCCGTGACAGCTGTGTAATATTTTGTTTTTATAAAATTAACTTCTACCGCCCAATGTTTTAAAGCAGGGGAAAAAAAGAAGATACGTGAAAGACGTGAATAAAATACCTTAATTCAGAAACCATTTATCAGAATGTAAGTCATTGAAAACAGTGTTCTAAAGACAGATTAAATTATAAATAAGATAGGAAAGGATTACAACATAATATCCATATGTTTGAGTATTCCAGTGACACTCAAACATATGAGTCAAGAGAAAAAAGATCAAATGACTTTTAAGACAGTTGAGTACTTTAACAAGGCACTGTATTATAAAAACCTTGATGGGCCATTATAATGTACCTCATCTCATCACTGAGTAAAGTGTAAATCTTTTCCTTTTTTCATGATCAACTTAGCTTACTAGGTGCAAAAATAGCATGCGGAGGAAAGATGTGCAAATTTATGCAGCTCAGCACTGACAAGAAAACAAAATTGACACTTTCTCTGTGTTCAGAGAAGATCTAGAATATGTTCGCACATTCTCACCCATACAAACTACAACAAACAAAATGACATAGTATTTATAGACAAACGTGGGTGATTAAATTACCAGTGTGGATAGAAGGTCTGAAGAAATTGTGAACCTACACTAAATTTCTATAAGCAACTTGACACTGCTTCTAATTAGTGAATTCATCTACTACAGTTAGCATCATTTGCTGACAGAGGTATTCATTTGCACGTATAGCTTGTACATTATTCATAGAAAAGTAGAGTTGAAAGAACGAATATTCTATAGCAGCCTTACATAAGCCTCAGGCCACCATGCCTAATGCATGACTGCTACTTAGCCCCTAGTACTGGTCTTTGGAACAGTAGAACTGATTCTTTGGGGTGATGGAACACCATTCAATGCCATTGGAATGAGCTGGATTGATGTTTGGGATCCTGAATTATCCGACCTCAGTACCTGACCTCACAAATGTTTATGCAGACTAATGTATTAAATAGCCATGTTCTACTATCTAGTGTAAGAAAACTAAAGGCTGTGATAAAGAGGGAATAAGTTTCCTCATATAACACTTAAGAAAAATGCATGAATATATGTTTAACCTTTGGGCATATAAAGCTGGCAAACTAAAAATCTCTACTTGAAATCCTGTCTAGCCCAGAACTAGACTTTCCTTGTCTGGGAAACCAGGCCTTAATGTACTTCTTCTGAAAATTTGCAGTGTTACCCATTGACTACCTGTCAAAATACTCCTTGAGTCGTTAAAACAACAGAAATGCTTTTTTTTTTGGGTCTTCAAGCTTCTTAATGGTTTATTCATGATATATCTGATTGTATTCATATACTTTATTGCTGGCCAACCTCTTTCTTTGTCACGTTTAGCTGTTCCAAGTAAATATGTCTTTTCCAAAGAATCAGTTCTTTTCATAACATATTACCTTTAGTTTGGGTATCTAGGTTTGGAGTGGAGTGTGAGGCTCAGGGATCTATGTGTTTGATGGATTGTGTTTTTTGTTTGTTTGTTTTTGCCATCCAAGGTACTCTCCTACCCCACCATCCACCATCAGGGAACACATTCCTGAATCTTTTACCTTGGTGCCATGGACCTAACATGCCCATGTTTTTACTAGTTTTGAACCCTACCATTGTATATAAATATGCATATACATAGTCAGCAGAAGTAAACATTAAGTTTTACTGTAGAATAATGTGTCAGATGATTATATCATTTTTGTTTTTGGTTCCAGCAGGGAATCATCTCTTTAAGGCTCCGAAACAATATATTTTTGGTCAAACTGTTGCAAACCACAATAGAACCCATGCCCTGTCGATGGAAAAGAATGGTTTTACAAGAATGGTAATTGTGTGTAACTATGACTAGCTCTTCGCCAATGTGGAACCAATCAGTCCATTTACAAGACTGTGGCTTACTAATCAGTGTAGAGGGTTCTGTTTAGGGCAATGAGATTTTCCGGCAGACGTTCAATAATTTCACATGGTCAACTCAGCTGAAGACTTTGTTGTAGATAATGACACATATGTTGTCTTCTGTTTTTGGAACCCTGTAGCAGACCAGGGAGGTCCATAACATGCTTGGTTTGATAATGTGGTGATTGCTCAATGCCTAAGGAGGATTCATACAACAAAGACATGAATACTATGTATTGTTTTATTTACACCCACATCTATTAGCCATATCAAGACAAATCCCAACCCTCTCAATAATTTGATTGCTTAGTAATTTACACATGCACACTCAGTTCATGGTGCTGTATTCAGAGTCTGAACATGAACTGTACCAAAGCAACAACTAAATTACGAACAATTCCCCACAAAACTACCATGACATTAAATTCCTGATTAAGCAAAAATAAAAGATACCGATGCTATTTAACATGCCTGAATAGAAAAAATACATAATTGTGTCTATCCCATTTTACTGGTGTAGATTACACAGATAATCCCAATCTTCCTTGTCCAGAAGTCTGGAAATAAACACACACACAGCAAAGTAATATTATGAAACAGTCTAGACGAAGTTAAGTTAGGAGAGAGTTCAGTCTGGCATGGCCACTCAACTTTCAGACAAAAATGGCTTTTTAGTATAGAGTCTGGGTGAACCTAAAGGCCAACAATATTAGCAACAACAGCTAACAGGCTGAAAAGCAGACACCACCAAAATACAGCACAACTAGAAGCACTAAGATGAACATGGAGAAAAAAACATGACCATGGCTCCAAACTCATATAGATTGAATTGCCCCAAAGATATATAACTGTCAGGACAGGTAGATATCTACCAACAGTTTTCTAAAATGAATTTGAGCCCACTATACACTAATACACTGTCTTATAGGATTGCCATTATTTTTTTTCTGTAGTTCTGTTTAGTTTTCTTTTTCAGTTTAGTTACATTTCATTTTGCATCACAAGTTTCAGTTTTGTTTTTATTTTTCTGAAAAATATTTTTGTTTTGTGTTTATTTACATTTGTTATTTTGCTGTCTCAGTAAACAGAGGAATCTGCATACTGAAGATATACTAACTGTGGTTGCCTAAAGAGTCAATAGATCAATAGATCAACCATGTTTAAAGAACATCCAGAAAATGAAAAGTTTCTTAGAAGGGCCCTTTAAGTGATTATGTGAAGGTTTCGTTCCCTCACCTTTAAAATGATTACATTTTGTTTTTGTAGGAGTTGTGGTTAAAAAACAGAAACAGAGACACTTCTAGCTTGACTTTTTAACAAGTTTTAGGGCACTGAAGTTTGAACAATTGAGGGGAGAAATTTTTAGACATTTTTCCATTATTCACAGACTGGTTGTGATTTCATTTTAATCTAAAGTTCACCAGCTTCAGTTTAAGCATATTTGTCAGTCTGTTGGTCGCTCTGTATGAGCATATAATGGTGATGTCCAGTTTGTAATGGGTGTTTTATAAGACCATGCTGAATACCTAAAGAGTGTGAATCAAAAGCTGCTCTGGGTAGCACAGCCTATCACTGGCACCACAATCACCATGGAGACTGTCTCTATGGACTAAGAGATCTCTCTGAACCATTTCTCTTTTCGCCCAGATCTTGTCACTTCTTTGGCTTCTGCAGAATATCATGTGATGGGTATTATTGCAATCATTCTGCTCTTCGCTTCAGTTGAATAAAGAGTAAGTAAGATGGATTGGTGCTAAAACAGATTTCCCCCTTGGTGTTTCTCAAGGTTGCCAGGAACAAATTTACTCTGCTAATATCTATGTGTATGTGTGTGTGTCTCAGTTTGCTGGGCAAACTTGGTCCAGTTATGTGCCACTGAACACCCCCACATTCTACACTGGTAATTACACAATGATCTCCACAGAAACACACACTTTTTACATACTGAGAATTACAGTTGAAAGTGAACTGTGTATTTTGAAACTGTTTATGAGGCCCACATGGAGTAGCATTATAGGACTTGAGTGTTGTTGTTGGTGTGCTGCTTATTATGTCAATCCCCTATTATCACACTTCCATTTGAAACTTTAAATGCAGACCCCCCGCCCCAACAATGGTATCTCCCTCTGCGTCAATTGCATCTTTTACAAGCACATTAATTATCCAGTTGCTCCCTCAAGTAGACACTATAAGGAAAAACCTGACCGAACTTTCATATTTCTGAATCAGAATCAGAAAACTTTATTCCTCCCAGAGAAAATTGCTTATGTGCTGACTGCCACAACACACAAACACACACAGAGACAATAATAATGTAAAATGAAATAAGTCTAAATAAAATCTAAATAAAAAATTGTAGAGAGAAAAACACCATATGAATAGACTATGCTACATACAGAAATGCTTGGTAAAATATCTATCTATAAGTAAGCAGCTGAAAAGAAAAATTGACACAAATGGTAGTTTGGAATAAGTAATTGCAATAGTAATTAAGTACTACTAACTATTGAAAATATTGACCAAGTAGTGATATTACACAATATTGTTTTCAGGTTAGGTTAATTAAATAAAACATGGGCATTATTATAGATTCAAGGACAAAATCCCCCAGTGGAAGTGTCAGTATTTGTATGGGTTGCATAAACCAGTACCATTCAACAACTTGACCAGTCCTACTGTATCACAGTGGGTATAAGCAGATCACATTGTTGTTCAATGCCAAATATTGCTCAATGTCCTTTTGAAGTACATTGAAAAGAAAAGTAGAGATCATAGGAGAATATGTGCGTGCATGGAAAGGGTAGCCTGAGGCTTGTTGTCATGGTGACTGGATGTTTTGTCTGCCAGAAATGTATATGACAAGACACGTAGTTCCATTCCAAAGAAATAAAAATCTCAATTAAATCTCTACAAAAATGATGATGCAGTTTTTTTGTTTTGCATTGTGAAAATGCCTGTGCTTTAGCAGGGCATTAACACAACTCGGCTATGACTTTAAGAACAACAAATAAAGGCTTCATTGTTTACTTTTACAGTAAATAACCATAGATTACTGAAGAGCATTTAGAAGTGTCATTTGGCAGTTATGAGTTATGATTTCCAGTAATCATATAATCAACAAGTAAATAAACAGACAGGTGGACATACACACACACACACACACACACACACACACACACACACACACACACACACACACACACCCACACTCACACACACACACACACACACACACACAAAGTTTAGGTGGTGTGCTAAACACTATGGCTAAATGCTTTCAGAAACCCAGAAATCAGCATAGACCACACAGAATCTTGCTAAACACCTGGCTATATGACTTGACCAAGAGTCAATGGCAACTTTAGGTCCAGAAACCAGCAGTCTAAATTTAATATATATGACAAAGCCACAATAAACAATGCTACACTGCTAATATTCTATAGTTCATTGAGTGATGACTAGTACGTAGAACGTAATATAACCCAATGTTAATAACCTAGTGTCATTGGACCAGATATCCGGTTATGAGAACACATGGGGACAACCATGAGAATCTGTGGGATAAATGTGGATGGGAATGTAGAATAATTATGGTGGGGTGGGTCAAACAGAGTGTAAAATTACAAATTACAGATGCAGATCTTTGTCATAGCTTTGTGCCAAAAGCGTATTTTTCAAGCACCCAAAGTGTAACTAGCTCTTATGAAATCTGGATGTACAAGACAAAGTTACAATTTTGCTTCTGTAATTGTTCAAAGAATGCCTTTTTAAGAGTGTTACAAAGGCAAGTTGAATTGCTAGATTTTGCAAGTGAGCTGCATCGTACTTCACTAATGCATGCCAAATCCACCTCTGTAGTGTGATTCACAGAAATGATGCATGTCATTCTGAAATGTCAGGAAACATAAACCTGTCTCCCGGCCAGATTGCTGCTTTCATATCAAGGCTGTCAGACTGCATGCTTTACTTAGTTCAGCATTTACTAATGAAATATTTCATGGTTTACATGATTCACTTAAACATATTGTGGCGTACGGTGGAGGAAGGCGACACACAGGCAGAAATGTCCATTTTCTTTGTCTTTATTACTCCAACTCAAACACACAGCACACAGCACACAACCTCTCTCTACACTCCAACTCTCTCTTCTCCTTCTCCACAGTGCTAAGCACCACCCCTCCCTCTTATACTACACACCCAAATCCCGCCAGTAACCATGGCAATGAGCCACAGGTGCAGCTCATCGCCCCCCCACGTACCCCACGTACACCACCCCTGGCCCAAACATGAACCCCAATTAACCCTAAAAGGGCCAGATCGCCACACAGCCCCCCGCTAGGTCGTGAGCCGTCATCGGCCATTCACCTACCCCTACACAGTCCTGGAGGCAAGCTGGCAGCTTAATTCTCTTCCGGGCCCTCCTAGAACCACCCCTGCAACCCACAGTGTCCCAAGTGTCCGTTCCCCGGCCCGGTTCACTCAGTCCGGCCACCTCTCCGCTCCTCTCTTTGGCCACACCGTCGCGCTATGTGGCCTGGCTGTCTGCAGCGGTAGCAGACATTCACTCGCTGCCTCTCGCCGAGCCCCGCTCTGTCTCTCCGCGGCAGCTCCCGAACAGCTCGGCAGATCTCTGCGGACGATCCTGCTGCACGGCGAACAACGTTCACCGCGGCATCGGTGTCTCCACCTCTCTGCCACAGTGTGGGTTGCTCGACCACCCACTCGACGCGGAGACCCTCGGGGTCCCTCAGCAGTCCCACTCATGGCTCTCTTCTCTCTCCCGATAGTGGCTCATCGCAGTAATGCACGATGTGTCCCACTCGGCCACAGCGGAAACACACTCTCACTCCTGGGGCTTCCTCCTCCTCTGCCTTAGCAGCTGCTACTCTCCGAGGAGAAGACGCTCTGGGCCGGCTACCCAGGAAGATTTCTGCATGCTCTGTCTCCTCCAGGGCCTGCCGCAGGGTGGTCGGTGCGTGGAGACGCACATGCTGTGGTAGGCTGATGGCGGAGAGGGCGTGCAGGAACGCTTGCAGCGCTAGTGTCTCTTGGGCTGCGGCTGGAAAACTCGAATAGGCCCGGCGAGCATAGCTCTGGAGGTCTCCAGCAAGTGCCCCCCACGTCTCGCCAGCCTGACGCCGCCTCTCTCCGAGCTGGACTCGAGCCCTTTCCTCCCTCGCTGGCTCGCCAAAGCGCTGCCTCAGGGCTGTCACCAGCCGATCAAAGTCCCCGCACTCCTCCAGGGGTTTATCGACCAGCACCTTGAGTGCCTCTCCCTCCAGAGCCATTGCAAGGTGAACGGCTGCCTCCGGAGGCTGCCAGCCACTGTGCCTGGCCGCCAGCTGCACCTGCGCCAAGTAGGGCTCCAACGGCTCCTTCCCGCTGAACCTCGGCAGCTTGACTGTCTTTCCGCCCCCCCACACGTCACATACCCCACATACACCAACCCTGGCCCAAACATGAACCCCAATTAACCCTAAAAGGGCCAGATCGTCACAATATTTTACTGTTATACTGCCTTCATCTATGTGGGAATATCAGATTTGATTGTATAACAATACTTTGGAAAGTTTATTTAAATGTCCATACACATTTACAGTACATCATCAATATAATAAAAACACCATAAAAAATCAAGATCAGTTCATTTCAGTAATAAGCTCTTTGGAATGTTACCAAGGAACAAGTTTAGCCATGAAAGGAGAATGATTTTACTGCAGATTTTACTGCTTGTACCAAAGAAAACATGCATGCCTGAGTTACAGTACAGTCTATATTTGTACAGTCTACATTGGTATTTTGCATTCTAGCACTGCGGGAGACAGCAGTTCAGTGTATACTGTACAGTAAAATTACAGGTTTACCTTCACATTTTCTGTAAGGGCAATGTATTAAGCTGAGTTTTAAATGAAATTAAAGTACTTTGGGAGCATATTTTGGGGCATATTTAGGGTTTAGACTATAAAAATAGGCATTTTAAGGCAATTTTTAACCACATCACAAATTTGTGTTTTTTCAAAATAAATGGGTGATTTTTAGAATGTGACCCCACAAATTTCAAGTATTGTACAGTATTGTATAGTATTGTTTGGGGAGAGGAGTGAGAATTTGGTGCAGCCTGCTCGTGTTGGTAGCAACAGACCTGGGCTCAACCTTGGGACAGCAACTTGGGGAATGACAGATGTTGAAGATATCTGCTTTTCAATAAGCTACCTATGTTAAATGAAAGAATTATTGAATGTATGTGCTATTTTAATTAAAGAATGTGGTCACGTGTGCAAAATGCATGGCAAAGTGAACCATATGAGCAGTAGCACGGTGCTGTCTAGTGGAGGATGCACTGAAGGACACACTCCCAACTCAAATGGGTCAATAGGAAATCAGTTCAGTTATGAAAACCAACCAGAGTTTTCATTGGACAGACATTTTGCATGGCTTGTCTCCCAGGGGCCAGTGCCCATGCCAAAATATATGTGCTAAGCCTGTGAAATGTGTGAAGTGTTTGCATGTAATCAGGATGAGTGGCTAAGCTGTTTCTTATATGCTGTGAGACAATAATTTTCCTCTGTGTGTGTAGAGCTTGATCTAACCTATTTTTAGTTCAGAGCAAGGAAGCAAACATTACGACTGTGGAGTCAGCAAAACAAAACCCATTTTCCCCACCATTGCATAATAAATGGTTAATATGTCGCTCCCATGTATTGAAAGTTTGCAGAACCGCAATATGGCAAACAATTCAATAATATAACTTTTAATACTTTCAATGCATTCATTTCCTTAATTAATTAGGCTGTATTTCATGTATATATTCTTAAAAATAAAGGTGGTGAAAAAGATTCTGAAGAGCTGCCCTGATGTCCTTTTCAATAAAGGGTCCTTTAAACTATATGTTATGTGAAGATGTGAACAACCTTTTATAATACACAGGTTTTGCACCATTTAAAGGAATCATATTTAAATCTAAAGAACCATTTTGCTTTAGAGGCTTATTAGTTAAATAAAATGCGCATGCTGATTTGAAAGAGTCCAATAGCATATCTAAAAAAAGTTATTTAAGCTAATTATTCCAAAAAATATTGTATGGTACTGAGTATTGTGAGTACAAATTGTCTCTAAATTCTGATATTGTTTTTTAGGGCTGTCTTGTTGCTAGGTTTAGAAAAATACAGATATTACTAAACATTCAAAAGTAATTGTACAATTCAATTCTTTTTTATTTATAATGCATCATGACTCATTTTATTCTCATTTTTCTTTCCAGGGTCCAGAGGGTCAGAAATGAAGCTTTTGAACAGAAAATTCACCACCAGCTTTTTAATGGGCATTGCATGGAGTGGCTTGGACTTCCAAACTAAAGTGAAGTTGTGCACAAGCAAATCTCAAAGCTTAACTGGACTTCTAACCCAGCTGACACATCCTACATACACAAAATTCAGGCATTACTGAAAAATACTCAAGTGGATATTCAATCTGTGGCAGGTCTGAGAAGTGAAAAGCTCTCAGTAAATTCCACATTACACCCAACACCAGTTGATCATCCAACAGCCTTGTTTTTAATTTTTGTGAATTACTACTTAACGCCGTACCTGAGCTACCACCTGACTAAGTCATGAATGAAGCACACTTATCCAGTTCAGCTTGGCCAAGTAACAAGGGAGGAGGTATGGTGACCAGTGCCTTACTTTGGTGGACTGTGGCTGTTGCATTTTTTTCATTTTCATGGGTGCCTGTTGCTCGGGCTGATTGTTGGCTGATTGAAGGGGAGAAGGGTTTTGTTTGGCTGGCAATCTGCAGCCAGAACCAACCACCATACGAAGCCATCCCATTACATATTAACAGCACTATTGTTGACCTGCGACTTAATGAAAACAAGATTCGGAGCATTCATTTTTCTGCTTTAAGCCGTTTTAGCAACCTCACGTACCTAAACTTGACTAAGAACGATATTTCCTATATAGAAGATGGGGCTTTCTCTGCTCAGTTTAATCTGCAGGTCCTGCAGATTGGTTTTAACAAGCTAAGGAACTTGACTGAGGGTATGCTGAGAGGCTTGGGTCGGCTGCAGTACCTGTACCTTCAAGCTAACCTGATTGAGATGGTCTCCCCCAATGCCTTTTGGGAGTGTCCAGCCATTGAGAACATTGACCTCTCTATGAACAGGATCCAGCAGCTAGATGGAAGTACATTCAGAGGTCTAACAAAACTAACCACATGTGAGCTGTACTCAAACCCATTCACTTGCTCCTGCGAGATACTTGGTTTCTTGCGTTGGCTTGCAGCATTCCCAAATAGGACGAATGAGAGGATGGTGTGCGTTACACCAGCTGGCTTTTCTGGGTACAGCCTCTTAAGCCAGAACCCCAGGATGCCAACATTTCAGAATGCTTTCCATGCTCTTTCTACTGTATGCACAGATGAAAATGTGACTCCATACCTGCTTGGATCTTCAGATGGGCGCACTCCCACAATCCTGCCAGATTTGAGTCCTTGTGGAATGGATGACTGCCCTTCAGGAACACTTCCAGAAGAACCTATCAGCATCAGTCCAACGTATTTTGACCCAGATGCCCACCCAGCCATAGAACTTAAAGAAATGACAAACACGGGTGCAGTTCTCACAGTCCACATCCCAAATCCTTTTCGTAAAATGTACATCCTGGTTCTGTACAACAACAGCTTCTTCACAGACATCCAGAACCTCAACAAATACAGGGAAGATGTAGTGTTGTTAAATCTTAAATCCCATACAGACTACACGTATTGTGTGGCATCTATACGCAACTCTTTAAGGTTTAACCATACCTGTCTAACTATCTCAACAAGCCCAAAAACAATGCGAGAGCGTATGCCAAATGACGCTACTGCTACTCACTATATCATGACAATACTGGGCTGCTTCTTTGGAATGGTCATTGTACTGGGTGTGGTGTATCACTGCCTGAGAAAACGCAAGCAGCAAGATGAGGCAAAGATTGAGAAGCTTGAGAAAATGAAAAGGAATTTGATTGAGATGAAATACGGTGCTGAACTGGAAGGCGGGACAATCTTACAGCTATCACAGAAAATTATGTCCTCTGGAGAGACAGTTCAGAGGATGCCATACTTACCAGCTGCCAGTGAAGCAGATCAGTATAAGGTGCAGGAGATGTCAGGCACCCCAAAATTGACAAAAGGAAATTACATGGAAGTGAGATCAGAGAAGTCAGATCGCATGGAATGTAGCGTTCCCCCATCTGACAACAGCCAAGGGTCTGTGGCCGAGATCTCAACCATTGCTAAGGAAGTGGACAAAGTAAATCAGATTATCAACAATTGCATTGATGCACTCAAATCTGAGTCAGCATCCTTCCAAGCTGTAAAATCTGGGTCTGTGTCCACAGCTGAGCCTCAGCTGGTTCTTATCTCAGAGCACCCACCAGGGAAGTCTGGTCTTCTTTCACCAATGTATAAAGGAAGTTACCACCACCCCCTGCAGAGGCATCACAGTATGGAAGCTCAACCAAAGCGTGCCAGTACATCCTCAAGTGGTTCCATGCGCAGTCCTCGATCCTTCCGCTCTGAAGGCACCTATCGAACAGATTCAAAGTACATTGAAAAGTCTTCTTTGGATGAGCCGGGAATCCTGACAGTAACCCCAGCTGCAGCAATACTTAGGGCAGAGGCGGAGAGGATACGACACTATAGTGAGCACAGGCATTCGTACCCTGGCCCCCACCACATGGAGGAATCCCTGGAGGTTTCAGGAAGCCGGAAGTCTTCTATCTTAGAGCCACTAACCCGCTCACGGCCACGTGAGCTCTCCTATTCACAGCTATCACCGCAGTACCACAACCTCAGTGGTTACTCCAGCCCAGAGTACAGCTGCCGGCCATCCCTTAGTCTATGGGAACGATTTAAACTTCACCGCAAACGCCACAGGGATGAGGAGGAGTACATGGCTGCAGGTCATGCATTAAGGAGAAAAGTACAGTTTGCCAAAGATGAGGACCTACATGATATCCTCGACTATTGGAAGGGTGTATCTGCTCAACAAAAATTATGATTGCTTATTTTGTAGTATACCCAAGTGTGGTCCGACAAACAACACTTGGCTTTTTGGACCAAACAGAGCCAATCTTAATAATGACATTTAAAAATTCACTCATTTTTAGAATTATAGCTTAGATTTTAATTCTGACCTTCATTAAACTAGCTATTTTTACTATTTGAAAACAACCTGGTAGATCTTGCAGTGTGTGTGTGCCAAATGATAATAGAAAACTTTTAACAATATTAACCTCAAATCAGAACACTTTTTTTTATTATATATGAAAAGTAACAATGAACTATTTTAGAACTGATCATTATAACGACCATGTTCATTATTATTCTTGTCATTTTTATCATCATTGTTCCTTATGAGTATTGTTCTTAAGATTAATTCTTCTTATTGATTCTATAATTAATCTTTGGTTATCGCATGGCCGTGTCCTGTGACAGTATACTGACTGTTGTGCACTTGGAGCAAAGAATTTGACTCAAAATGTCTGCCGAACACTGTTTGCCACAATCTACAATTTCAAAACAAACTGTGCTACTTTCTAAGTACTTTATTTCCGTCCTTTAAAGACTGTTTCAAAAGGAACTCCATGGAGTCCTCCATCTATTTAAGAAGAACCAAGTAGACAAACATTCTAAATTTGCTACAGAAAACATCTAGACTGTCTTTTAAAACATTGACCTTTCGGGAAGCTTCTGGTGGCACTCTTCTTCTCTCTTTTTTCTTTCTTTCTTTTTTGTAAAGTTTATGTTCAAATCTGCAATGAATGTCTCAAGTCCTTAAGGATTAAAACTGCACTGTTCAATTACACAAAAAACACACAGAAAGACATACACACACTTGGAGTCTCAAAAGTAATTTAACTTTACATGCACACACACACACACACAAATGAAAATGTACACAGATCATACATATAGGGGAATGAATGTAAAATGCATAATCTAGCTTTCTCTGTAACCACATGGGTTTCTACACGTCATTTGTGTCATTGTGAAATGCACTTAATACAAACCCCAATTATTTTGAATGAGAAATGGAGGCAACAGGGCTGGATGTATCTCGTCACCTCTTCCACACCAATGCTCAAAACCCCCATGACCTCCAGGCCAAGGTCATGCAAGATTAGTTTTGTATAAAGACAAGTTTGCTAAGATGTGTCTTCTTTCCTTCAGCTATGGAGCCAGCTCAAAACTACTGACCTTGGCGTTTCTGGAATAAAGTCATCTTTTCTCAAAGACAGCAATGCTGATAGGTCATTTAGACCCCCACTACTGGAACAGTGCTATAAATTCAGAAGAATTACTCAGTACAAAGGGGCAACTGACATTACACACTTTTGTGATGGTGGGTGCTTGAGCAGTCTCTATTTCATGAAGTGTTTTTTTTTGTTTCCCTTGGATAGTTTGATGATGGAAAATGCAGCAGAACCAACCAGCAGAAGCAGTGCTTGTTTCAAAAACTCACACTTAATATAAGCATTTACATGTAATTTTTTTCTAGTTTTTACACAAGACTACTTGAAACCCATGAATTAATATATTTTTTAAAAAAAAACAGATGGACTGTTTATGCTTGTGTCTGACGAAGATAAACTAAACTAAAGCTAAATGGTTTTACACTCATTACTTTTTAAGACAAGTAATCTTTTTAGAGAACAAATACAATTTGTCTTGAAATGAGATCGCCACATTTGCAGTATATAAGTGGTAAGGGTTAGTATTGTGTAATCAATGTCAGTATAGTCTTAGAGATCTAAAGCCTTCTAAGCTCTTAATGTGGCTTTGAGAACAACAGTTAACCCCCTACCTTGGAAATGAGAATTACATACTCTAGACCTGTACTCACCAACCCTGGTTGGCACAGGAAAGTAGATCTCCAGGAACAGGGTTGTTGACCACTAATAATAATAATAATAATAGTAATACATTTTATTTGTCAGCGCCTTTCCTGACTCTCAAGGTCACTTTACAGGAAATATATAAAATAATACAAATTTACATAAAAATACATAAAAATATATATACATATAAAATATATATATACATTTAAGTACATGTAGATGATGGTGATATAAAATGTAAGAAAGTTATGTGGGGTAGGCTAATCTGAAAAGA
>JBBPCW010000084.1:19797846-19819328 GCA_037974425.1 Phenacogrammus interruptus | reverse complement strand
TCTTGTTGGATGTTGAAGCTCTACTTGGAACCATGTTAAGATCCAACCATGCAAAATATGAATTTTTGCCATTTTTCAAGTGGTCTTAAACTTTTGATCAGGACTGTATATGGATGAAATCATGGAGACCTGGGGCCTCATGTATAAATGGTGTGTATGCACAAAAATGCTGCGTACGCTCGTTTCCACGATCACGTCAAGATCACGTAAACATTAAATTTGGCGTATCGCTACACACATTTTCACGGGAGCCCAAACCAAGTTCTATCCACCCTCAGGTTTTTAGTCAAATGAGCTTTTCTGCGTGAACCCACGGACCTATCGGGTATTTCGTGTCATCACTGAGTTTAAATTGATTTGCATTTTCAAAGATGTGAAATTATGGGAGGAGTCAGGGCATGACTGCGGGTTTGGCCAAGTGCATACAATTTTACGTTGACTGGGATTTATAAAAAAAAGTGCATAGAACATTGCTTACGCATACCCTGACAGTAAAATGGTATACAGTGTAGAGCTTGGTGACATTAAATGTGTTACTATCACATGAAACAAGTTAGTTTTTAAAATTTCGGCCCTGCAATATCTAGAGGCGATTGCAACCACAAAGGAGGGGCAACCATGTACTAATGTCCATGGTTTTGGAATGTGTAAATAACTACTACGCTCACTTTTGCCCAGTACCGCGAATACTGACAACTCTACTCCACAGAGAGACTGTACAGCTTACCTTTACTGAATGATTATGAAAATCTGTGACAATAATTTCATTATTATTGTTGACTGCTGCAAAGTGGGGACCTGGAAAGACAGAAACAAGTTAGTTTTTTCTGCATTTATGGCCAAGAACTACTTACTGTTTAATTCTGGGACATTTCATTTCCAATCCAATCCTTAAACTTTCCACTTTGAATCCCCCTTATTTATGTGCTCTTTACTATACCTGCAAACTGCTTGTCACCATTGCCTCTGCTGCCAAACTTCGTGACTAATTTTCCACTGGGCTGGAAGATGAACACCATGCAAGCCTTGTTGTCCACTACAATTACATGACCGTTCTGATCCACAGACACTCCCTTTGGACCCATCAGCCTCCCGGAGCCCAGCTTAGCCTACAGCACAGAGTTAGACACAGAATTACAATTAAGGAAAACATGTATTGTCTGTTAGCAACAAAACCTTATTTCTTAAGAGAGGTTTCCAATAAGCTACATATGTTGTACATTCAGGCCCATGTGCACAAAACATTCTGAAAAAATGCAGAACATCACTGGGGTTGTACCCTACACAGCAGATAATATAATACTCTGATTAATAGCATCTTTTGATTGAAAATTTCTTTCATGTTTTAAAAGAGCCAAAGACAAAAACGTACATTTTTATGTGCATTCCACAATAAAAGCCTGTGTTTTAATTTGTATTTTATTTATTCATTTTTGGCTCAATAATACATAACTCCCACAGGGGTTACTTTACATGTTCCCATGATTGTAAATGACCGGGAAGGTGCTGGACCTCATTGTACAAATACCATCAAGACTAACATGTTCTCTCACACAGTCACACTTAGAGGTAAATTAGCATCTCCATTTCACCTGATGGGCATGTCTTTGGACTGTGGGAGGAAACTGGAAGCAACCTATCTGGGAATCTAACCTAAGACCTTCTCACTGTGAGGTGACAGCAATTACCAGTGTCTTCACCAGGGAGGGAGGAATATTAAGCTTTGCCACAAGGGTTAGTTGACCCCAGAAAAATGCTTTGTATTTTAAAATCTTGTTTTTCATGTCACCACTTCATCTTCCCAGTGCAACTGTTTCTAAACCAATTGTGATTTATCTTTACAAGCACCTGTAGCACTTTTTCTTTATACAACACTTATGTTCTGATTATCATAATAACTCTTATGTCCAACATATTCTACTGAAAATGGACAGAATAAAATGAATTTATTAAATGAATAACATTAAATTAATTAAAAAGGAGTCAGATAATTCTGCACAAGTAATTTTGTATGCCGATCCAATATGGAATAGTACCACAGCTTAATCATTTTTAATCACATGTCTCTGTGCATTCTAATAATTGGCCTGTGTTTGGTTCAATTACAGGTCTCAAAAAATGTTAAACATCTCAAGGTTTACGTGTAAATTATTTAAGCGCTTTCAGCACTCACTAATGGATATAAGCAAAGGAATAAAGGCAATTTTTGTGATGCAGATCCTGTAATTGTTCCTAGAAGCTTAGAAATGCATTTTGTAGTTTGCAGTTACAGACTGTTTCTGTATAACATGATATTGGCATGCATGTTTAGCATGATATTTGCTGAAATATGTGGAGATATATATCTTTGGAAATATATCACAAAGAGATTAAGTTATTGATGATAGTTCAACCGATGCTTCACAGTGTGACTGTTCAGCTGACAGTTACTGGTTGCAGTATACTGTTATATTGAATATTTTTGGTTGGTGGACAATTCTAAATCCAGCAGTGACAATGTGTGTACCCAATAAAGTGGCTCATAACTGTAAATATACTTACCTTGTATTTGCCATCACTGGTGAAGATGCTAACCCACTTGTTATCATAATCAGCGATAATGATGTCACCATTTGGATGCACAGCTACACCAGTGGGCCTCTGCAGCTGCCCTGGTGAGCGGCCACGTAAGCCAAATCGGCTCTGAAACTCTCCTTGGTTGGAGAAAATCTGGTAAGCAATAACCAATGTGCATTAAAGCAGTAAGAAATAGAATATGATGCTTTCAACTGCAAAAAAAAGGTACATTTTTTGATAGATGGGGTAGATTTTCTACACACAAATGAAGTGTACAATACTTGTATAATTGTATAATCAATTAAAATACATGTGAACTTACATAGGGAGTGTTAAACAATTAATTTCTTTGAAAATAAAAGGGTAAAATGGACGATAACAGTGGGAAATGAAAATAGCAAGTCCTAATCACCTGCACACATTGGTTATTACTGTCTGCAATCAGGATACTTCCTGAGGAGGCTGCTACACCCTGTAGATTGGTGAACTCTCCTTTATTTCGTCCTTTTGTTCCTGTATGTAATCACAGGTGCAAGAGCAAAAACATCACACATATCAATCACTGTCTATCATATCAATCACTAAGAATGTAGTACATAGTAGCTTCTCCCACATCTATTTGACAATTCTGCTACTTAAAGTGAAACTTGAAAATGAGATGTTAATAATAAAGATAATAATAAAGTAAAATCCCTCTACTGGTGTAAGAAACGTTTACGTAGCAAGGTTTCCAAAGAATAAGCCAAATAATTTAAAATATCCAGTGTACACTGCAACCCGCCAAAAACTTAGCAATAGATACACTGCTCAAAAAAATTAAAGGAACATTTCAGATTTCAATGAGGGAAAAATCATGCTGGAAATCTAAACTGATATGGACCGGGTAATGTGTTAAGAATGAAAAGATGCCACATTTTTTGATGGAAATTACAATTATGAATTCAAAGATACCCCCAAAATCAAAGTAATAAAATGATGCGGCAGGCTAGTCTATTTCACTGAAATTTCACAGTAGCAACTCAGAGTTCACTGCAGCAACTGTAATTCGTACAGCTCCCACGTGCTTGTATGCATGCCTGACAACATCGAGATATGCTTCTAAGAAAGTGACAGGTGATTTCCTGCAGGATCTCCTTCCAGATCTGGACCAGGGCATCGCTAAGCTCTTGGACAGTCAATCAGGCGGTGTCGGATGGACCGAAACATAATGTCCCAGGTGTGTTCTATTAGATTTAGGCTTGGGGTCCAGTCAATTGCATTAATCCCTTCATCCTTCAGGAACTGCCTGCATACTCTCACCACATCAGGCATTGAGGTCGGGCATCGTTGTGCTCCAGGAGGAACCAAGAAACCACTGCAGTCACTGTGCCTTTGTCTAGCCTGCAGAGGTCTGTGCATCCCTCCATGAATATGACTCCCCAGATCATCACTGACCCACCACCAACATCATTCATGTGGAAAACAGTCACTCATCAACAGAAAAGATGAGGAAAGAAACATTTTCATTGGCCTCCACCTGTAAAACCATTCCTGTTTTGGGGGGGTCATCTCATTGTTGCCCCTATAGTGCACTAGTGCCCCTCTAGCAGCTGAAACTGATTAACAACCCCCTCTGCTACTTCACTGACCAGATCAATATCCCAGTTGTTTGATGCTATACTCTGAAGTATTCCTTACATTTTTTGAGCAGTATAGTTTCCCATTTTTTGCCCCAAGAAAATTAGGGCAGCCCAGGGAAGGATGTTATACAATTTGTCTCAGTCTTTGTAACTTGGTGGTTGGTTGTGCCATACTCTTTATTTTTATATAAGTTGCATATATCTGTCTGTTACAAGTAACAGTTTAGCAACCTACTGCTTATTTACAACACAAGTACCGCATCAAATACAAACAGATCTGCTTTTTCCAGTCTGCCATGTCAGCAGAGAATGGCAAGAATAGGAAAGCCTGATTAAATGTTTTGATATACACCAATACATTAATAAACACTGCAAATGTAAAATATTAAATAGATACATTACATTGATTTTTCCTCTAAGACTTTGTACAATTTTTTTATGTAATTATTTTAATTTGCAGGCCTAATGTTCTGTGGTCAATCATTACTCCATGTTATTACACATCCCTCTCTTGTTCACTTCTCCTTTCTGCTCAGGAGAGTGGTGCATGTCACTAATTTATCTTTTGTTTGTTACATCTGGGTGCATTAAAACATGTCCCAACAGCCCACCACATTATGAGAAGTGATTGTAATATAAATGACAAACAGTTTAGTAAACTTAATAGTAAATGTAAACCTAATGCAATACACTGTGTAAAAGGAACGTGGACAAAAATCCAAAGCTTGTGATGCTTTTCCTTACCAATTCTAAAGATAAGGTCATCCTCAATTGGATTGACCTTCTTTTTCGGAGTGCTGAACAGGCTTCCTCCTCTACGCACCCCTTTCTGTCGGCTCCTGCTACCTGGGGACTTAGCGCTGCGTCTTCTTGCTCCTCCATCACTAGAACCTGTGGAGGCAGCATTGGCTCCTGAAGTGGTTGGTGGAGAGTCGTCCGGGGAACTGGTCACCTTTAATCTGAAGGGGCTTCCTTTGATGTGCTGGTCATACAGTCTCAAGGCCAAACTGAAGTCCCCTTCCTTGTGCAGCGTGTAAAAGAACTCATAGGTTCCATTCTTGTGGTCCAGGAGTTCTCCATCTGTGACACTGCCATCTGGTGTGAAGACTTCCGCCGAGATGAGAGCATTGCCTGTCTTGCATAAGCCCCCAGACTTGTCCCTGGTAGTTATGATGATAGATGTGGGCTGACCCACCACACATTGCTCCAAACCATCTCCAGCTGCCTCAGTCTGGCTGGCCACAGCATTACTGGTGATGATGGCACCAAGGTTGTGAATAGACTTACGGAGTCCTTCAACCTCCATCATGAGCTCCAGCTGGTCATTCTCTTCAGGCTGAAGGGGAAGGCCCTGACTGGCCAGCTCACTCAGTCTCTCACCAATGTTTTTGTGGGTTTGCAAGACAACAGTGTCAGGTGCCCCATCCATGGCTTCTCCTGTCACGTTGCAGTTACTGCTAATGGCATTCTCCTTTTTAAGAAGAGTATCTAACTGAGCCTGTAGGACCTTAAGAAGATGCAAATAGACTAACAAATCAGGAGACAAAAGCATTGAGGACACACATATTCAAACATATATGAACAAACTTGATGTCATGTGTTTTCAATATCTCACATTTCACAATGTCCTATATTTCTGCCTAAAGTCTAAAACATCATTACATCATTAGATTTGCATGCAAGTCCTACACTTGGCTATTCATTTAATGAGGAAAATAATATATTATATTTATATGGCATTTATATAATTATATGAGTGGCATTATATAAAAGTGTTTTCAATCAAGGGGATGACAAAGTGGGCGCCCCGTTTTATATTTAAAGAACAGTTTGATCTTCTCAACACATGGCACTAACATAGTAGTTTTATTAGAAACGGGCGGACCCCACCAATCCACAGTCAGAGAGACTCTGGACAAATGGAGAAAATTCATAACTTATCCTCCCCAAGAGCACGGCGTGAAATAGTTTGCAAGGTCACAAAGGTAACCAAGGAAACTAATAAGCAACTCAAGGCCTCTCTCACATTGGCTAATCTTAATGTTCGAGTCCACCATCAGGAGAAGACTAAACAACAATGGTGAGCACAGCAGGGTTACAAGGAGAAAGCTACCTCCCAAAATTAAAGCTGTTCTACAATGAGGAATAGGCTAATCTTTTTCCCAGCTGATGTGCATGATTGTTCAGGAGTTATCAGAAACTTTTCACTGCAGTGAAGAAAGGGGGTTAAAAGCAAACAACAAAAGCAAAGATTCACATACTCATATGTAACATCAGATCATATGAGTATATGAGTATATGATGTTACATATGTAACATCAGATCATTTTCCATGTAAAACATATTTCTCTGATTTTTGTTGGGTTCTCTTTATATAATGGTGTTCCCCTTTTGAGTCTTGGTTCTTCCTGAGGTTTCTTCCTACAGCTAAGGGAGTTTTTCCTCGCCTCTGTCACCTTTGGTATACTCACTAGGGGCTCGGACCTGGACTGTAAAGATGCTTTGTGACAACCTGGTTGTAAAAAAGCACTATATAAATAAAATTGAATTGAATTTTCACAAATAGTCCTCTTTAAAGGAACCTGAACTTAGTCCTCTATAAGTGGTCCAAAAGGGTTCTTTTTATTACTCAGTTCTTTTTATGTTCACAGAGTGAGTTCATTTGAAAGGGGACCCTTCTTTCTGGTCCACTTCAGCTCAGATGGGGCCTCAGATCTGTTCACACGTGTCCAACCTGCCACCATTGGGTCTCTTCAAATTCACAATTCTTGGGATTTTTTTCTACATGAGAGTAGATGGTTAAAATCAAACTTCTATATTTTCCACAAAAATATACAGCACTGTGCAAATTGTTTGAAGTCATTTATATCAGTAGTGGGCTTCTTTCTGCCAGGAAAAAGAGCTGAATATTAAAATAAATTCAAACAATCAAGCAAGCAGTAAAAAGTATCAAGATTTTTTTTTTCTAAAAAGTATTTTGTGAGCTGGTTAGAACAACAGGTTTGGATCCAGGTTTCTTAATTTCATCTACTGAAGTAAAAAGAGCCAAACCAGGTATTTGACTGGGCATCCATGAGGAAAGAGGTCTGGAAAGCGAACACTTTGCCACACATAAAACCACCATTTACTATATTAATGTTGTTTGTATTTGTTGTAATGTAAGTGTTTTAATACTAACTTAACACTAATGCCCATTTGTAAAAAGCTTTTGAGCATAATTTTCTCAGGTGCCTAAAACTTTTGCACTGTACTGTATATACTACTATTTTTCTTCGAATGATGGATAGTAAAAATGCTTTGAGGCTGTACAACTTGGTAGAGAAACTTGATCTTGACAAGAATCTCTAGGTCCCTTTATTTATTATTTATTTATTTATTTGTTGGGTTTTTATTTTTTATTATCATCTTTTATTTGTTTATTCATTTTAGTTCATTTCTTTATTGTCTGTTGTGTTTCCTGCATAGACATACGTGGTTTCCCGAGGCTCTACCATATCATCTACATATGGCAAGGCTACAGGGCGAAAACAGTCTAAGTGAACTTGGAATGCTATGTGCTCATAATGCGCGAATCAACCAAATTGTGGTGCAGACTTAAAGCTCAGTTCAGTTCGTTTCAGACGGGTCCGAGTTCTTCATTTAGTGTGTTTACATATATGCAAAAAAATGCAGACTAATCGATCTGAGTTTGCTTCAAGGGTTGAAACGGACCAAGAGTGAAAACACGATAAGTTTAGGGCCTGTGTGAAAATCAGATGTTTTAGCTCACATTTAGGGTGTTTTCACATATAGCCCTCTTTAAAAGAACCAAATTGAAGGTTCCAACTAAAGGTGATCTCCCAAGGTAGTCTAAGTCCGGTTTGTTTCAGAGGGGTCTGAGTTTGTTTGCTGTGTTCACATACACACAAAAAATGCTGACTAATTGATCTGAGTTCAATATAAGGGCTGAAATGGACCAAGTATGAAAACACCCTTATACAGAAATAAAGAAAATTCTGAAAGTTTCACAACCACCACTTTCAATAAAACAATAAGGACGTCAATACCATGACAAAACAGATTAATACTACAAATCATGCATTACATTTTTTGAGGGAATCTTACTTTTCAGCAGCCCACCCTTAATATTGTGTGACGCTTTCATTATGAACTGACCAACAGAAATGCAACAAAATGGACAATGAAAAAAAAACCTGAAAATATTTAATTAAATCAAATATTTTCAATAATTATTGGCCACTGGTGAGCCAACAAAAGATGACGGAGTAAAATAAATATGTTCCCACCTTTTGCTTCAATCCATAGGTGACCTCTAACTCCATAAGCAGAACACTCTTACGTGTGTCCAAGGTCTTATGCAATTCAGTAAAGGAAAAGTGTATATCCTCCTCTATTGCGTTCTTCTGCATGTGCAGCTGCTGCAGGATTTCCCTCAGTGCCTGTGCTGCAACTCTTATCTGGGGAAGCCTGTTCATTAATTGATAGTAAATCAGGTCAGTCAATCAATCAAACTTATATCTATAAATCCAGGTATATCCAATAGGGGTTTAAATTGCCACAGAGGTAATGCTATGATACATTCATGACACTTGGCCCATTCAGTGCAATAGTGTTATTGCAATTCTTTGATTTGAAAACAAGTGGTGCGTTATGTCTAGGAGACTCTGCAGCCATCTTGGAGACTTGGCAGTTATTGCTGTGACACTAGAAAAGAATGAGGTCTTGCTCCATATTGCGTTTGAGTAGATGTATAAAATGTAATATAACTATAATTTTATGTGAGCTGCTGTATAAATATAATATGCTGAAAAATACTGCAATGCTACACTATATCAATTTTTTTATCTGACATCTAATATCCATGTGGGTTTCCTTTCACACTGTAAACAACTAATTAGTTGGACACCAGTTGTTTTGGCTTGGGTCTGGATTGAAAATAACAGATGAAGCTTTTTTGGTGAGGGAAGTGGGCATTTCTTTGCAGTTAATACATATCTGACTAAGGCTGGCATGTTTGATCAGGCTATTTATCTTACTTTTTCACAATATGTTAAATTCAGCAAATAAACAGCAACAGAACTGTATCCTCTGTATGCTTCTTTCCATTAAAAAAACTCAACAAAATATGCTTTTGTGTTGAAATACCTCTCCAGTTATGGATGGATTATACTTACTGACTTCATGCCTGAAAAAATAAACCAGTTTAGTGTGGTCAAGTAAAATACAGTGCCAAGAAAATGTATTTGCTCCCCTTCAAATTTCCTCTATTTTTGAATATATTTGTCAAATTATTTATTTTAGATCTAGAGACAAAACTAAACTGAGTAAAGAAATAATATAGCTTTTCAAATAATACTTTCCTATATCAAAGAACAAAGTTATCCAACACCCAATAGGCTAATATTGTTATATTCTAGAAAATCTCAGCAACAATAATAACTAGAAAACTGAAAATTCCTGAAGAAATTTTAAATGGGCCTGCCGCCAAGAAACACCCTTCAGACGCCTTAACAATCATCTCCTACATAGCATTATTGTAGTTTTAGCATAACTATAGTGTTAATAATAGCATAGCGTTATTATAAGCATTGACATAGCATTAGCACAGCGTTAGCATTAACATAGTATTAGCATTAGCATTAATATAGCATTAGCATTAATATAACATTAGCATTAATATTACTATAGTGTTAGCATAGAATTAACATTAACATAGTGATAGCATTAACATTAACATTAACAGAGCATTATCATTAGCATTAGCTTAACATTAGCCTTAATATAGCATTAACGTTAACATTAACATAGTGTTAGCATTGACCTAATGTTAATGTTAGCATTAACATAGCATTAGCATGGTATTATCATTAAAATAGCATTAGCATAACATTAGCATTAATATAACATTAGCATTAACATTAATATTAACATTAGTGTAGCATTAACATTAACACAGCATTAGCATTAACGTAGCATTAGCAGTAGCACAGCATTAGCATTAACATAGCATTAACATAGCATTAAAATTAACATTAGCATAGCGTTAGCATTAACATAGCATTATATTAATATAATGTTAGCATTAGCATAGCATTAGCATTGCATTAACATTAATATAGCATTAACATTAGCATAGCGTTAACATTAGCATAGCATTAACATTAATATAGCGTTAGCTTTATCAAAGCGTTAACATTAGCTATCGCATTAGCATTAGCCATAGTGTTAGCATTAGCATAGCGTTAGATTTAGTATAGCGTTAACATTTTATTACAGTATGTCCCAATACTTTTGGCCACTTTGTTCAGTTTTCACATGTCATTGGGGTCGTGGCCTGAGATCTCATATGAATTTTCATGAGGTTTGGTCACTGTATGGAGACCGAGAGTCTGTGATGAAGAATGAATGCAAGTCAATGGGGGAAAAGGGATGAGCGAAAGACAAGGAAAAAACGAGTGCAGGTCATCATCGACCGCATTTGTGTGTCGGGGACATTGGCCCAATGCGTCACGTGAAGTTTTGTGGCTTTTGGACAATGCGTGTCCGAGCAGGACGATCCGAAAGTTGAGCCCTATTCATTCTCTATGGAATTTCGGCCATCTTTGTGGGCGTGTAGCGTCGCCACGAAAACACAAAACGCCAATAAAAGTAATAGCACACATCGCGCTGACAAGACGAACATTTTCATGGGTGCAAGCCATGGTTTGGCCGCATTAAGTGTGACGGAAGAATAATAATAAACTAGAAAACGGAAAATTCCTGAAGAAATTTTAAATGGGCCTGCCGCCAAGAAACACGGCATAACAACCATCTCCTAAACAGCATTATTGTAGTTTTAGCATTAACATAGCATTAACATTAGCATTAATATAGCGTTAACATTAGCATTAATATAGTGTTAACATTAGCATAGCGTTAGCATTAGTATCGCATTAACATTAGTATAGCGTTAGCATTAACGTTAGCATAGCATTACCATTAGCATCATGTTACTATTAACATTAACATAGCATTAGCATATCATTAGCATTACTATAGCATTAGCATTAACATCACGTTAACATAGCATAGCGTTAAATCAGAATCAGAAAACTTTATTTATCCCGGAGGAAATTGTTCAAACGGAGCAGTCGAGATATGCTGCTGCAGGCTCCGCGCCTGCGCACTAATGTTAACATTAGCATATTGTTAGCATTAGTATATCATTTACATTAACATAGCGTTAACATTAGTATAGCGTTAGAAATTAGCATAGCATTAGCAACAGTATCATGTTAGCATTAGTATAGCATTACTATAGCGTTAGCATTAGTATAGTTTTAGCATTAGCATCATGTTAACATTAGTATAGCATTAGCATAGCGTTAGCATTAACATAGCGTTAACATTAACATAGCATTAACATCATGTCAGCATTAGCATTACCATAGCATTACTATAGCGTTAGCATTAACAATACATTAACATTAGCATAGCATTACCATTAGCATAGCGTTAGCATTACATTAACATTAACATTGCGTTAACATTAACATAGCGTTAACATTAGCATTGCGTAAGCCTTCGCATCATGTTAGCATTAGCATAGCATTACTGTAGCATTAGCATTAACATTGCGTTAGCATTAACATTAACATTAACATAGCATTAGCATTAACATCACGTCAGCATTAGCATTAGCATAGCATTACCATAATGTTAGCATTAACATCACGTTAGCATTAGCATAGCGTTAGCATTAGCATTGCGTTAGCATTACTATAGCGTTAACATTACCATAGCGTTACCATTAACATTACATTAGCATTAGCATAGTATTAACATTAACATAGTGTTAGCATTAGCATCACGTCAACATTAGCACTGCGTTAGCAGTAACATCGCGTTAGCATTAGAATAGCGTTAGCATTAGCATCACGTTAACATTAGCACTATGTTAACATTAGCATAGCGTTAGTATTGTGTTACCATTAACATAGCGTTAGCATTAATGTAGCATTACAGTGTGTCCCAACACTTTTGTCCACTTTGTTCAGTTTTCACATGTAAGTTATTGGGGGCGTGGCCTGAGGTCTCATATGAAGTTTCATGAGATTTGGTCTCTGTATGGGAGTCTGTGATGAAAAATGAATGCAAGTCAATGGAGGGAAAAGGGATGAGCAAAAGACAAGCATTTGTGTGTAGGGGCCATATGCCCGATGTGTCACATGAAGTTTGGTTGGTTTTGGACAAAGAGTGACCAAGC
Organism: Phenacogrammus interruptus; assembly: GCA_037974425.1. Taxonomy (NCBI): domain Eukaryota; kingdom Metazoa; phylum Chordata; class Actinopteri; order Characiformes; family Alestidae; genus Phenacogrammus; species Phenacogrammus interruptus. The sequence continues at coordinate 19,806,908 of JBBPCW010000084.1, read as the reverse complement.
AGGACGATCCGAAAGTTGAGCCCTATTCATTACCTTTGTGTGTGTGAGACAGTGTGCGTGTGTGAGAGTGTGTGTATGTGTGTGTGTGTGCGCATGTGTCTGTGTGAGTATGTGTGTGAGCGAGTGTGTGTGTGTGTCACTGTGTTCTTAGTATGTGTATGTGTGAGTGAGTGTGTGTATGTGTATCCCAATACATTTGTCCACTTTGTTCAGTTTTCACCTGTATGTCATTGGGGGCGTGGCCTGAGATCTCATATGAAGTTTCATGAGGTTTGGTCACAGTATGTAGACTGAGACTCTATTCTCCCAAAACTGCATTCATTTGAATGGGATGAAAAATGAATGCAAGTCAATGGGGGAAAAAGGGATGAGCGAAAGATGAGGAAAAAACAAGTGCATGTCATCACCGACCATATTTTTGTTTCGGGGACGTATGCCCAATGACTCACAAGAAGTTTGGTGGCTTTTGGACAAAGCGTGTCTGAGCAGGACCACCGGAAATTTGAGCCCTATTCATTCTCTATGGCGGCCATTTTGTGGGCATGTAGCGTCGCCACGGTAACACGAAACGCCAATAAAAGTAATAGCACACATCGCGCTGACGAGCCGAACGTTTTCATATATAGGTTGCCTGGGTGCGAGACACTGTTCGGGCCGCATTAATGTTGACGGAAGAATAATAAATAAAGAAACCCAGGTGAATAACAATATGGGACTGCTATTTATTTGAATAGGCAGGCCCATAGCTAGAAAACGGAAAATTCCTGAAGAAATTTTAAATGGGCCTGCCGCCAAAAAACACCCTTCAGACGCCATAACAACCATCTCCTAAATAGCATTATTGTACTTTTAACATTAACATTAGTATAGCGTTAACATTAACATTAGTATAGCGTTAACATTAGAATAGTGTTAGCATTAGTATAGCATTAACATTAGTATAGCATTAGCATTAATATAGCATTAACATTAGCATAGCATTAACATTAGTATAGCGTTAGCATTAGCATCACGTTAGCATTAACATTAATATAGCATTAGCATAGCATTAACATAGCATTAGCATAGCATTAACATTAGCATAGCATTACCATAGCATTAACATTAATATCACGGTAGCATTAGCATATTGTTAGCATTAACATAGCATTTACATTAACATAGCGTTAGCATTAATACAGCATTAGAATTAGCATAGCATTAGCATTAATATCACGTTAGCATTAGCATAGCATTAGTATAGCGTTAACATTAGCATCATGTTAACATTAGCATAGCAATAGCATAGCATAAGTATAGCGTTAACATTAGCATAGCATTAACATTAGCATAGCATTAACATTAACATCCCTTTAGCATTAGCATTACATTAACATTAGTATAGCGTTAGCATTAGCATCACGTTAGCATTAGCATTGCATTAGCATTAGTATCATGTTAGCATTAGTATAGCATTAGTATAACGTTAGCATTAACATAGCGTCAACATTAGCATAGCGTTAGCATTAACATTAACATAGCGTTAGCATTAACATAGCGTTAGCATTATCATAGCTTTAGCATTACTATCATGTTAGCATTAGCATAGCATTACCATTAGTATAGCGTTAGCATTAGCATAGCGTTAACATTAACATTGCGTTAGCATTAGCATAGCGTTAGCATTAGCATTACTATAGCATTAGCATTAGCATCGCGTTAGCATTAATATAGCGTTAGTATAGTGTTACCATTAGTATAGCGTTAGCATTAACATAGCATTACAGTGTGTCCCAATACTTTTGTCCACTTTGTTCAATTTTCACATGTAAGTCATTGGGGGCGTGGCCTGAGGTCTCATATGAAGTTTCATGAGGTTTGGTCTATGTATGGAGACTGAGAGTCTGTGATGAAAAATGAATGCAAGTCAATGGGGGAAAAAGGGATGAGCGAAAGACAAGGAAAAAACGAGTGCAGGCCATCACCGACCGCATTTGTGTGTAGGGGCCATATGCCCGATGTGTCACATGAAGTTTGGTTGGTTTTGGACAAAGCGTAACCAAGCAGGACGATCTGAAATTTGAGCCCTATTCATTACCTGTGTGTGAGACAGTGTGCATGTGAGTGTGTGTGTATGCGTGTGTGTGCGCGCATGTGTGTGTGTGAGTATGTGTGTGAGCGAGTGTGTGTGTGTTTCACTGTGTTCTTAGTATGTGTATGTGTGAGTGAGTGTGTGTATGTGTATCCCAATACATTTGTTCACAGAGTTTTGTCCCAATACTTTTGTGCACTTTGTTCAGTTTTCACATGTATGTCATTGGGGGCGTGGCCTGAGGTCTGCGGTTTGGTCACAGTATGTAGACTGAGACTCTATTCTCCCAAAAATGCATTCATTTGAATGGGATAAAAAATCAATGCAAGCCAGAAGGGGGAAAAGGGATGAGCGAAAGACAAGGAAAAAACGAGTGCAGGTCATCACCATTTGTGTGTCCGGGACGTATGCCCGATGAGTCACAAGAAATTTGGTGGGTTTTGGACAAAGCGTGTCCGAGCAGGACGATCGGAAAATTGAGCCCTATTGATTACTTATGTGTGTTTGAGTGAGCGTGTATATGTGTGAGAGAGAGAGAGAGCAAGTGTGAGTGTGTATGTGTGAGGGTTTGTGTGTGATTGCGTGTATGTGTGTGAGAGACAGTGTGTGCGTGTGTGAGAGTCTGTGTACGTGCGTGGGTGTGTATGTGTGTGTGAGTGAGAGTGTGTGTGTGTGTCACTGTGTGTTCTTAGTGTGTGTGTGTGTGTGTATGTGTATCCCAATACGTTTGTTCAGTGTTTTGTGTGACAGCTCTGTCCCAATACTTTTGTCCACTTTGTTCAGTTTTCACATGTATGTCATTGGTGGCTTCTCATATGAAGTTTCATGAGGTTTGGTCACTGTATGGAGACTGAGACTCTATTCTCCCAAAACTGCATTCATTTGAATGGGATGAAAAATGAATGCAAGTCAATGGGGGGGAAAGGATGAGCGAAAGACAAGGAAAAAACAAGTGCAGGTCATCACCGACCATGATATTGTGTCGGGGACGTATGCCCAATGACTCACAAGGAGTTTGGTGGCTTTTGGACAAAGCGTGTCCGAGCAGGACCACCGGAAATTTGAGCCCTATTCATTCTCTATGGCGGTCATTTTGTGGGCGTGTAGCTTCGCCACGGTAACACGAAACGCCAATAAAAGTAATAGCACACATCGCGCTGACGAGCTGAACGTTTTCATATATAGGTTGCCTGGGTGCGAGACACAGTTCGGGCCGCATTAATGTTGACGTAAGAATAATAAATAAAGAAACCCAGGTGAATAACAATATGGGACTGCCATTCATTTGAATGGGCAGGCCCATAATAAAGAAACCGAGGTGAATAACAATATGGGACTGCCATATTGGCTCCATTCATTTTAATGGGCAGGCCCATAATAATGTGAGTAAAGTGAATGTAACTAAATGTTTTTTTATATTGTTTAAACATGACAAAAAATGCACACTAAATATGTCTGAGCAAGACTTTGAACCTTGAAAACACATATGTTGGCTACAAAAAGGTTAAGGAGAGCATTCAAAAATGTGAAAATGTAAGACTATAACACCTGTAACTTCCCCCTCCCCCTGTCAGTGGCTGTCATTGTATGCCTGCATATCTTCCAAGCAAGATCTGACATACATTTGCAAATGTAGCCTATCTGGCTATCCATTATTCACACCTAAGACATGCATACTGTGAGACATGTTCTGTAAGAGACATATGGGACAAAGAGACACATTTTTCTCTATATAGTATATTAAGTTTGTTTTTAGATATTTTTGTTTGTTTTTAGATACTTGGCTTATACTAGAAACAAGTGAAATTATCTAACAGTGCAATAAAATAAGCATAAAAAGTTTTTGTTGTCCTTCCCTGCACCCTGCATATGATCATCTGGCCAGCAAAAGACTAGATATAGCTTCATAAGCAAACCAAAAAACACCAGCAACAGCTAGTAAAACAGATATTAGGCTACTTACTCAAGAGAAGCTCCAAGTGCCTCTTCATCCTCACTGTCACCACCAAATAAATCAGACATTCTGTGTCTGACTCACACTCAAAAGCTAGTTTTCAGTGTGTGGAACTAGTGTGTGCATTTGTTTACAGGGTGAAATGGAGCGGGTTCTTACTGCCCTCTGCTGCACAATGAGCCAATCATGCCACTGCTATTCATGTATTTAGATTCACACCCCTCACCCACTGCACCCCAGTTTGTTCTTCTACATGACAGAAATCTCTCTTCTATACCTCTGCTTTTACCTCATCTGTTCTATCCTCCTTATCTCTAACAATCTCTACTAACCCCAGTCCGTCTTCTGTTGAATCCAATACCCATGACATTCTCTCATCTCTCCACAGCTCATTTAACCAACTATGTCCCTTGTCTTCCAGACCGAAGCGCGCCTCTCCCCCAGCTCCATGGCTGTCTGAGGTCCTACGAAGTAACCAAAGGAAACTGAAAGCAGCCGAAAGAAGATGGAGGAATATGCTTAAGAACAGATACCTCATCTCTTATCGCTCTCTCCTATCTTATTTTGCTAACGATTTAACATCTGCTAAGTCTTCCTTCTTCAGAATCAAATTTGAAGAATCCGCATCTAACCATCACAAGCTCTTTGCCATTTTTCATCACTTCTCAAATCTCCTTCTCTCCCTGTATCTCTAGATCTCTCACCAGAAGATTTCACAAAGTTCTTCGAAGAGCAGATCGACAATATTCAAGCACCCTTTCCTCCTACCACCACACTGCCTGCCATACTGAATCCAGACCACGCAGCCCAGTTTCATGCCTTCTCACCGCTCTCTTCTGAGAAAGTATCACTTCTCCTGACATCCAGCAGACCTACCACATCTCCGCTCAACCCTCTCCCATCGAGCATTCTTCAGATGATATCATCATCTCTCATCCCGCACATCACCTACATAATCAACGGCTCCTTGATGACTGGTCACATTCCATCTGCTTTCAAGTCTGCTGTGGTCACATCAATTGTGAAGAAACTATCGCTGGACCCTTCAGATGTCAACAACTTCAGACTGGTAACCCTTCTCTCCTTCCTTTCTAAAGTCTTGGAACGTGCAATGTAAAACCAAATCAAATAGTTTCTCTCCCTAAACAGGCTCCTGGACCCCCACCAGTCCAGGTTTAAGACAGCTCACTCTACTGAAACTGTTCTATTTGCTGTCTCCGAAAAACTTCATGTGGCTAGATCAGCCAACTTGTCTTACGCTCTTATCCTCCTTGACCTCTCTTCTGCAATCAACACTGTAAACCACCAGATCCTCCCCATCACTCTCTCCAACTTTGAGATATCAGGCACAGCCTGGTACTGGTTTGCATCCTACCATGATGACCAGAATTAGCAGGTAGTATGGCAAGGCACCCAGTCTGCTCCATATAGACTATCCACTCGGTTCTAGGACCACTTCTCTTTTCTCTTTATACTGGTACTCTTGGGGATGTAATAGCCTCACATGGTTTTTCCTACCACTTCTATGCCGATGATATACAACTTACACACTCTTTCCCTTCCAAGGATAACCAGGCCTCAACTCGCATCTCAGACTGTCTGGCCAGCATTTCCTCTTGGACGGTGGCCCACCACCTCAAGCTGAACCCCAGCAAGACCAAGCTCCTCTTCATAAAAGGGAGTCCTTCACCAAGCCACAATCTCATTGTTTCCATCTGGAACTCTGATATCATCACCCCAGGTAAGAAATCTTGGTGTTATGCTTGATGAAGATCTGTCTTTCTCACCGCAGGTTGACCAGATCTGTAGAACATGCAGATACTTTCTCTACAACCTTAGAAGAATCCGACCCTTCCTCACCACGAAATCTACACAGATGACAGGTTAGTGTTCAACGTTCCTAAGTTGCTGACACGACACCTTTACTAAGCAAACTTCACTGGCTTTACGTGGCTGCTCGTGTTAAGTTCAGGTCCTTAACACTGGCTTTCAAGTCCAAGAATGGCCTTGCACCCCCTACTGATCAAACAACGTGTCACTTCTCGTCCTCTCAGGGCTTCAAGCACGGCTCGTCTCAAACCTCCACTGCTCAAAAGAAGAGGGAGACATGCGTCAAGACTCTTCTCAGTCTTGGCCCACCAGGGGTGGACCAAACTCCCTCTTCTGACTCCTTCTTCCGATCAGATCTGCGGATTTCCTCACTGTCTTCAAGCATCGCCTGAAGACCCACCTCTTCAAGGAGCACCTTGGCGACTATTCTCTCATACTGCTTAACTTCTGACTTTTCTACGACTTGTGTTGTTCAGATATTGTTTGGCAGGTGTTGGTTAGGTATTTTTTGACAGATGTTGTATAGGTGCACCAAATGTGCAGTATTTCGGTTAAATAGTGGACATGGATTAAAGCTGCTTTACAGGTTTAAAATACAGTTGTGGAATACTTGAGCACTGACGTACATCGCTCTGGATAGGAGCGCCAGCAAAATGCAGTAAATGTAAATGTCTTGAACATTGGATATAAATGGTCAAAATTGTACCATGTTTCCTGGATTACACCACTTTTCTGTCATGAGGTAAAAGTGAATGGAGGCCATGTGTGCTGTCAAAACAACCTACAGCTAAACATCATCTTGATTTTCATTATTGCGGCTTGCTATTTTACTTGCCCTGGGCAATTCTTAACGTTAAACCCTGTGGATTAATCATCTAACCTTTTTGTAGCGGCATCCAATCTTTCTTGCAAAGCTGTGCGCTGGTGATCCACAATTCTTGCCAGTGAATCTATGTTGTGGTCCACGTGCTGCTCCACAACACAATCTTCACACACAGCACTTTCACATGGCAAACAATACAATGTCAGGACCTATAAATAACACAGAAAACACAATACATTTCTGTTACTACTGTTGGGCTGTAATACAATCAACACATATAAAAAATTAATTTACATACACTTATTATTAGGGCTAAAATATAAAAGTGAAAATATTTGGGCCAGAATACCTTATTGAGATTCTTCAGCTTGAAAGCCAATGGTATATTATGCATTACATTTTCATCTTATGGATGAAATAATGGCAAAGTATGCATCTCAAAATAAAAGTATATTAAACTAAACTTATATAATGTTAAAACATAAATATAAATATTTGGCAATGATGTATCAATATAATATTTTTAAATATACTGTGATGATGCACTGTACTGATATTTTCTCACACTTCAACTAATTATGCTTTTCATTGTCAAGCAAGAAGCTACATTTAAAATATGGTCATCTATCTATCTATGTATCTATCTATCTATCTTTACAAATGTATCATAGTCATGTCTTTGTAATTTGTGAGATAGAGAGGGTCAAAATGTTCATTACATCTCTTGATTCTCTACCTCATTAGAGGATAAGCTAAGTTCTGGATACACTTTCTCAATTTGTTTATCTTGGAGAGAGTTTAAGACATACTGTGTGTATACATGTATACAGTGAGACAAGATAGCAAGGCTCCAGATTTTACAGGGTACAAAGGACACAGGCACATACAGTCATGGCAAAAATTGTTGGCACCCCTGAAATTTTTTCAGAAAATCAATTATTTCTCACAGAAAAGTACTGCATTAACACGTTTTGCTATACACATGTTTATTCTCTTTGTGTGTATTGGAACAAAAAGCTAATTTGACATAATGTCACACAAAACTCCAAAAATGGGCTGGACAAAATTATTGGCACCCTTATCTTCATATTTGGTTGCACACCCTTTGGAAAAAATAACTGAAATCAGTCGCTTCCTATTACCATCAATAAGCTTCTTTTGGACCACTCTTCCTTTGCTGCTCCAGGTCTCTCATATTGGAAGGGTGCCTTCTCCCAACAGCACTTTTAAGATCTCTCCACAGGTGTTCAATGGGATTTAGATCTGGGCTTATTGCTGGCCACTTCAGAACTCTCCAGTGCTTTGTTGCCATCCATTTCTGGGGCTTTTTGAAGTATGTTTGGGGACATTGTCCTGCTGGAAGACCCAAAATCTCAGCTTTCTGACACTGGGCCCTACAGTGCGACCCAAAATCCTTTGATAATCCTCAGATTTCATGATGCCTTGCACACAGTCAATGCACCCAGAGCCAGAGGCAGCAAAACAACCTGAAAACATCATTGAACCTCCACCATGTTTGACTGTATGTACTGTGTTCTTTTCTTTGTAGGCCTCATTCTGTTTTTGGTAAACAGTAGACTGATATGCTTTACCAAAAAGCTCTATCTTGGTCTCATCTGTCCACAAGACATTTTCCCAGAAGGATTTCAGCTTACTCAAGTAGATTTTGGCAAACTGTAGTCTTGTTTTTTTATGTCTCTGTGTCAGCAGTGGGGTCCTCCTGGGTCTCCTGCCACAGCGTTTCATTTCATTTAAACATCGACGGATAGTTTGTGCTGACACTGATGACCCTGAGCCTGCAGGACAGCTTGAATTTTGTTGGAACTTGTTTGGGGCTTATCCGCCATCCAGACTATCCTGCATTGCAACCTTTCATCGATTTTTCTCTTCCGTCCATGCCCAGGGAGATTAGCTACAGTGCCATGGGTTGCAAACTTCTTGACAATGTTGAGCACTGTGGACAAAGGCAAATCTAGATCTATTGAGATGGACTTGTAACATCGAGATCGTTGATATTTTTCCACAATTTTGGTTCTCAAGTCCTCACACAGTTTTCTTTTCCTCTTTCTGTTGTCCATGCTTAGTGTGGCACACACAGACACACAATGCAAAGACTAAGTGAACTACTTTCATCAGTCTAAAGCTTCTCACTTAGATTTTCAGTGCTTTACAGGTATAGGGCAGGAAGAGCTGTACAAACTTATCACCTCGGCAAAATCAACAACGTGCTTATTGGATCCAATACCAGTCAGACTTTTAAAAGAATTGATGCACACGGTTGGAGAGCCACTCCTAAACATTATTAATTCCTCATTATATCTAGGCCACGTCCCTAAACCCTTCAAGTTGGCAGTTATTAAGCCTCTTCTTAAAAAACCTAATTT
>JBBPCW010000084.1:19768669-19797746 GCA_037974425.1 Phenacogrammus interruptus | reverse complement strand
GGCGGGACACATTTAATTGGATATTTTGGAGGAAAAGTCAGAGGGTGAGGAGAAAGGAGAGACCCTGAGTAGGTTGGGAGAAGGATGCTGAACACAGAGCTGTCATGGAAGTGGGAAGGAGGACAGTGTAGTTGGAGGTTTACGGATGTGGTGAGGCAAGACATGCAGGCAGCTGGTGTGGGAGAGAAAGATGCAGGGAATGTACATGGAGATGGCTGATCCGCTGTGGCACCACCTAATTGGGAGTGGCTGACAGTAAAAGAAGAACAAGAAGATATATGATTCTCAAAGACCATGTCTATTCAGAGAGGAATGAATGCATGATTCAAGATTCAAAGCATTTTTGGTCAAATGAACAGAACAAATTGCATTTCTTTGTGCAATGAAATTCTTTCTTTGCTGTCCACACACAAATACCATGTTTAGGTTAAGAAAATAAAAACATATGTAAAATAGGAAAAAAAAATGAAAAATAAGTTGGTAAAGTCTTAAGTGTGTTATGCAGATGTAGATAATATTAACTATGCATTTGCAAATTGAATTGAAAGTGATCATTCAGTCATACGTGAACACACCACTGCACACAGTGTGAACAGCACGAAATTCAACCTCTGCATTTAACCCATTCACCAAGTGAAGCAGGGGGCAGCCATGAACACGGCGCCCGCAAAATGAAAGAATCAGATCTGTATGATAAATGCAAGGACTACTTCAATTCAACTCTGTTTTATTTATGTAATGCTTTTTACAACCAATGTTGCCACAAACGGGTGGTAGTAGCCTAGTGGGTAAAACACTTGCCTGTGAAGCTGATGACCACAAAGTTGCAGATTCAAACCCCACTTTCTACCACTGTGTCCTTGAGCAAGACACGTAACCCACGGTTGCTCCTTTTTCAAAAGGACCTGGACCCACATCCCCATTCCCCTTCAGGAAGGCTATCAAATGGGAGCAAGACTCAGGGAAAATGTAACACAGCATTTGTAAAGATAGCAGTGCAAAGGTATATTTTAATGTTGTTGATGTATCACATTGACATTCATGGCATTGAGGCCTCTTCAGCCACCTCCTGTGACTCCTCACCACCCACCACTCTCATTGTCTCTGGGTGGGACAACAAAACCTTTACATTGTGGTTTGTCATAAGACTAATTTTGTTCTCAGAAATGCAAATAAAAAACGCTTACCGTGTGTCGTCTCTGCCATGTCTGTGTCTCCCTCACTCTCAAACACTACCCCACACATGCTTGTTTCCCCCAGTATTGAAACCATCCAGGTTTCCAGAGGTGTCAGCTCTGATGTGTCCTTACTGCCTCCAGTAGCAGATACTGCAATACATTTTTTAATGATCACTTTCAAATCTGACCACTTTTTTTACATTTCAGGCAACATTCACTACATTCACAGCATTTGTTGCCTTTTTTTTTATTTGCCATCCCGCTACTGTGCCCACCAACAAGTACACTACTTCATCCACAAGCACATCTATTTCAGTTTTACTTTTCCCCACTTTTGCCGTGATGGCATTTTTTCAGGTGTACATCAGAAGCAATTTCATGTAGAGGGCAGAAAGTAGAGGGCAGAATGTATGCCTGTAGCTATATGTAGCAAGTCGTTCGAACAATCCCAGGTAGAGTGCAAGATATAAAGAGTATATTGCTTGCAGGTGTACATGCACACGTTTTCATAAATGTGATATTTTCTTTGTGTAAGTCTCTTTTTTTTAATTGCACACACATTTTTAGTTCCATGCAAAGTGTTATAGATGAGACCCCAAGTCCCTAAGCCCAAGCCAGAGATGGGAAAAACTCCCTAAGATGAAGCAAGAAACCTCGGGAGGAACCAAGACTCAACATGTGAACTGGTCAAGTTAACCTGGAGAGAAAGAGAAAGACAGTCTGTATGGAGATAACTCATGAAATAAGACCTTTATGTACTCAATCACTTAATCACTGTTAGATGGATTGGCCATCTACAACTATTGGAGTTGGTACAGTCATGGCCACTTTTCTGTGAAATACTTGATTTTTTGGAAAACTTTAAGGGGTGCCAACAATTTTGGCCATGACTGCACAATTAAGAGTCAACAGAGCTAAGGGTACAGAGACCCTCAGAGATCAACAAACCTGAGTGAATGTAAGGATTGATGGGACGTCTCCACCAGTATCACAGTTTACTTCTGAAATTCTCGGTGTCCACCACCTCCCAGCTCTACAACATTCATTTGACGGAAAATATTAATTGCAGAAAACCTGACTAAACAAGTAGATTCAGCCTGAACCAAAAAACCGAGAGTGTAGCTGTGTTAGAAAAGTGCACTCGTTCACTCGCTCACCCATTTACCACATAGTGTATGCTATACAGGGGGGGTTAACTAGTGAAGAAGGGGAGGCGGCGTTTAGTTAATTTCGGACACTCGGAATGTGAACTGTTGCTCAAAGGGGACATATTATGCAAAACTCACTTTAGTTATAACAGGTCTATGAGCTATACAAAACGTGTTCATGAAGTTTTTTGCAAAAAGTTCTTGAGAACACCCAAAAAAACTAACTCTGCTAATTAAAAAGTATGTGGACCCTTGAGTTAATGACCTCAAAAAAGCTAATTGGAGTCAGGTGTTAGAGAAGTCTTATTAAGAAAATGAGTTTGCAGGCGTAAACTACAGTTATTCTGACCGATAAAAAACACTCAAACCTTTGGAGTTTGCGCTGCATGAGAAGAAAATATTTATGTGAACATATACTTTCATGAAACTGAAAGTATTCACTGCATATCATCATGAAAACATCATCCCAAATGTAAAGTGTGGTAGAGGAAACATCATGATTTGGGCCTCTTTTGCTGCATCAGGGCCTGGCCAGTTTGTGATCATTGAGGGCAAGATGAATTCTCAAGTGTCCTTCAGGATAATGTGAGAATGTCAGCATGTCAGTTGAAACTCTGTAGAAATTAAGGGATGCAACAACACAATGACCCAAAACACCGGAGTAAATCCACAACAGAATGCCGTCAGAGAAACAAAATCTGTATTTTGGATTGGCAAAGTCAGAGCCCAAATCTCAACCCAATAGAGATGCTAAGGAATGGCTTTAGGAGGGCCAAATCCATGAGATGTCCAAAGAATATGACAGAGCTAAAGCAGTTCTGCCAGTTATTAATTCCAAGAGTTCACATACTTTTTCCACTAGCCCTGTGAATTTTTTTATGTTTGTCAATAAAGACATGAAAGATAAAAAAAAAATACTGATTATTTTAGGGACATATATGTCAATACCCTATATGTCAGATCACAGTTTATGAGAAATGTATGCAGAAAAACATGAAATTCCAAAAGGTTTATGTGGTGGCCTAGTATGACAGACCCCAACTGTTATTGTTGACTGTTTTTGTTTCTTTTCACTTTTAAGTTCGATTTTCACCCTTTTGGATCTCCTGGAGCATGCCAATGAAAGAGCCTCACTCACGTTTTTATTTCTTTTCTAAGAGCAAGGGACAGTGTGGCCCCTAGTGGCCCCTTCCCTGTTCCACCCTCCTTGTCCACCACCCAGCTTACAGCAGGAAACTCGGGAAAGATGCACCTTCCCCATGGAACACACCGCAAAGATCTTTTCTACCAGCCCCACACTCACAGTATGACCAGTAGGAGACGCTATTGAGACGACGACCCACCAACATGGGAAGTATATAAACGACTTCTAATGCAGCCGATATCAGCAAAGTTACTCGATACAGTTTCACAGACAGACACAGGGGAAATACAGACACAGCAAAAGGGGAAATACAGACACAGAAACACACAAACACAAAGAAAAAGCATATAAATGAAAAATTGATGGAAAGAAACAAATCTGAGGCTAGTTTGGTAAGCTTGGTGTGTATGGGACAGCCTGGTATCATCTCAGTCCAGTGTCTGTCTCTGTGCATTACAACTGCAGGACAATGCACAAAGGACAGTCTCAGTGGAAAATACAAAGGCTTAATGAAAACATCAATTCACAGTCAGTAGCAAGAATAGAGGTCTTTGTGAGGTTGTAGCTTTGCTCTTTAGGGTTTTTGATAATTACAGCAATTGTTCGGTGAGGTAAATGCCAGTATCACACACTTGTCTCAAAGGTTTTCCTGTGTAAGTCCTGAGTAGTCTTATAAAAGTTGCCAAAGATCCAGATCTTAAGTTACAAGCAACCAAACTTGTATGGTCAGACTGTTGTTGAATTTTCTCATGTATTCACTTTTGTTGCAACAGTAATGAAGTACGTGTGAGTACATTGTTGTACATGCAAAAATATCTCCTTTCCAATTTCCACTGTGGCATAATATAAACATAAGATATTGCACCTTTATGTGGAATTTCAAAAGCAATGTTATCAGAGAAGATATTGATTCCAACGAAAATTAATCGTGACACTGATGGTGCACTATAATGTTGTGTCAGAACTATCTAAAAAAAAAAAAACATTTCTTCCACCTTTAGTTAAATAGCAGGTACAGAAGAAACATATTCATTGTTATTTGAATTAGGACTAACTGATTTTCATAAACATGTATATATAGCCACAAGATGGCGTGGCATACTAAAATATCCCACACAATCAGGTCTACTCAAGATTCAGGGTGTTTTTATATAGTCCTCTTTATAGGAGCTGAAGTCAGTCCTCTGGAAGTGGTGCAAATGTGGACCAACAGAAGGGGAGCATTTTAGGTTCACAGTGTGAGTTCATTTGAACTCTTTCTGGTCCACTTCAGTTCAGCTAGCGTCTCAGTTTGGTGCATTTCAGAGGGGTCTGAGTTCGTATGGCATGTTCACTTATCTGCCAAAATTGGACAAACTTGGACTTAGACTTACCGATCTGAGATCGTTTTAAGGGGTGAAATGGACAAAGTGTGTGAAAACACCCATAGACATGTAATAGTTTCCTCAATGCTAAGTATGAGTCTGTGAAACACTATAAATATATGCTGTTAGACTGGAATTTTACATTTGGTAGTGATCCATGGTTTATAATGAGCTGAAACTGAATTTCCGAGTATGAGTTATTAATAATGAATAATATATTAAAGTATCCTTTTTCAGTAGGACAATGTGCCCTGCAACACTACTAAAATTGTTTAGGAATACTTTGAGTAACCTGAAAAACCTTCTTAACCTATGAAATTTTGACAGAGCATGAGAATTTAAATAATACAGAGCTAGAATATTTTGGCCAACATGGGGTTTATTTGGGGGCAATAACAAGTTCAGACTTTGACAATGATGCAGCTGATCATAAAATACAAATTATAAAACACTGTTTTAGGTGAAATGACCAACAAAGATAAAGTTTCTTCATAATCCAAGGGGAAGACATCTATTACTTCTGAAAATCAGAAAAAAATGAATGAAAACTGAGATCCTGGAGTTGGTGAAATAGCAGTTTTAATCTCCTCTAAAATCTGGAAAAGAAAAGGTTGCTGTTTTTTCACACACAAAGTATAGCTGGGTATTGCAGCGGGCATCATTCCAGAGGAGTTCAGCTGGAGAAATACAGAGATATATTTGTTAAATATTCTATCCATTCATTATCTGTGCCACTTATCCTAACTAGGGTCACAGGTTTAGCCACTCTCTCCCAACACTCATAGGGTTAAAGGCACCATGGAAAGGTCCCCAGTCCATTACAGATGAGGTGAGAGCACAATCCACCATGCTACCATAATCACATATTACATTTTAGCAATAAATTATCATCAAAGGTAAGATAATGTTGGTATATGAATCTGAGGGTTTCATTTAAAAAATGAATCATCTTTTCAACTAATGCCCTTCTCGTGTATTTACCTCCATAGTTCATTTCTACACAATTTTCAGCCCATCCTGCATTATTTGGCTCGTCAGTGTGCCATGCAGTGAAATCAAATTTTGATCCATCACTCCAAAGCCAAATAAAATCCTGGAAAATAAACAAAAACAATGAAGCATTGACACAGACTATTTTCAGACATACAGTGTCAGTGTGATATCTGCATTTTTTTCATACAGATTGTGTCAGTATTTGTTTCATTTAATAATCCTAAACAACAGAAAATTTTGTAGTTTTTGAAAATATTTATATTTAATTTCCTTTGTGTGGAACAAAAAAGGTCAGCTACCTGAGGGGCATCATGACCGCCAATCCAGGTTCGAAGGTAGCTGCCAGCTATGCGTTTGCTCAGATTCTTGAGAAAAATCTGTGTTTGAAGACTATGCACAGAAGCAAGGTTTCCCCCAATGGAAATACAATGTAGCTGCCAGATAATTGCAGAAAAAAGATCATGTGAAAAACCTGAACATGTTCATTCATTTTCTAAGCAAAAATAAGTTCACACATCCTCTACACATTTAAATATGTTTCTATATGGGTTTAACACACATGCAATCTTTACATTACAGATTGTGTAAAATATAACAAATTTAGCCAACACACAGTAACTGTGCATTGAAAGTGCAGAAGTGTGTTCTCTGTACTTACTTGCAAAAATGAACAAACTTAAACTTTGTAAATGATTGTATTCATAAATCATTGTAGCTCTTGTAAATTATTGTTATAATTCTAACTATTAAAGAAGATTTATTTATATATAAAGGTGCCAATTTTACATACTTGAGTATATATTTATTAAATTAATACCTCTGCTTCAGCCCATGATTTTGGATCTGCTACATACTTATAGCAGTTTCTCCCGAATCTTTCCCAGTCATTTTCACATTTTCTGCCAACTGCAAATACAGATCATTTTTACTGATACTTACATACTTTCCCAGTATGAGTGTAAAGAGTTCAGTACAGCATGGAAAAATGCAAGGTTCAAAATGTAAAACTGTCCAGTCACTAGATTCTACCTGGTCAGTTTTTCCGAACATAGGAGGACTGTCAGGTGTACTTTTTTAAACTTTTCTGTTAAGAACAAACAAACATAGAGCCACACTATCCAGTAGACACATTGACATCAAGTGAATGGACACCAGGTTCTGGGGTTTTAACAAGGAAGACACGGGTGGAGTAAATTGTGGAATTGGGAGATACCAACACATGTCTTATGGAATCTGCAGTCGCTGGGACCTCCTTCCCAAGGGCAACTGCTGTTCAAAGCTTCAGCAGAGACTGTTGTTCCTGTTGTTCTGGACTACTCCTCCAACAAAAACTATCTCTACTGACTGTAACTACTACTTTAGCCGTACATGGCAAATCTGTTCAACAGTGATTATCTTTCTCTCTCTCTCTCTCTCTCTCTCTCTCTCTCTCTCTCTCTCTCTCTCTCTCTCTCCATGTTGACCCTTTGGAGTCGGGTCCTCCCAATACTTCTTCCTCCAGCTTTATGAGTTGAAGCAACACAGACAATTCTTGGTGTAATCTGCCTAGACTGGAAAACTCTGACCGGTCATTTAATGGCAATATGCGCGGAGGAACATGCTGCGGTCCTGAATGATGTACTCAGCATGACCCGGACTGCGGGTGGCAGCCCAAGGTCAGGCTGATAGTGACCCCCATCTTGGCATGGAAGCTTTCCATACCCGACACAGTCAGGCAGAATGTCCTGCGAGAGCACGGAACACAAACGGAAACAGAGCATCCACCACCTTTAAGTTACAGGAAACAGATCTGAAAGGGATAAATTGACAACCCATAAAAAGTGACCAGCAGTGGTTTATCCACTTGACAAACAAAACTGTGACAGGATCCACGCTGATATGTGACCACAATCTGTTAGGTATCAGCAGAGGCATTCATTTACTGGCAGCCAATTTGCACAGACCTTTAGTAGTGGGACAAACAGGGTTTAGTTCAGGGGCTACCCAGGCATGCCAGGCATACATTTTTCACCTTTTCTGTTGTAAGTAAAACAATATAGAGTTATGCTAGCCAGTTGGCCCAACAGTGAATGGACATCAGGCTCTGGATCAGGCTGGGTTTACAATTATCAGATTAGAAAACACTAACAGAATATATAGTAGGCAATGTAGCAGTAGCCTTACCTGAAAACTCTTAAATATTATCAAGATTAAAGTAATTAAAGTATACACAGGTGTGTATTCCACATACTTTAACATACTTTATTTTAATGTTTTTGTAAGAAGACCAGCTATAAGACTCTGACTGAGATGTGTTACAGTGGTCTGACTGAGATGAAAATTGCACACATGAACTGTGCTGAAGCAAATATAACTGTAAATTTACCATTTTCACATGAAGAGCCATTCAGAGCCACCAGAGCCACAAGAGCAAGAAGTATTAAATTCTTCATTGGAGTAGAAACCTAAAAAAAAATATATAATACACAAATAAAAGAA
This sequence comes from Phenacogrammus interruptus, assembly GCA_037974425.1. Taxonomy (NCBI): domain Eukaryota; kingdom Metazoa; phylum Chordata; class Actinopteri; order Characiformes; family Alestidae; genus Phenacogrammus; species Phenacogrammus interruptus. Next base: position 19,789,441 of record JBBPCW010000084.1, on the reverse strand, counting down.
CATAACAGGAAATATTAAATATTACATCTAAAATTTAAATGAATCTAATTCTGAAAAAATCCTTTTAATTCTGTCGGTTTATTTCTGAGATAACATATATGGCTGACATTTCTAAATCCAGGAATCTGTAACATAAATAATACTCCATACCCGGGAAATTACAGAGAACTATGGAGTGAGTAAATGGCTTATTAAAAAACAGATTGGCCAAGGAAAACCTGCCATCGACTTTTATACCCCAGGGTTCACTTCAAAGAATATAGTGATGCAATACACCATCTTGGAAGGTCAAGATTGCTCTTTTATCTGAAAGTCATTTGTTGGCACTACTGATGTCACCATGATTTGCAACTTCATTCTTGGTACATAAAGAACTTCTGTAGGGTGTAGCTAACTTTGTTATTCAGTACATAATTTAACATGGTATTATGATACATATATATTGTTTATTGTAAGTCACTCTGCAATTGAGAATCTGATAAACCTGGACATATTGTCACTATCTAGAAGAAAACTCATATAAAATGATATTTTAATATCATTTAAACACAGTAATTGTGTTCAGACACTTCAGGGTGTGTGACCCAACATTTTTGGATGTTTTTTAGACAGTGGCAGTAGGATATTCCCATTATGGAATTTAAGTGATGGTTCAGGTAAAACTACACCTAACGTGTAGTCAGATAAGATGTGTGTGGTGTTTGAAGTTTGCTTTATTAGCTGAGATGTGGAGCTACAAGATTAATGAAACAAGTAAGGGGCATGTTCTTCAATGGTCATGTTCTCCACCACATGACACAGTGTTCTACTGAAATGTGCCAAAGTACCAGTATGGCTAAACAGTGTAGTATGTATGAATTTTGTATCAATTTTGTTAAAAAATATGAAGGTAAGTAGAGGGTAAATAGACGGGATCTGTGTAGCACCTATGATTGGCTAGCAGGAGTAATGGGGTGTGCTAAATGTGATGTTTAGCTTACTTCATCAATAATCAACATCACATTTGATTTTGCCACTCCTCAAGGCAGCCCATTTGTAGTTTTCATCCAATACCATCCAGTGCTGTATAATGTTTCTCTGGCAAAAGCACACTTTGTGCAAAGACAAACCATTTACTGTTTTCATGGCTGCACAATACTTGTAAAGAGTGGTGTATATTACATTTTATTGACTAAATAAAGAGATGGCAGCAGCTTAATGGATAAGCCTGCACAATATGTACCAGATACTTTAATGATGTACTAGTGACATATCAGTGAACTTGAGGATGGCAGGGTGTAACATCCTGAATAGGATTGTAGAAAGTAGAATTTCTGCCATTTCATACAAAATGAGGAACATGCTAGTAAGCCGTTTCAGTTTTTCATGATGATATGACATTCTCTTGAAACAGACCAGAGAGCTGGGTGCCTCTTCTCTGACCTTTTGTTTGAGTTCCTATGATGTTGCAGTGCTCTTGTTGTATTTCAGAATTACAGACTTGCAGAACTGGTCATGGTAAGATTTCACAATACAGGTTAAACAATAGATTAGCCCATACACAAAGGTTTGTGGCTGAATTTAAAATATGTTTGTTTTTCCCTCAAATTCCAGCTATAGCGATGTAGCACAAACCACGTGGTCACCTGTTCTAATAAAATGCAACAATGCAATGTGTCAGATATTAATTGTGCATGAAGAAGCTGTTTGGATATGTGGCAGTTAGTGTTTGTGAGCATTTCAAGGCCTCCATTGACTTATTTCCTGATTTCATTTTTGCTGAAAAGAAATTGAAATATTAACGAGATAAATCAGAATGGCTCAGTGTACTGTACTGAAATAGACATGGAACAATGAGTTGGGCAACTCAGGGTAAACCATGTCTGGGCCGTCACTGGGCCGTCATTCTTTGCGGTATCCGGGCCAGAGGGACATGGATTGTGTGGGCTGGATCCGGCCCAACAGAATGTTGCTAACTGTGTGGTTACATCAGTAAGTGCATCGATGACATGGACCCTCAACACCAGCTCCATCAGCAAGAAAGCCCAGCAGCGTCTCTACCTCCTGCAGAGACTGAGGAGAGCATAACTTCCACCCCCAATCCTAACCATATTCAGCAGAGGGACCATTGAGAGCATTCTCTGTAACTGCATCACAGCCTGGTACGGGAATTGCAATGTTTCAGACTACAAGATGCAGAGAGCTGTGAGAACGGCTGAGAAGATCATTGGAGTCTGTCTCAGACATTTACACCACAGGCATTGTGAATGACCCCATTCACACACTCTCTTTTCTCTCCTCCCATCTGGAAAAACAGGCTTCCACCACCAGAATGGGGAACAGTTACTTCCCCCAGGCCATCAGACTCTTCAACAGAAGCATAAAACACACACACACTCCGTCACCCTTTTGCACATGTAAACTCTGTTCCTCATCTAGAATACAGTACCGGTCAAAATATTGTATTCATCCTCAATTGCACTGAACTTGTCTCGTTCAATTGTATTGTTGCTCTTATGTTTTGTCCTGTTTGCACATGGGTTTTTGTTCTGTGCTGTTCTGCTCTGCTTTTGTGTTGCTCCATGGTCTTGGAGGAACGTTGTGTCGGTTTTTTTTTACTATGCACTCCAGGGGTCCCCCTGGAGCAACTGAGGGTTAAGTGTCTTGTTGAAGACCATTGCTTTTACAAATGTGTGTACTCTAGGGTAGATCTGATCTGGTCATCAGTGTCTTCTGCACAAATTTGGGAAGTTAGGGTTAGGGTTAATGTTAGTTACACTGTCATTAAAAGATAATGGGAAAATTTGGAAGTTCATAGAATATTTCTAAGATTCTGTTTTTCTCTTAAATTGTTTGATAAACTCTCAGACATTAAAAAAAACTGCACTGAATAAAGAACTACAGAATAGTAAAGAGTGGTTTTACATTTTAAGTCCCTTACCATTTCCTTCTGTTTTCTTCTCTCTGTTGTCGCTCAATATTATTTACTGCTATTGAACCTTTTTTGTTTGTGAGCTGGGAACTGATGATTCAGTGAGTGAATCAATGTTTGTTGTCTGGTCAGTGTGTTTACTGGCAGACAATTGTCTGTGTCATTTACAACCCACATCTCTGAGTTTGAGTCAAGGACAAAAACAAGTGAATACTTTGTACCCAGAGACGACAGGCGTTTGCATGCATGTTAGTCTGTAGAGTTGCTAAAGTTATTTTGTACATCAGAAATACATTCCTTGCTGGCTGGTATACCCAAAAGATTCCCTTTCTCAGCTGTCAATAAGAGTTTCTTGGATCAGTACCACAGAAGAACAACTTTTGGTCACACAACACTTAACGACTGTGTTCATAAGGCCCATAAGACATTACATAAGCCTATCTATGACAGCTGACCTTTGAAATCTACATAAGCTTTTATAAAAGTATATTCCAACAAGTGTCTGTTGTCAAAACATTTTTTTCCTAGAACCTTACACAAAAGCCCAAATTCTTCATTAGGGGTGGAAATAAGCCATTTTTTTCAAGGTATAAATAAACCTTAAAATAAACATTTCCACATCAGTCAATGTACATAGCTTTTCCTATTGCTTTGGGTATGTGTTTGTGGTGCACTAGTCCAGGCACAGCAAGATTACGATGATGAATCGGTAAGCAGAATTGATTGCAGTTATGATGGCCTCTTTGCTAGGTCATAAATTTTGACAGTTTTATGTAATATATTAATCTGCTTAATAATCCCTTTGCTTATAAATACTTAATGCATTTCATGTATAATTTTTTTAAGTCTAAAATATACAGGTATTTGAACTGAAATCCTGACTTATGTGTTTTCTTCTTTAGCCCGAAATCCTTGATCCTCGAGGTCATCGACCTGTTTCTAGAGGCAAAGTCTACACACCAGTTGTTGCTGCTCCTCCAATTAGTGGACGTGACCGTTATGGAGTGCGCCCCACTGCTGTACCAACTGGAATGCCTCAGGAGCAGAGTTCACATTGCAACAGAGAAATGTGGCCATATTTCTCAAAAATGACCCTGTTTGCTCAAACCTGGTTTAGTAAACATTCAAACTGTGTTCTGAGTTTCTCCAATAGAAGTGGGAGGGTAAAGTTGGGTATAAATACTTGGAGTGATAAGTGGAATGAGGTGCCACTAAACAGCTACAATCAGTGTTAAATATCTTGATTTCGAAAATGAAGCTTTTCCTATTGCTTTGGGTATGTGCTTGTGGCGCACTAGTCCAGGCACAGCAAGATTACGATGATGAATCGGTAAGCAGAATTGATTGCAGTTATGTTGGCCTCTTTGCTTGGTCATAAATTTTCTTCTGCATTCTTGTGCACATTTGTAAGATCAAATCATCTCATCTATTCTGTAGCTTCCCCTTATTCTGTATATTTATGACTATATAAGTATGTTTGTTCTCTTTTTGTCTGTTGCAGGATACAGAAACACCAGCGGTAAGACTGTTTTTGGCATCTACATTAACTACAAAATAAAAAATTAAATATACTCTCAAAGCTTGGAGTGAGGAAATGAAAGTACAAGTTTCATTTGTAATGTAATGTAATCGCATGTAATCTCTATCATGTTACCTCAAGCTTTGAAGCATGTAAAACGCATTGGCCTTGCATTTGATTAAAGTAAGGTTTTCTTTTATTGGGGGCAAGAAAATGTGTCAGTAATTAGCACAGTCCATGGAATGTTCACTACAGATTTGGCAAATACAGATTGTTTGGTGTCATCCTTGAAAACCCCTCCTTAGCATGGTTTTATGGAATTGCTATGAACAATCTTTCTGGCTTCATGGTCTTAACAATGTGTGATATACACATTTTGCACAGCTAGTTTCTGGTATAACCACTAATCTATAAAGGTGTTTGAATTTCTAAAGTAAACCCAAGGCTCAGTATCAATTGTGAAAGTGGTCTGCTCTTAAGGGCACATTACCTTAAAGAAAGCAGTTTTAATCAAGTAAATTTTACAGCAAGATGAGATTTCATGTGCATGGATTCAGCTGTAGTAATACATGTTTTTGCTAAGATTAAGGTTGGCTTTCATGAGGTTTTTAGGCTCCCATAACAGTCTGCACCAAATTACAAAAAATCAGATGCCTAATTTAAACTAAATCATCTTCCAAAACGGTAAAAATTTACTTAATAACTGAATTAAGCAAAATAAGTAAACAACTAATCTAGAAGATTAGATATCTTGAGTAAACTAAAATACTAAAAGTTTTATAATCTCAGTAAACCTTGTTTTTGGTTATATTTTTATATATTTTGCTCATTTCAGAAATTTATACTAAGTAAATTATGATTACCCCTTTGACAGTTTTATGTAATATATTAATCTGCTTAATAATCCCTTTGCTTATAAATGCTTAATGCATTTCATGTATGATTTTTTAAAGTCTAAAATATACAGGTACTGTATTTGAACTGAAATCCTGACTTATGTGTTTTCTTCTTTAGCCCAAGATCCTCGATCCTCGAGGTCATCGACCTGTTTCTAGAGGCGAAGTCTACACACCAGTTGTTGCTGCTCCTCCAATTAGTGGACGTGGCCGTTATGGAGTGCGCCCCACTGCTGTACCAACTGGAATGCCTCAGGAGCAGAAGCGGGAGCCTGTAGATAGTGGTGGATGCAAACATGCTTCTGAGGAAATAGTGAGACCTTTAGTATTTCCTACTAATGAAAATAACAGATTATTATATATGTGAACCCAAATTCATTTCATTAGTTCATCTCCATTGGTCAGAAACTTAATCTGCAAAACAGCCCACACAAAAAAAGCATTTTCTCCAACTGTATCCGAGTGCAACTTATAACATCCAAGTGTGACAAATGATAGCAACATTTAAGACAAAACAAAAAACAAAATCACTAAGATGGATAAAGGATCACACTGTGGTTATGTGGAACCACCTTTTACTTTAATTACTGCTTTGAGTCTATTGGGAAACCTCTCTACCAACTTCTCACACTGAGACCAAGAGTTTGATAGTCCATAACTCCTTCTTCCACTTGGTACATAGTAGCTGAATAATCTATGACTAATGGCTATCATTTTCCTGCATTCTTGAACCGCAAATTATGCCATTATTGACTGAACTTACCCACCTCCTAGATGAAGCCGAGCATGGTTTTCTGAAGATGGAACAAACCTTTTATGTTGGGATTGAAATTAACCTGTGTAAGAAGTTTCATAACAAGGCCGTATAATAACCACATCTCTATTTGCTTCTTTTTTGTTTGACACCCTGCAGGGTGTGTTGTGTCCTACAGGCTGTGAACTAAAAACAAATTTGCTGAAGCAGGAACGTAATGTTAAGCCAACTGTGACCCAGTTGAAGAAAGAGGTGGAGCGCCTGTCCCAGACCTCCAACTCTGTCTACAGATATGTGACAGACATGACGGCAGAAGTCACAGAGAGACAGAAAATCAGTGATGGTATAGGCACAATTACATTCAATGAGTCTTGCTTTGTCCATAGCCTTCATGCAATGCAAAAAGAGTAGATTACCAATGTTTCCCAGCTCTGGTCCTGAAGGCTACTTCAATAAATAAGGAGCTGGTGATCGGTTTGGCTCAATCAGGTATTTTGGAAGCAGTGAAAACACTTAAATATGTAGAACTGTGGGCCTCAAGGACAAGGACTGGGAAACACTGTCAGGTCACATGCATCAGCTTTTGTCATGTAAACAAGCATGTATGTGATCTGTATCCCTTAAGGTAATGGCCAACTGGTTAGCCAGTACACAGATGATCTGGAGGTTCAGCATGCCTATGTCAAGGAGGCTGTGGATGTCACCTTCCCTCAGAACATTAAAATCCTCCAGAGTGTCCTGGAGAAGATCAGGGACAAGATCCAACGCATTGAAAAGGCAATCATCGCCCAGAAGGACAAGTGTGCCGAACCATGTAAAGTCTCCTGCCCGATTCCTGTGGTTTCCGGGAAAGACTGCGAGGACATCTTCCGGAAGGGAGGAGAATCGTCCCAGATGTACCTGATGCGGCCAGAGCTCTTACAAACACCTTACAAGGTCTACTGTGATCAGGCAACCCAAGACGGAGGTAAAACCTCTTCTTTGTCACTGATTCTTCCACAGAATACTCTTCAGTAGCACTTTCACCTACAAGGTGAAGCACGTTCACCTGACAAGGTTTCATTAGGATGTTTTTGATATATTTTTGATGTTCCTTTTTTTTTAGGTTGGCTGCTTATCCAGAACCGTCTGGATGGTAGCGTGGATTTTGGCAGGCGCTGGGATGACTATAAGAGAGGTTTTGGAAACATTGCCTTTGATGTTGGGAAAGGTTACTGCGAAACTCCTGGTAAATTTGTTGTTTGTGAAAGCTGGTGAAATTAGTTCTAGTCTCTTGCATCTGTTTGGATAGGTTATGCATTACCTTCCTTAACTTGACAGTGTGTGCTATGTTGAACATGAACATTTTTTCCCACTGTAATTTAGGTGAGTACTGGCTTGGTAATGACCGTGTCAGTCAGGTGACCAAGATGGGCCCAACTGAATTGCTGGTTGAAATGCAAGACTGGACAGGTGCTAAGGTGTTTGCCAAATATCAGCAGTTCACAGTGCAAGGGGAGTCTTCCAACTATATTCTGTCAGTGGACAAGTACTCAGGAACAGCTGGAAACACATTCCTGGAAGGAGCTAAGGAGCTGTTTGGCCAAAACCGCACCATGACCATCCACAATGGCATGATGTTTAGCACATATGACAGAGACAACGACAGATGGTGAGTCAAAGCCGTGCTACCTTTACCTTTGTGGTGCAATAATAAATCAAACACATCTTTATATTAAACAAAAAACCTGCTGTTATTCCAACATGACTGATTGTAACAGAAGGTGTGTGATTACTAACAATATGAGAGTACTTACACTGTGAAAGAAATGGCAACATCCTTACATTTAGCTAGCTGTAGTAGCCCTACAACAGCAGCACAGAACTATAAAGACACCCTTCTATGGTTATGTAAATAAAAACTGACGTTGATCAACCATTGTTGCATATGTTGTAAATGTGTAATTACATAAATGTGTAATTACAATAAGTTATTTTTATGCTTATGACAATTGAGCATACAGTACACATATGTCAGAGTTTGTGTTGAAAATCTCTGTTCACAAAGACAACTGTACGTAATCAATACTCATTCATTTATTTTTGTGTACAGGGTACCTGGGGATCCTTCTAAGCAGTGCTCAAGAGAAGATGGTGGTGGGTGGTGGTACAATTCATGCCATTCTGCCAATCCTAATGGGCGATACTACTGGGGTGGCGCCTACACAAAGTACATGGCCAAACATGGCACAGATGATGGGGTTGTTTGGATGAACTGGAAGGGCTCATGGTACTCGCTTAAGGCCATAAGCATGAAAATCAGACCCTTCTTTGCACAAAGATAAAAAGTTTAAAAGAGAGTAACTAAAATGGGATGCAAATATACTTTGGATCCTCACAGACATCATCAAATAAAACTGTTTGAAATATTTGTATTTGCCTATAAGTGTATTGTGTTTGAAAGTGATATGATTTCAACACTTGAAGGATGAATGCGCTCCATGAAGTTCTCATTAAAGTTATCCTACAGTGATCAGAAATTGTGTTTCATTAATCTAATCAACAAGATGAACAGCATAAAAGTACATAGGCATATGTCAATTAGATCAATTTGAATTCCTGTTTAAACAATGCTTTGAGTTCTTTAAGGTTGTTGTTGGCTTAGTCAGTAATCTTGAAATTGTGAAATGTATTATCATTATTATTATTTATTATATTTAAAAAGTCAGAGGTTGATGAAAAGTTTTATGTGAGTAAGTTTCAGATTACACTGCAAGGTTAGGCATATAGTAGGCGTAAAGGCCTAAAGATTGTCAGTGGGGTTGGAAAGAGAGTAAATGAAATGAGATGCCAATTTTGGCTCCTCATGGAAAACATCACATAAAGTTGCTTGATTTTTGATTTGCCTGTAAGCAATGTATGGTGTTTGAATATGATGTGACTTCAACAGTTGATGGCAAAAAATTGGCCTGGTCATCTTTCCAAAGAGACCAAAGAGAGTTTGCATAGTCAGCAGCCTTGGGATTGTGAAAGTTATTATTATTATTATTATTATTATTATTATTATTATTATTATTATTATTATTACAGTTGACTATACAAATTTGGAGCTTGCTAAAAAGCTTGATGTGAACATGTTTCAGAAAAAGGTGTAATGTAGCATTAGGCCAATAAAAGGACTTAAGGCCTAAAGATTGTCAGTTGGGTTTAACCATTTGTCAGTGGGGTCTAGCTGTTTGTCTAGCTAAATGTCTTGAGTTGATCTGCCAGACAAACAGGAAAAAAGAAGTAAACAAAAGCTATCACAGTGTGTATTATTAAGCAGCAGCAGTGATTACATTTAAAGCATTTAGCAGACAGTTTTAATACAAAGTGATTTCCATTCCCTAACTACAGTCTCCCTGGAGCAACTTGGGGTTAAGGGTTTTGCTCAGGAACCCGGTGGTGGTGTGCTGAAGGTATGATTCAAATCCATGACCTCTTGGTCCAGAGGCAAGTGTCCTACCCACTGTTTTAAAAGAATTTTCAAATTATAATATTGAAGATTTTTAACATGCAACCCTTAACAAAAATGATCACTACTCTTCGAGGCTGTTTCTTCAGGTGTTTTACTTTGAAACAAAAAAACAAATCACTGATATCACACAAAACAATTGTATTTAAAAGCTGTACATTCTGGCTTTGTAAAACCTAAATGAAATTGTTGTAATTAATATTTTTTTCAGATCAAGTACAGGAAAAGAAATCATGGAATAACGCATTGATGAGGAAAAAATGATGGAATCATAAATAAAAAAGTCACTGTTAGTATTTTGTTGCACCTCCTTTGGTTTTTCAAGGGCAGAGGCGGGGAAGGCAGAGGCAAAGAGAAGCATCTTGTGAGCCCCACCCAGCTGCATCTCACTGGATGACAACCTGGCTGGCGCTCCACATGGCCAGGGCGTTCCGAGTGGGTTCCATGGGACGCTCCCCTTTGAAAGTCCCAGTCCTTACATAGGGAGCTCCCACCAGGGAGTCCCTCACTGTACTCCAGGGCAGAGCACTTTCCATGGAGGCCCCTCCTGGGAGCTCCTCATTGTTTTTGGAGGTGGAGCCATTTCCATGGCGCAACACACTGTCCTCAGGCACGGAGACCCCTACTGGGAACCCCTCACTGTCCTTGGGGGTAGAGCCCACTCCAGGTAGCCCCTCAGCAGGGAGCTCATCACTGTTCCCAGGTGCGGGGCCTCTCCCAGGAGCCTCTCATTGTTTTTGGGGCTGGGGCCCCTTATCTGGAGCCCATCTCTGTCCTCAGGAGTGGAGCCCTCTCTGTGGATTTCACCAGAGCCCTTGGGGTCCCCAGTATGGTCCCCAAAATATTTAATGGAAGGCCCCCAGCCACTGGTGGGGTTGATAGCCACTTTTGGCCTTCAAAATCCTCCTTTGGGCCGCTAAGCCACTGTTAAGCCCTACCCTCCTTCATGGTTGAGTCAGCAGAAAAGCTTTGCTGCGTACCCATCATAAAATCCAACATCTGAAGTATGCGACAGAACATCTACAGAAGCCTGATGAATTTTGGAAACAAGTGCTGTGGACTGATCAAGTTTAAATAGAACTCTTTAGCTACAATCAACAAAGGCATATTTCGAGAAAAAAATGAGCAGCATTTCACGAAAAGAACATCATGCTAGCTATTAATCATAGGGGTGGATCTATCATCTTTTGGGGTTGTGTTGCAGCCGGTGGCACAGGTAACATTGCACGGCTGGAGGGAAGAATGGATTTCACTAAATACCAGCAAATTCTGGAAGCAAAGATCACACCATCTGTAAAAAAGCTGAAACTGAAAAGAGGATGACTTCTACAACATGACAGTGATCCTAAACATACATTGAAATCCACCATGAACTGTCTTAAAAGACGCAAGCTGAAGGTTTTGGAATTTAATAACAACAATTTCATTTTTTTGAAGAACATTTTACAAAGTCAGATTGTTCAGCTGTTAAATACATTTTTAAATAATTTGTGTTTTTTACTACAAAGTAAAACAACTGAAGGAGTAGCCTCCAGCCTTCCAAATTTTTTGCCTGGGGTTGTATAGTCGATAAATATTTAGCAGTTGTTACGTTGGTGTGTAGGGAGGAAAGGGGAGGACGCCAAACTATGTGGAAAAGGAAAACCAGGTTTAATGATCACAACTGAGAAACACAGGGGAACCCCGACTCAGGGGAACGGAACAGAACACACTATACAAAAACCCGAACAGTATGGCTCGTGCTGGCACAGCAAACATGAAACACAAACAAAGCAGATAACTGAAAACAGAACGTGACGAACAGAACAGCAGGCCACTCCAGGGCGCACAGCAAGCATCAAAAAGGACCAGCACGAGCCTGCAACATAAATAGAGTGAACAAGAACATGAATTACACTAACACAAGATGGGGAGCAACACACACACAAAATAGAACAAATACCAGCATGCAGATTCGAGGCCGGGCTGGGCTATAAATAGTGCACGGGATGGGGAACAAGTGAGACACGTCAAAGCGGGAAACAGGTGTGACAAATCAGGACGGGGCATGATACAAACGGTGCTGGGAGACTCTAAAGGGCACAAGGGGAGAAGGGAGGACAGACACAGGAAAACTAATACTCAGGGGACGGGGAGCGGTGTCTACGGGGATAGGGCGGTGCGACCATGACAGCAGTCACATTCTTTGGAAAGATTTTTGCAAAAATGTTGTCACATGTCATATTAACAAAAAGGAAACTACAGTATGTACGAAGGGAAACATGCAAAACAAATAACAGAAGTAAATGTAGTGTCATTTTGGGGAATTTTTGAGCTAATTTTGTCAACTAGCGGTTTGAAATTAAACCAAAAAGTAAGAAAAGTCTGAGACCTCTTTAAAACTCTGGGATTTATTTAAACCTGCATATATATGGACACAGACCGGGAGGTCTGATGAAATTAATTTTTGTCTCTTCTGTTCATTGAAGTATGTATTCAGACTCTCTGGTGGGTCTAAATATCAGATACTTCGGCACAAAATTGTGAAGTTTAAGCAACACTGTCATTAAAATAAGAGTCGAACACTAAAGAAGATTCATTCTAATCTTTCAAAGATTCAATACTTTTTCTATTCGTTGTTTGATGCATGTTTGATAAATTGTCTGATAAAAACATTTGTAATGAAACATTTTGTACTAAATGAGAATATAATTCAAATATATTCACTGGTGATCCACCTCAATGACTAAAACTGTGAAACACTGTCTTGTAGAAATAATATTAAATATTATTTCTTGCAGCATTTTATTATTAATTCATACTGAATACATGTATGGAGGTCATTTATGGATTAGTTAAATTGAATTAAACACCTAAGAAAAGAGCTGATTATTCTAATGTTGCTTTTTTCATATACAGCCATGATCTACTTCTATCCAGTATCCAGATCTGGTTGCTTGTCTTCAGAACATTGCATAGCCATAGAAAACCTGTTCAAATCTGTTAAAGTTTCTAGAATGCACATCAGATGTAAATCTGCAAATCATATGTAAAGCTGCATGAAGTGGGTATAGACTAAATGCATATAAGGTTGTGTATTTATTACTCTAAGGTTTTATGAATAAATATGACTCTTTTTCCAACTGCCTGATCTTGACCCAACTCCAGTGCTCTTCAAATACAGATGGTTTCATGATTTTACTTCACCATCTGGAGTCCTGATATCCTTAAGAAGCTCATGCATAATCATCTGATTTTGCTCAATGTCCTCAAGCTTTGTCAATAGCTTAGAGCATACAAGGGATATTTTTTGGTGCGAGACCGACCTGCGGTGTCAGACGACAGGTTGCAGTTTGATTGATTTATCCACAGCAAAAGATTCATTTTGTATCCCTGAGAAAGAACAGAATCTGTCCATGCTGTCCTCCATGACCTTGACAGCATCATGATCAATGGAATGACCAAAGGTTTGGTTGCATGATCCTTTGCATGCACGGAGCTTGATGTCAATGTCCACCTAAACCCCAAACCGAGGACACAAACAAGTCAAATTAGTTGAATTTTAACTTTTGAGTTAACAGCAAAGACCTTGGCACAGACAATCTTGCTGAACATTAGTCCAAATCTATATAAGGGATTTTTTCATCCATTGCTTTAACCATTTCAAGCTACATGCATAACTCCTTTAAAGCAATGGTTCAACCAAAAACAAATTTACACAATTTTTTGATCAGCCAGGACATGTGTATGCATATGTTAATATGTGATCCATTTTTGTACTAGTTAACTTCATTAAACATTAGTTATTAGTAAATGATCATGTAGTTAGTACATAACTACACATAAATGAGTATACATCACCTACACCAGTTCGTCAGTAGTTCATTGTTACTTGTAGTGTTTTTATTCATTGAAAAGTCACACAAGAACTTATACTTGATCTGTGAATGACTGAATTTTTATCTTGCATTTTTGTGCGGCCTTGTGTGGAAAACTGTCTTTAGGCTTTACTGGAAACTGTCTTTCACATCCACACTTTCAGCCGATAGCTTTGACCACCTGATGTATCCCAATAAAGTAATAATCTTCACCACTAATTATACTGTTAAACATGTTTAATTATAATGTATGTATATTTTCCACATAACCCAAAGGGACACAATGAAGACAATTACGGAGCCATAACAAAGAAAATAATGATTACGATATCAGTAACTAACCATGTGCTTAACTACTGGAATAATTAGTGATGAAGTCACACTTTATCTGGAAGGACGCACAAAATAGGAACCTGAAACTATACCAGCTGCAAATGATCTCAGGACTTTCGTGTTTTATTTTCCAAGAGCAGCAAACATCAAATTCTTATCAATTTTACTCCAAAATGTCTTCCCTCAACAACATATAATTTGTTGAAGTTTCAGTTTATAAGTTAAAGAACCCCATTGGTTCTTTGCAACTCATTGTACATTAACCTCCAGTGCAAAACTCAAACCCTGCCTGGACTGCATTTGGAATAAGGAAAAATGCATATATTTAATTTTGGAGACTTTATGTTTAATGAGAAGTCTTTCGAAACCCTCTGAATCTTTATATGAAATCCTTTGAGCTCTTACCTCAATTCGAAGCATGTCAGCTAACTCATCTGAGAGTTGAGCATGGAACCTCTGCAGTTCCTGAGAGAGCATTAATGACCTCTTCCATATCAGTGTCAGGTTCCTATGAAGTTTCTCAGCAACCTCAGCATGTTTTAATTCTTCCTCTGCAATCAAGAATCTTTGATTTCAGAGTCTTTAGAATAAATCTTCAGGTCTGACAAAGAGAAACTCTTCTGATTTGTGGTTAGCTTTCCAAACAGGCATTATTCGTAGTGTATATAGCATTCTGAATAGAGATACTCCACTGATAAGTAGAATTAATTCCTGACCTGGAAGCAGACTCAGAATTCACAGCTTTGAACTAGGATTAATTTATGTGCACAAAAAACTAAGTCACTAGTTTTTTTTGATTAGGTCATTAAGTCATTTTGGTATAGAAAATAATAATAAAACATTTACATACCATGTGTTTCGATGATAATCTTTTTTTGTGCCTCGTAGAACTGTTCACTTTCAAGCATGGTAGATGAAGTATCACTGTTGCACTGGTCAGCCATTTTACAGATTTTATGAAGGTGATCATGAATGTCTTCTTCCACCTGACCAATAGCACCTTTTAGTCGACAGCCAGATGGACACTTTTTTCCCTGCAAACAAAGCACATTAAAATGTGGTAGAGTTAGAAATTTCACAGTCTCAGAGAGATGAAGAGAGTGTTTTGGAATTTTTTTCTGAATAGTCTTGCTTCTTGTATATTTAACAATACATTTAAAATAAAATATGATATCTTTCTCAAGAGAATTTCTAATTTCATACATTCTAGCTTTCTTCTAACAGAAGGAAATTCTGTTAATGTTGGAGTCAAATTTTGCATAACACACCAGAAGATTAACTGATCTTAGGGTAGCACTCAAACCCTCAGACATCTGATAAATATGGACCCCAATATTTTGTACATTTCTGTTTAAACTCACCTCATCTTCATCAGTACACAGAGGGTACTTGCTCACTGGACACTGTTCAAATCTTCTTCGTTGATCATAGGTGCTGTATTGTTTTTGGGAATTAACTGATCTCTTTGAGTCACACACTGAAAACAAACAAGACACAAATCTTGATTCTTGGATTTGTAACATTTTTTAGCATATTGAACATGTCTTTCACAAGAAGAGAAATTAATCCAGACAGCACTGTAGTAGTTAAACATAAATAATGCATTTAATGGGTATGCTTTTATTATTATTTGATTTCTTTGCAGATGCTTGTGTATCTGTGGGTCAAATAAAAAATGCTGCTTAATATACTGATATATGTTGTCTTTTGAAGTATTTATATGGAGGATTTATGGAGTTGAAGTAATATGAAAATGTACATTTTGATCAGGTTTGCTATTTCCTCTTAACATACAAAACCAAATAGGTCTGAGAGGACAGAATTAAGCGTTTTTCTTTGGAATAGTGGAACATCTGGTGGGAGAGTATTATCAGGTACCTCAGGTGTCTGTATGTCATAATACATTCATTGAAATGTGCATTGAATACTTTGATGTAAACATAATTTAAGGGTAGTTAGAATGTGTGGGTGAAGATGTCTTCAAGAAAGAAACGAAACAAAGTTAAGTGAACACATTTTTATTGAAAACACGCTTTTGTAGTTTGGTGGCATTTTACATGCTTTCACATCAACATAAAGTTGAAAAAGACCCAAGCATGGCAATAAGTGGATTGTTCCTGATTTGTACCTTCTCTCATTCTTTCAGATATATGCTTCTGCTTTTATTCTTTGGGAGTTCAGAGCGGTCTTATTTTCATTCTAACAACTTTAAGAGAATAAGCGGCTGGTTTGTAAGGCAGCCACACAATGCCATTCTCTATCTCATAGGGGAATTTGCTGCCAGGATCATACTGCCCTCCCTTATAGTATATTCCATTAAGGTTGGCTGATAGGCAATTATTGTACCACCAACCACCCCCATACTTCTCTGCACAGTTCTCCTCCCACTTATCGTTATCCCTGTCAAAGGTGCTAAACTTCATATCAGAATGTGAGAGGTAGGAACCCATGTTAGCCTGTCCCTGCACAAGTGCATCCCCTGCATCTCCCGTGTATGATGAGACTCTTAGCGGGAAACCCTCTGCTTCTGGGCCCACTTTCACATTGTACTCAGCATGAGATTCCTTCCCTTCCCAGTCCTGCAGTTCCACTCTCAGTAGACTTTCCGTCTGGGTCAGAAGATGCAGGAAGTGGTTCCCAATCCACAATTCACCCCTACCTCGCTTGTCTACCTTGCCAAAGCCAGCCTGGTACTCCTCCCATGTGCGATTGAAGTTAACTGACCCATCCTCCCTCTGCTGGACCAAAGACCAGCCCCCAAGACCTGTGGCCTGATCACAGTAAACCTCCACTACGTCCTTTGACCCAGGTGGCTTTACTTTGAACAGGCCGCTCTGACCGCCCATGGCATGGTTCTGCAGGATATCAACGCAATCTGAAAGAAGATTACAGATCTCCAGATTAGCGCAAAGCTGCACTCCAAACTTGTTCTAAATTTCTATTACTTCCTCATATGTCTGCCATGGTTCTTTCATTAACAGCTAATGATTGTACTCCATTTAAAACCATTAAAAAGTTTTATTAAAATGTATCACAACAGAATGCATCAAATGCAGTCACAGACCAAACATGACTCAGCTTCCAAGTTAAAGTTGGAAGTAATCACTTGATTATTTTACCATTTGTAACAGAAAAGTTATATTTCCTTGGCTGTTTATTTTTAGTTTTACCTTTATCCAAGCTAACAGTTGCTTTTATTAATGGTTCACTTATATGAATGCTGGTAGAGGTAAAAGGGTCACTCAAGTGTACCTCCGCCAACAAAACCAGCCTTGCGTTCGTCATGGGACTTCACACTCCGTGCATGAATGTCAGGAAGATCGTCTTCCACATCAGTACGCATGAACGCTCCAAGATCATCCCCAAAATCTAAAGGTGAAGATGTGGACAGGACTGTCTTAATTCCACCCTTACTTCCACCCGTCAGGAGTGTTTTGGAGGTGGAGAAGGATGATGATGATGATGAGGAGGAGCTCCTGTGTTCCTGGGCATCGATGCCCAGGTCCTTAAAGAAGTCTCCGCCAAATCCTCCCAGGTCTGCATCACCACGGCTAAGTGTAGTGATAGACTTTGAATCTCCACCACTCACCTTCACTGTGAAGCTATCACCAGTCAGATCTTTACCATCTTTGGCCGAGGTCAGAAGATCTTTGTTGGAAATGCCTAGCGTTTGAAGGATCTCACACCCAGGCCCTCCACTGTTCACTGTCTCATACTTCTCCTGGATACCATCTTTGGTGTGCGTAACCACCTTGCGGACAGTTTTAGTGCAGCTGGTATGTGAAGTGGAAGATGCACCTTGGCCCGTACCTGTAGGAACTTTGCTGACAGTGGCAGCTGATTCTGCTGTAGATCCCTCAACCTCCAGAGCAAGCTGCAGCTGACCCACATCGGTGAAAAGGGGCTTCCTCTGCTCAGCTTTTTCTGTTCCAGTCAGTCCTGCCTTATAGATGGTGGGCAAGTGTACATCTTTCATTGGCCTGCTCTTCATGACCCTGAGGGAACTAACAGTATCCACGCTTTGGACACGTATGGTGTCCAGACGATCAATCTGCTTATCCATTGCCTCATAACTCTCTTTGTCCACTGAGAATTCATTGTAGCTTGCACAAGAGCCCTTGCAGCTGCGTAGCTTGATGTCAATGTCAACCTGTTTAAAGAACAAGGTAGAAAGTGAATGTTTTGATCTTCCCTCAAGCATTTCCTCTTTCAAACACTCCTTCAATAGGATAATTCTGGGAGTAGCTTCCAGAACCAAGGAGAGGGCTTAGGCAGAAAAAAAAACATTAAGCTAAGTTAATAGCAAGGTTAATTGTTTAGGACTGTGGTACTAACAAGAACTGCACAGCCTAGCAAAAAATAAAAAAGGAAGCCTAAACAGCTGGAAATGTGCTAGATAATAAATTTACATCTACAACTCTAACTCTTTCTATGGCTTTCCTTTCTAATATTTAGTGATTTTGAAAAGAATTATTTTCTCACCTCCAGACGTTGCATAGCAATGACTTGGTTTTTCACCTGAGACTTCAAAGCTTCTAGCACCCGAAGCTGACGATCGATTTTTATTTTCATCTCCACAATCCTCTGCCTCAGCTGTTCAGCCAAGCTGACAAACCTGTTGTCATAACCTGAAGAGGAAGAACAGATATAAATCTTTGATATATGTCTTTGTAATACACATATGTTCAGTTTGCAAAAATGACACATTAAGTCATTAAATGCACAAAAAAGATTTTGAAACCAGAATTGAAAAAGAAATTAAATGTAAAATTTGAATAAATAAACTAAATAAAATAAATACATTATTTATTATTTATGAACAATTAAATACCTGCACCGGAGACGAGCCGCTCTCTCAGGTAGTTATAGGTCTCCTTTGATACCTGGTCAGCAGATCGATGCATTTTGTTTCCATCTTCTAGTAGTTTGCGAATCTTCTCAATCTTGTTGACTAGCTCATGGTCTGTTACATCCAAGAAGCCTTGAATCCGGCAACCTGATGGACATTTTTCACCCTAAGTGGAGAGTAAAGCAGAAAATAATATTGAAATGGTCTTATTTTGAATTATATTGCAGCATTTTGCTTTCTTTAATTCCCAGAGCCCATTCCATCTTTCCATACCTTATCTTAATCTAATTAAATAAAATTGTTCTGAAATTAGTTGCTGTTTAAAAATGTACACTTTGGTTATTTTTGCGATAATGTAATGATAAAAAGATAGATGCATGATAGATAGATACATGATGTTATATCCATACCCAGTTTTCATCACTGCAGGTGGCCCATTCTTTTTCTGTAGCACATTTGTCAGCCTTATAACCATGCTCAATGGGACGGGCACCTCTGGGATTCACCTCCTGGCACTGAAAGAGAGTAATTCAGGAAAATATATGAGAACATAGTGATGGCATTGAGTAAATGAGCACTATTACTTTTATTTGGTTACATTCTAAAGATTCTCTAAGAAAGATTTATATAATAAAAACTCCCTACTCACTTACCAAGGCTGTAGAAACAGTGATAAACAGGTAGAGAAGCGAGCTTTTGAGCTTCATCTTTCGTTTCTGTCTATGGGCTTCTGACTCTTACCGCACAAAGCACAACGCATATGAATCTTTGTGATTGATCAACATCTTGACTCATTATTGACCAATCACAGTCATCCAGTTTGCTGTGTCCACATTTGGTCAATAATTGACAGGCATGAATAACATTTTGTTGATTTTTCAAAGTGTAGGAGGAGTGCTTTTGATTGATGTTCGAGTACTTTGTAGGTCATTACCAGAGTAAGTGGAAGAAAAGGAGAGGGAGAGTGAGTCACAGTGAGGGAAACTGTTACCAGAAGTTTGTCTTCTGCTCTGGTAAAATGCATCACACAACCTGCAATCTATTGCACAACTGGTGGTCATGGAATACAGGAAGCAATGCTATTTATTTTTATAACAAACGTTCTCCATGCTTACACTTTGCCTCATTTCCCAAGCCACAAACTTCTGCCTCCAAATGATTTCAAATTTGTTAATTTATTTCTAAGAACTCGGCCTCAAATATTGTCCTGTTTAATTTTTGCTGAGTATTATTTGCTAGGCTGAAATGGACCCTTAGAAAAGTGTTCTAAAAGAACAAGTAACACAAAGCTCATATGAATATATGCTGTATACCTACTTCAGAAATACTGCTATGTGAGTACAATATCAGAGTGAACACACAAAGTGAACATAAGAGCAATTAATATTGCAGAGCTAAAGGTTTTGGCCCAGCACTTGGTAGCCAGGAGCTGGACCTCCTGGGCCAGAACAAGGCATAAAGCCAGGTCTAACTCCAGACTGCCACACCCCTCTTAGCTGGCAGAGGAAACCCACAGAGAGAGAAATCAGTAGGTAACATGGCTCATCTGGGCAACTCCCTTCTTAAGGTGACAAAAGAGAGAATGTGCCCCCTGGTGGGGACTGGGAAGTATCTCCAGCTGCCTACAGGCAATTTTTAATAGTGAGAGATGCACTTAAAATGAATGAGAGCAGTGGATATAGCTTTACCACAAATACACAAAGGAAATTGGGTTGGACTGTGGTTCGAATAGAGGCTTAGGTGGAAAATGTGGCACTGGCGGACTGTGGGGTGGTTAATTTTGTTGCTCCATCACGCATACCTGTCAAGTATCCCGTTTTGGCCGGTAAGTCCCGTATTTTACCCTTCTTTCCCGCCGTCCTCCCGTATTAGTATTTTCCCGTAAAACTCCCGTATTTTGACCTGCGTTATAACCCCCCCCCCCTCAAAATCTGAGCTCTGTCACTAGCATCGCGATAACTGCCACCTGCAGTAGCCTACTACAGGTGCTGTAGATGATGGACGCCAGGACGGAGAGAGAAGGCGCTCCTGCCAAAAAAACAAAACCCTCGTGTAAATACCGCCATCAGTGGGAGAAAGAATGTATTTTTCTGAAGAAGAGCAGGGTGGGGGACAGTCACGCGTTCTGTAAGATTTGAAACTGCGACTTTAGCATCGCAC
>JBBPCW010000084.1:19755595-19768569 GCA_037974425.1 Phenacogrammus interruptus | reverse complement strand
TTATATATTTGGGCCCAGGGGCCAACAAGTTATGTGTTAAAAGTGCGTCGCATACATAGTACCCCCCCCCCCCCCCCTATCAGCCCTGTTTAAAAGCACTGAAAATGTTTCCATGGCCTCTTAACTGCATAAAATTACATTTTAGGAAATTCAACCACATTAGCCCAATATTATCCAGACTTCATTGACTTCCGATCAAATTTTGCATTGACTACAAAATTCTACTAATGACATATAAAGCCTTAAATGGCCTCGCACCCAATTACCTCAGTGAACTTATCTCTTACTATGAACTTCCGCGGTCACTCAAGGTACTGACTACTTACTTGTTCCCAGAATTATAATCGCTTCATCGGGGGAAGAACATTCTCATATATAGCCCCCAAGTTCTGGAATGCCATACCAAACAACATTTGGGACTCAGACACAGTCTCAGTTTTTAAGTCCAGGCTTAAGTTTTTAAGTCCAGACATACTTGTTTAGTCTGGCCACTTGTGTTTAATTTTTCTTGTTAGATGGAAGATTTAATTGAATCGAATTGAATATTAGATGTTTTTATTGTCTCAAGGACCAGGTGCATCTTCAGACAGCTGGGGCTGGAGGATTACAGTTCTGTCAACATCCAGGTTCTTGGTGCGGAGGATACATATGGACCACATGCGTGTAACAGTGTAAGCAAATCTCTACCCAGTAAATTTACATTTTATAATTAAGCTATAATTAAGACTAATAAATAAGGTAGCTACAAAAACAGCTATGTGACTGTGAGAAATAATGACTATAATAATGACTAAGAATCAGAAGCAAAAGAAATCCATGCCTTATGCATGTATATTAATATGTAAAGTTTGGCGTATTGGGAACAAAAACAACAAAGTATAAAATGTGCCGTAATGTTGCAAAGGCTACAAGTTAAGTTCTCCAATTCTCTAAAGTTCTCCAATATGTCAAATTCAGATGTAGAGCAGGGGGGGGGAAGGTGTCTAGCACAGTTTGATGGTTCTAATTCTCAAACACATTCACTAAACCTGGCAATTACCTGCCAAGGTGAACCAGGTGTTCTGAGCAGGGAAATCAACAAAACATGCTGGAACACGGCCCTCCAGGACTAGAGTTTCACACCCCTGCTGTAGAGGCTTTTCACATAGAAAATCTACAAAACATTATTTGACCTGTGATTCTTGTATTTGAAAGGCCGTTCGGGAAGCAGTGCTTTGGATGGCTGTCCATCACAAGCAAAAGAAAGCCCTGGAGATCTTCTCCAAAGAAGTAGCTCCAGCAGGAACTGGCATGGGTAAGGTATTGCAACATTAGTTTCATGGTAATTATTGTATTCAAATTTACCAATTATTATTGTTATATTTAAATAGAGGATGTCTAATGTGGGGCTCAGAGGTACAGCTGTCTAAGGTTTAATGTGCATCAGGAGATCCTAGTAATGCCAGGATCTACGAAATCTGAAATATGAAATTATATAATACACAATGCATATTTTACAAAAATGGACTGGTCAGGTCATAAATTACATTTTTGTTTTTTAACCCACAGCTCCTGGACTCACAGGCATTGTGGGTGGCCGACCAAGAGTGTGAGTATTTTCTATGCACCATAACTATGTCCTTTGGGAGTCAAATACAGATAAATCCACGTTAGTGCCAGTATTGCTTTTAATGTCTTTTTGGGTCTTCTGCTTGTCCAGATCCCCAGTACTGAAGGCTTTTTTCTTCTTGCTACCTAAATCAGAACTCAAGGTACAACTGAAAGTGCATGTGTGAAATTGATTAGATCATTATATTAAAATTTGATCAAACTTGAGTGTTATTTTAAAGGACAATTGCTGCTTAATTGAATAAATGTACTGAGCAGTGCTGCAACTGTAATCAATGTAAATAAATGTAGTCTCCAAATGTAGCCACTAGTGTTGCGCGGGTCTGCTTTTTTTTTTTTTTACACCCGCACCAAACAGACCCTTCAGCAGATCCAAATCGCTCCGCCCAACCTGCAAAAATATGCGTGGATAATGACCCAAAACCCGACCTCACCCGACCTGAGGGGGAAAAAAGCCTGTGAGCATATATCGTCATGGAACCTACCAATGAAGTGTCATTTGTGACACTGTAACCCATAGATGACATAGATTTGTGCTAGATTCGAATTGAAGATGATGACACAATTTTATGCAAGATCAACTGTGTACCAAACAACAACAAAGAAACAGAAAGATCAGTTTTGCCCTGCTGAACTGAACGCGCGCTTGCTCGATATGCTGGTTGCAGGAACGCAAAGCACCGCTCTTGCCAGCATCGAGAGGAGAGGGAAATCGTGACTGCTCAATGCATCAATGAATTGCGAGGGCCTCCCTGATTGTGATTGCGAGTGGAACTAGGAGATCCTTGTGACAATTCTAACCCCGTTTGCAGCATGTTTTGATCGATAATTAAATGCTTTTTTTAACTTTTTGACCCGCCCGCACGTTATTTTATATATGTCTGCCCTAAAACCGCTCGCAGCTCAACCTGCGCATCACTAGTAGCCATACTTTTGCAAGCTAATCAATATTATCAGTTTCTTAATATTAAAGCTGGCTTGGAATTTGCAGGGAAGTATATCTTCTATGAAGCACTAATAAAATTATGTGTGGCTAGCAATTATTTGTTTGCTCAGGAATTTAATGTATGTATAAATGCCTGATTTTAGGTCAGCGTGCATCTCAATGGAGAATTGATGGAGACATTATCAGAAGCTGACTCTTCTTTAGTTGAAGGACACACACCCTTCCACCTTCCAGAAGAAAATGTTTGCGAGCCCATGGGTTTGTTTACTGATCACTTACTTTTGGGGCCGGTTCAAAAGTCAGAGCAATGGTAGTGAATACTGTGTTTACCCAGAAACATATTTTTAATTTAACGAACTTCTAGGCTAGAATAGTTCTAGAGTTTAAATAAATTATCTTCCATTAAATCTTTCTTTAGCTGCATCTGTTTTTTTAATCATACCCCCATTAGGAACATAAATTAAAGACCAGATTTTTTTTTACAGATCTCTCTTCTTCTAAATCAAAATGGCTTCATAAAAAAACAACTATTCACTTGTTGGCAGTAACTATTTCATGATATTTCTGATTCATTCATTTACTGCCATGCATTTTGGAGCATTGAGAATTTTTAAGCATTTTCCATGATCAAAGCTGAGGCATTGATGTTGATTAAGGGTTGGATGTTGTCTAAACAGAGCCTGGGCTTAAATCAGGCCTTCCCTCACACACAGACTTAGGAGTTTGACCCAAGAAATCAGCTACATAAAGAGGGTTATATAAGAACGCTGGTCCTTTGATTCAACAGTGCTGGTTCTACACTGCTTGTGTTCCCAGGGGGCTTTGTGAGTAGGCCAGTGAAAAACTCTTTAGTGTTCTGGCAGGGTTGACCTTGGCCGCTTTACCCTTCAACCAGTTTATGGTTGAGCTTAACAAGCAGCAAGATCTCTCACATAATCGGGACCCCTTTTAGCATTGCAATACATGCAAGTATGCAACACACTTTCACACACATTCTTAAATCACTTATCATTTTAAACACCATTTCTTGCAACAACTATTTTATGTATCAATGCATTTTCTTAATTATATTTCTTGTGGTCTGTCAATTCTTCAGGGCCTGTTGTATAGCTTAGAGAAACAAAAACATTTTAAACACTTAACTTCATTATAGTTTCTCTCTCTTCTTTTGGAATTACTAGTTTGGTTGTCAAGGCAGCAAATAATACAAATGCGTACCCATTCAAACAAATCCATGGAGCCCTTTTTCGGGGGAAAGTACTTTGGCATGATATTCCCATTTTCCTTAGAAATACACCTTTCAGAATATCTTTATTGTTATTGTAGCAGCTGTACAATGCAATTTAAAGGTGCAATTCTCTTAGTGCAAAAATGTTCAAGTAAAAAAGTACAGATCTGCATATGTGAAAGACTGTTTCTAGAATGCAGAATATTTCTGAAATTTGGAATCAATGTTTATAATAAAATAAAACTAAGCTGAAAAATGTATATGTTATAGCTCTGGCATCTTTACTGGTAATAAATAATTTTGAAGGATTTCAAAAGACTCAGCAATTAAGTTATAATAAAAATAAAATGCATAATGCGTCTTTTAATGAGCAAGTATTGGTTTCTGTTTTAATTCTTTTATAATTTTATGCACTATTTTTTCATATTTTTTCATCTTTTTCACCTTACGATAAACCTGGTCAGATTTTGTTCAGTTTCTGTTTTTTTTTTGGCTCTTTTGTTTCTCAGACCTCCCCACTGGGCCTCATAGTTACAGACTTGAGGACTTGGCTTATACCCGAAGTGGAGACAAAGGAGACTCTGCAAATATTGGTGAGATATTTCTTCTATTTTTTTTAATAATAAAAACATGCCAAACATACTGTGTTCAAAATGTACAAACTGTTTCAGGGGTCATTTCAAGACATCCACTTTATTTTCCCTACCTGAAGAAGTTTTTGACTGCTGGTGTAGTGGAGGCATACTTCCAGCATCTGATTAAGAAGGAAAATGTAGAGAGGCCGTCCGTCACACGGTAGGCAGAATACGAAAAGCTATTTCTACGCTCACTGACATCCAGTTTAAAAGCAAATATGAGTATCAGTGCAGTGCAGTGTGCTCTTGTGACAAACATTCCTCATGTATCCATGCATTTAATTTCGATGAAATAAATCTTTTTCCATTAAAAATGATCCCATGTATATAACATTAACACACCTTTTGTCACATAATAAAAGGTGCTTTTAGTTTAAGATAAAAAAACATGAACGGATGTAAGTCTGAAAGAGCGTTTGTGACTGTATTTTTATGGGCTAGTTACCTGTAATTAAATGATTTAATTAACTGTAATTAAATACTTTGTAAGGCCTGCTTCATACTGGGGTCTTACAACTGGGTGTGTGCGCATATGCATGTGCCAGTGTGTGGATAAGGAAAAAACAATGTGGTGAAATAATACACAATGTGAAGACAGTGTGATACTGTACTACTGCAAAGTACATTCATCAAGTATATGTGGTTTCTTCTAGATATGAGTTGCCTGGTATTTGTGGTCTGAACTTTGTGCTATACAACTCTCTTGGAGGGGGAGGGGTGGCTTCCCTAAGGAGTGACCCTCAGGTATGACAAACACTGAACCATGTGTAGACCTGCTCACATTCCTGTCAAAGCAGAGTTAAAAAAGGACACATTTAGTAGGGGTTCGAACCTGCAAGTTTGAGGTCCGCGGGTTCACAGGCAATTGTTTTACCTACTAGGCTACTACCACAGTAGCCTAGTAATCATTGTTCTGTTCTTAATCGGATTTGCACAACAGACAACTCATCTGTTTAATATGTGAATTGATTGAATGTTATTGAGTGTAATCGTATATATATAATTTGCTGCTATTTTATTGCATTTATTTTATAAAGTCATCTGATACAGTACTAAATCATTAAATACATCAATATCAGTGTTACACTGTTTTGTTGCACTTTTATTCTTTATTGTTACACTGAGCGTGTTAATGACAAAAGAATTTTCCTCAAGATAAAGTTTCTTCTTTCTTCTCTCCGTCACCGCTGAAATATTTCAATTTTGTAGGTTTCTGTAGAATTTAGTCGTTCTGTTTTAATAAAACAATTACTGTTTTTACATCTTAACATTCATACGGTTTGTCAAATCTTTAGAATTTCCATTTAATGTAAGAAACTATGCCGAAGATGTTATAAAACCAAACCCAAACATTCAAACAGTATTTCAAGTGCCCTGGTATTACAGCACATTTAGAAACAACAGACCACATAATTACATAAGATCTGCCTGTTTATTTGGGTTGCCTATCACTAAGTGAAGATATTTTGGAACTCTAAAATGTTGTATTGTGTATTGTATGTGTCGTGTATAAAATTAGCAACCTGGAAGACTGTGAGCAATTCAAATGACAGTAGAGTGTACTGTTGTTACAGCAGTGTTTCCCCTTAATGTTGTTTCTCTTGCTCTTAGGGAAAAGCTTATGGACAGATGTTGCTGGACTATAGATTGACTGGCCTGCCTGATCTCACATCGCTGGTAGACTGAAGAAAGAGGACGCTATAAGGAGATGTAATAAATGAAATAACACAAATTTCATCATTTTAACATGCCTCAATACTTTGTCACAGGCTTCTTACTGTTTGTACGGGTATTTATCAGTAGCTAACATTTTCTGATTATATTAAAAAATGGGTATCACGGTGATTTTTGTGAAAGTTGTTTTTATATTTGTAAAAAGAATATGTAGAAAGCCCTTTTAGCTCCAGTTCTGATTTATGCTGTTTGAGGTTGGTTTTGACTATTTTTGACTAAGTCTTCAAACACCTGCTTCAGACCGAGTATGTTAGAGTGAAAAATTGTGAAGGGCAGGTGTAAGGAAATTCTTGTGCAGTAAGACTTCTCTAACAGACTTCACTACTGAGTGGTGCTCTTGCCATTTTGGCAATGGTTGTTGAGACTTTTGAGAGTCATAGAACGGCAGCTTGAAAGACTTAAAAGTGTTTTTGTAGCTTTACTGAGTCTTCCATATGCTCCAGAGGTGACACTGGAGTCATAAACCTTTGAAGTCTGGAGTCGCTACCTACTCTTGTTACTTAGTCTCTTTGACACAGGAAGTGAAGGAGCAAAAGTGTGGGGGATGTGTCTGTGTGTGCCCTAATTGTACTGTTGTCAGAAAGAGATGTGAATAACTCATTCATCAACTGCCCCCAGACAGATGCAGCATTTTGCCATTATGTGGAGAGCACCTTGGCCTCATTTCAATGCACCAGAAGTAAAAGCAGTTCACACACAGAGATGCAAACTGGATTCCACTCCTGAAAATTCACACATTTATCACACAGCCTTGTACAGCTGACCAGTCTGAACACTGGGATGCTGACAAGCAAAAAGCAATGAAGACAAATATGTTGTCATTTATCATCCACCATCTTTTTAGAGCCCTGCATGGTGCTCAACCCCAAGGGTCCTGGGTAATCCTCACTAAATATTCAGCTTTTACTCCTCAGTGAGAGCCCTTTCTTGCCACAAAACAAACTGATTTCTCAATCTTCACTCTCCCACCAGCCTAATAGTGTACAGGAGTGGGGAAAGTGTGCAATGTGTGCCTGAGAAAACGGAAGTGTTTGGTTTATTAACCTTCGCAATTGAGATTTTATTTAACGCTTTTATTTATATATCAATATAACATTTTGTCAAATGCTTAACAGACGGACGTGAGAAGATTGTAACTTTAGGCTTCTACAGTATTAGTATATTACTTCAAGGGAATTTTGTGTTTATTGCACAAAACATTAGAACTGTAACTGGACAAAGTTCATTCCAGACTGCCCTGACCATACTTTACTCTGTTCCTTCATACTTGTTCTTCAGAAGCTGTCTTTCCACGGGAAATGACGAAAGATAATTAAGACCATATGGAGAACTACCATTCATACAATATAAGCAAATAAAGGGAAAACTAAGCTGAGTCTGATCAGAGGTGGGTTGAATAGTGCCAAGTAAATCATTTTGTCAAGTACTTATTAAAAATAACTTGGCAAAAATGTCTTACTCCACACTATTTAAAGAAGCAAGGTTAAGACTGCTGAATTTACATGACTCTTCTCATTCCATCTCGTCAAGCTGACTTGTCTTCAGCTTGGCCAACTTTTTAAAGACTAAAATTATGACAAATTTGGAGACTGTATTATAGTTTGGATGCAGTATTACCTATACGTCCACCTGATGTTTACTGAGTTTTTTCCCCTTAATCAGTCTTTCCAAAGCATCAGTTCTCATGAATGGCCGTCTTGAGTGTGCGCATTGTGACGTCACGCAGGGAGCGAGACGTGCAAAGTTTGGCTCAACTGACTCGAGAACTAGATAACCAGCAGACCGGCATCTCCTCCACCCTTACCCCCTCGGTACGATGCTGGACTCGTTGGCGCTGTTGCTGGA
Organism: Phenacogrammus interruptus; assembly: GCA_037974425.1. Taxonomy (NCBI): domain Eukaryota; kingdom Metazoa; phylum Chordata; class Actinopteri; order Characiformes; family Alestidae; genus Phenacogrammus; species Phenacogrammus interruptus. The sequence continues at coordinate 19,760,573 of JBBPCW010000084.1, read as the reverse complement.
AAAAGCCTTCCTCCTCGCCCACTTCGACATTTTTAGCACGCTGCCCACCGGCGAGGAGAAGGAAAGGACTTTGGAAAATGAGGCGGAGGAGGAGAGGGAAAGGTGCCTTCAGCAGCAGTGTCGGCTACAGCGTGGCGACCTGTTGGAGGTCCCTCGCACTCTCTTCATCCACTTCGGCATCTATCTGGGCGACGGTAAAGTGGCCCACCTGATTCCTGACATACTGCCGGCGCTGACCAGCGATGCAAGACGCATTGAGAGAGCAGTGAACAACAAGCGGCTGCTTCTCGGCGTGCTCTATAAGTGCGCCGCCATCCGTGTGGACACCCTGGAGGATTTCGCGTACGGCTCGCCCGTGCTCCTCAACACCATGGATGACGCGCTCATGAGACTGCCGCTGGCCAACGAGGAGGTGGCGCTCCGGGCCGAGAAGCTCCTGGGCAGGATACCGTACAGCCTGCTGTGGAACAACTGCGAGCACTTCGTCACCTACTGCCGCTACGGCATCGGGGTCAGCCTGCAGACCGACAGGGTAGGGTAAAAGAGTCTGTTCTCACCTTTAACCTTTTTTTGGACGCCTTAGTTTGTAAGTCCAACGGGTTCTTTTTGGGTTCGACTTGGGCCAGTGTTTTCAAAACTACTAAACAAGACTAAACATCACCACAATTTTGCTTTGAGGTTACTGGATTTCATATTCTATTCTACATGGTCATAATACACCAGTTTGTGTCTTTTGGTCCAACTGAAACCTTGCCTTTGTTTGTTTGATTCCAGTGTATTACTTGAAAGTACATTCCACAATTAATGTAATTGCATATTAAACAGTGGGGAAAAAACTGACTTGGGCAGCTTTTAAAAATAACCGTGTTCTCCTTTGATTTGGTAGGTTTAGCATTTCTTTGTAGATTATGCATAACATAGCCATGACAAGTAATCCAAAAATAAATTTTTTAAAGGAAATCCTATTTTCTACTCAATGGCTATATGCCTTTCAGGAAATCTGGGGCATTTTTGGAGTGTAGGGAAGAACAACAGCTTCTTTGAGTACAGAGGGGCAGGTTTAAGTCCAGAGCACCACTGCAGCCAAGTCTCCTGGACTCGTAAATAAGTGCAACATTACTAACTTTGTTCCCCCATTTTCCCTCGACAGTTTTGCGAGTTCCTGAAAACCATCATCAGGGATCAGAGGAGCATGCTTATAGCGACGGTCCTCGGAATGTTTTCAATGCTTTTCCTCGGATTATCGCCATCCACAGCACTTCCAACCTTCCTTGCCCTCTTTGTATTGTGGATGGCCGGATAAAAGACAATTCTTGTAACGCTCATATCTGTCTGTATCGGATCTGTGCGTTGATGTGGCCATCTTTGCTTTGACCAAGACTTTGTCCATTTGATAGTTGGACATGTTTACCACAATGTAACATCTATTATGTTAATGTTAAATAGGAAATGTTTTTATATCCCACTCAGTCAACATAAATAAATGTTGAAACAAGCAATGCAAGAATTGTACTTACATATACAAAAGCTTTTCGCTACAGACAGAGGAAACTATATCACAACTACGTTTTCATAGTGTCCTCAAGAAAGGCAACATAAATAAAAGTGCAATTTTACCAAAAAAGTCAGTTTTGCTTGCATTTTATGCCTGTAACTGTACAAACCTGTATCCATGTGTGAATTACTGTGTCAATCAACATATCTGGAAATTTTACTGGCCTCCACAGACAAAAAAATAGATAATAGATAATAATATAAGTATGCCCCTGTCTAGCCTGTCTCAAAGAGATATAACTATTAAGTGCCAAGCCTTTCAGAAAATCACCTTATTCACCCTTGGATGTTTCCTCTACAGTCCTCAAAAATAATGTTTCTTCAGTGGAAATAAAAGTTTGCTACTGTTTGAGATTGTATAATGAAGTTTAGCATGTTTAGAAGAGAGTTTGAGAGAATTACGTTTTCATAGTTGCACCACCCTTCTTCATTATATAATATACTTCATGTGGTTATGAACAACATTCTTCAGGGGCAAAGCGGACCAAAATAGAATCGTATTACTGCCTTTAGATGATTTCTTCATCCCCACACAATAGAATTGTGAGGCCACACAGGCATTGAGTAACTAATTATGTATTCTTCCACTGAACATGTGACGTTCTTATTGATAAGTGCTGGAGAAACTGACCAGCATCATAATCCCCATGCCCCTCCCTAGCCTGTCTCAAAGGGATAAAACTGTTAAGTGCCAAGCCTTTGAGAAAACCACCTCATCCACCCTTGGAGGATGTTTCCACTGCAGTTTCTCAGCTGCCTTTTCATTGCCTTGATTGCAGATGAAAATGAAGAAAAAAAGAAACCAAAAGCAGGCAAGTACGATGTCTCCATGTTTAAAAGGGGGGATCTCTTGGAGGTCCCTAGAACCCTCTTCACCCATTTTGGAATCTACCTGGGGAACAACCGTGTAGCGCACCTCATTCCTGACATCTTGCCAGTTATCTCAACTGACAAGAATGCTATTGCCAAGATGGTGACCAACAACCGGCTGATTCTTGGAGTGATAACAAAGAAGGCCAGTGTCCGAGTGGACTGTGTGGATGACTTCGCGTATGGAGCAGAGATTTTAGTGAACCCTATGGACAAGGTGTGTAGCCGGCCACCCCTGGATGGCGAAGAGGTGGCCAGGCGGGCAGAGAAGTTGCTGGGCTCAGTGGACTACAGTCTGCTATGGTACAACTGTGAACATTATGTCATGTACTGCAGATATGGTACTAGCATGAGCTTTCAAACCTTTCAGGTAAGATGCCTCATGAAATATGAAATTAAGGGTCGGTTTCCCGGACAGGGATTAAACCTAGTCCTGGATTAAGTAGTTCTGTGAATGGAGATTTTCCATTGAAAAGGAAAGTGTAGTCCAAGACTAGGCTTAATCCCTGTCTGGGAAACCGACCCATAAAGTATAAACTCTGAACCATTTTTAACCCCAAAAGCTCTCTTTATTTGGGATGAGATTAGCTTTTTCCATGGCCTAAAGTCTTTTAGCTTTAGCTTTAGTAAAAAATTCAATTTTTTGTTTCAATAATCTGAAATGCTTTAATCTGTCACATTTAATTACTTTAACTTAATCTTCTGCGTCTGCCAAAGAGTATTTAACTTGTGCGCAATGGTTCTAAAATAGCACAGCAAACCATCCCTTAGAATCTGAAAACTTTACTGACCCTGAGGAAACTGCGTATACCTTATGTTCAACCATCTAGATCCTTAGTGCTGACATCACACAATAAGAAAGAAAGGTGAAACTTCGCTTTCCTGTTGAGTCATCACTTTTCCCAAGGCATATGCTTCTACAAATACCGAAAAGTTCCTTTCAAAGAAGAATAGTAGTGAGCACCTCCACATAAAAACTGATTCATTTTTTCACTTCTGCTTTCTTTTAGATGAATGATTTCCAACAATGGTATTCTAGTACCACATTTTAGTATTTTCTCTGTCCCCAACATACTTAAGCCAAATAACTGGCTCAATAACAAGGCCTAACTGACCACAGCCACTAGTGATCAAGCTAAATGCGACTGAGGTAAGGAAAAACTCCAAAAACTTGAAGAAGAACATCTGTGAGGAGCGAAGACTAAAAAGTGGAGCTAGTGCTCCTCTGGTCAAACAGAAAAGTGAGGGAGAATAAAAAATGAATACTATGGAGACTACTAATAATAGGAGGGAAGTGTGTAGACTTTGGTTAGCAGATTAGGATCAAGAGTCTGTAGCAGTTACCCCATCCAACACCTTTTGGTAGAACCGAGGAACCCAGATTGCAAGCCAGGCCTTCATATCCAATATCAGTGCCTAACCTCATAAATGCTATACAGACTGAATGGGCACAGCTTCCCACAGAAACCCTCCAAAATCTTGTGGAAAGCCTTCCAAGAGGAGTGGAAGCTGTTATTGCTGCAAATAACAGCTTCCACTGTTATTGCTTCTGTGTATTTGAATGCAATGTCATTAATGTCACTGATGGTGTCAGCCACCCATACTTTTGTCCATATCGTGGATATGTAAATATTTTTGATCAATTCCTTTTAATCAACATGGACAATTTAACACACCAATTACTTTCAAGAAAAATGTTTACCTATGGATAGCAGCAATTGATATTTCATTCAGAATTCACCCACATTTTCAAGGGAACATCAATCCCTTCAAGTGGAATCCAGTTTTATATACTTACAAAACTTTGCACAAGATGTCTGCCAACACCAAAGAAGCACATGCTTAACACTTAGTGATTAATTACTGTAAAACAACTCACTTACTTTAACTTGACTTTTCTTTCTTCTTCCTTTTTACAGTTTTGCAAAATCGTGCGGAAGATTGTGTTCAGCAAGATAAGTTCGTTCCTGACCCTTCTGCTTTGCCTGTCCACTTTAGTTTATCTGGGCTGTCTGTCTGTCTTTGGCATCTTACTTACGGTGGTCCTCCCCTTCACCATATGGATGGCATCTTGATCCTCTCTCACAAGTCAAGAGAAGTCAAGATTTAGTTATACTAATTTATTTTGTCATTATTATTTGCATATTATGCATTTCCACTGAGTGACATATAGGATATGATTCACTGCTGTTTTTCGAAGGCACTGTAGCTTATGCTATTAAATGGTAAAAATGCATCTAAATATTGTTTAGGGTAATGGAAAGTTCTTGATTGAACATTGTGTGACTATTCATGTCTTCAAGTGAAGTCATATATTTTATATTTCATAAGAATTTAACATGCTGAATAAAGAATTTTTGCTGGGGTTTGAATCTGCCACTCTTTCTTGCACTCTTACATAAAAAGTCATAAAAGTTTCTCAACTGTTTTTAAGAAACGTATGTATTCCACATACCAAATTATATCAAGAAACCTGCACCAACCATTTCATCTAAATTGTTTCTTCACAGTTTTAAACCCCTGAAATACCTTCATATTCAGAGGATTGTAAATA
>JBBPCW010000084.1:19739829-19750761 GCA_037974425.1 Phenacogrammus interruptus | reverse complement strand
TAGATAAAATCCGTTATATCCGTATATGTATTTTATTCTGTTAGAGGTGCTGTTGGTCTTCGAGCTGAAGGTGCTGTGAAACACTGGTTGTCGAGTAAATTGCCACTCGGCCCTGGACTTTTTTTCGCTCTTGGTTTGATCTTCGAGTGCAAATAGTACGAACTCGGCGGCTTCAGCTCCAGACCCACAGAGAGGGAAACTGGTGATCACCTCGTTTAACTTAGTCATAATCTAATGTTCGCTAAAGAAAAATAATGGGCGCAACCTGTCCGTAAAACTACAAATAACGTCCCATTAGCAAAACAAGAATATTCTGAGGTAACTTTAGTCAAGCGTTCAGATTTTTTATCTGAAATTTAACGTTATATCCCCGAAGTGGCACATTTGCGCAATTTTGGCGTAAATAGTTTGTTATTTTGCCGTAAAAAGTTATTTTAGTATATATTAGTTTGTAGTTAGTCAGCTAAGTTAGCTAGCTAACAGACTTGCTAAGTTTCCTTAGCAGGTCCTGACTGTACAGAATTGTACAACTAAACAACACTTCTAAACATAAGTTTACATAAGTCGCATTTCTAACATAATGTACCTTTTGTAACTAATGAAATATTGGTAACTGTGTCAATCACATAGACCCGGCACTGGAGAAATTTAAAAAGCAGATCTTTTTATGCTGTATTTTCCAAGGTGTCATTTTATTAATCATCCCTGTGAGGGCACTACAATGGAAAGCCCTAATGAAACAGCTCTCTTGGTCCTGATGGAGAAGACAGGTTACAGTATGGTTCAGGAAAATGGACAAAGAAAATTTGGCGGTCCACCACCAGGTAAAGAAACCTCTAATGGTTCGTAGATGGTCAAAAAACATGAAAGAAAGAAAACAAATCTCTGTGAGTCAAAGAGCTTGAAAATATTGTTGCATTTGCACATTACCATAAAAAGGATAGGCAATGTGTGATATTCAATGTATGGTCTTTACCGTAACAGCAATCATACAAAAGGTAAAATACTTTTAATAAATCATGTATTGGAGAAATTTCAAATACGAAACTTTATGCAGAACTCAATAGGACAATTTTCATTTAAGATACAGTGAATAGAATATTGATTATGAATTTGTATTTTAGGCTGGGAAGGTCCCCCTCCACCAAGAGGCTGTGAAGTGTTTGTGGGGAAGATTCCTAGAGACATGTATGAGGATGAGCTGGTGCCTGTGTTTGAACATGCAGGCCGCATCTATGAGTTTCGCTTGATGATGGAGTTCAGCGGGGAAAACCGAGGCTATGCTTTTGTCATGTACACCACCAGAGAAGCTGCGCAGCGAGCCATCCATCTCCTGGACAACTATGAGATCCGTCCAGGAAAGTTTATAGGAGTTTGTGTGAGTCTGGACAACTGTCGGCTCTTTATCGGCTCAATCCCAAAAGACAAGAAGAAAGAGGAAATACAAGAGGAGATGATGAAGGTTAGTGCCTTAATTAGAGTATGGGCCTTGCTTTATGAAATGCAATTAAACACAATCATGAGCAGTTCATACAGTGCAAAAAAATCAAACTGTGTCCCTCTTAGCTTTGTGAGGCAGAATTTTCCGGTTAATTTGTTATTAAAACCACTATTTAATTTAGGATAGTTTTTTTCACTCTTGTACCAAGCTGTTATCATCTGTAAGCTGTTATATTTTCTTATTTTCTTTTTGTCTAGTGAGGTAGCAAGCACTGGTCTCCCACTGGTTTTATTTAGTAAACTGAAAATATAAGCATCACAAAAGCTTTGAGCAAATAAACAGTTTCTTAAAAAGTGGCAGTGTAATTTGTACACCTTTAAATGGTTATCTTGAATTCAGTGGAAGGAAAAGAATGCATCACTTGTGTATTGCGGTTCAATCTTGAATTGTTTGAAGTTTAATGATTTTGGATGTTTTCAACCCTTCAAGCTTTGTTGTTTAGGTTAATGGGATTCCCATTTTATCCTCTTTGTAGTTCGGTTTCGTATTTCATTTTAATTACTTTCTTTGTCAAAATTAGGTAACTGATGGGGTTGTGGACGTTATTGTGTACCCCAGTGCCACAGACAAGAGTAAGAACCGTGGTTTTGCTTTTGTGGAGTATGAATCACACAAATCTGCTGCCATGGCCCGCAGGAAACTCATACCAGGTATTTAGAAGCTACTGGAAAGAGATTGGTTATTGTTTAACAAATTTCTTGTTCGTTCAAAAGCTAACAATAACTACTGTTATTAATCAGGCACCTATTTCAGTTCACTAAATGTGTTTCCTTTTTCTTTTGGGGCCCTTTAAGTCATTAGGGAAAGCACATTTAGAACAAACTATACACACTCTTACAGGAAACACTGAACTGAGTATCCATTATTTGGAACACCTAGTTAGCTACACTAGTCATTTTGTACTGATTGCTGTTTATTTTGTCAGGAACATTCCAGTTGTGGGGCCACACTATTCAGGTTGACTGGGCTGAACCAGAGAAGGATGTAGATGAGGAAACAATGCAACATGTCCGGGTTCTGTATGTACGCAATCTTATGTTGCACACGTCAGAGGAGACACTCTGGTCCGAGTTCTCTCGCCTAAAGCCTGGTTCTGTGGAGCGTGTTAAGAAGTTGACAGACTATGCCTTCATCCACTTTAACAGCCGTGAAGATGCACTCACTGCACAACAGTCCATGAACGGCAAACTTATTGACGGCTCACACATTGAAGTTACTCTTGCTAAGCCAGTCAGCAAAGATGGTAGTCGAAGGTTTGGAGCGCGTGTCAACCATAACAGAATGGCTGGGGGGGTGCTGTATGGTGACTCCAACTTCCTTTTACAGAGCAGGGACTGTCCTGGTATCAGTTTGGGTCCTGTGGTTATGGGTAGTGGATTATCTACACGTCCTCTTAGCTTACCTCCTCGCTTGAGTGGTCTGTGTGCTGCAGAAATAGAACGGTGTGTGCATCCATTCCTGCCAGGATCATGTCTGGTACCAGTCAATCTGCAAACCCTCAAGCCCAGCCAGCTGAGTTCTTCTGTTTCCTTGCTGGAATATTATTGCCACAAGAATGGCTGGTCACTGCCAGATTATTACCTTTATTCAACAGCAGGGCATGAAGGAAAAACACTGCTCATCTATAAAGTAGTAATCAGCAGCACTAGAAGCAGCTACATGCCTGATAAAGTTTGTACCATTCTGGAGGATGCCAAGGAACTTGCTGCTCAGAATGTGCTTTGGAACCTTGGTTAGTCTGTAGTTCATCTGTCTATCTCTTCACATTCAGATACAGGTGTGCTATAATACTGCATGTAGTTGTTCTATGGTAAAGAAATGACTTTACTGCTATCTAAAATATATTACTATAGCAGATATTTATAGGTAGATACTGCATACATAGTAAAACAGTAAAATAATAAAACATAACATGAAAGAAGAACAGTATAGTATTAACAGTATGTAATTAACATATCCTTTAACATATTTATTTCCTGTCACTGACACAGTTATTTAATACAGTAGTTTTCTGCCCAAACATATCTAGCCCAGTTCTGAAACTACAGAATAGTTCTTTCACATTCTTTCAAGAAAGCAAAAGATTAATCAAAACAGATTTTTTTAATTGACTAGTTGTGACAGCCTTAATAATGTTAATTATTATATTTTACGCTTATAGTCTATGTACAACTTTTAATGGATATGTGTATTTTTGACTGTGCTGTACAGATTCATCATTCCATGGTCCCGCTTCTCCTGGGAGTTTTTCTCCCCCTGCTTCGCCTGGTTTGCTGTCATTTCCATGTCGACCTCTGCCATTCCCAGGATACTCCATGGCGCCCATCTCACCTCCCCTGCCCATTTCTGGCACCAGTGCTCAGAGGCTCTACATTCCTAACCAGTCATCCTTCTTCTAATGAAGCCATACTGTAGAAGCAAAGCAGGTTTGCTCATGCCTCTAATGGCTGTTACAGGTATATTTAAGTTGTGCTTGAACCTCCCACTCCCACAGTTTGGAGTTACAGAGTTTGATGGTATCTATTTTCATGTTATACTACAAAGTTAGTGTCTTTTCCAGATCAAATCTACATGTTCTCTGAGTGTTGATTTCCAACAAAATTTACCTCAGTTTTTTGCTTTAAAAACAAGTTGCCTTATGTTGGAAAGTACACAGATTATAATTCCACAAGAATGACTGAAGTTATGTTTTGTGTTATTTAATGTCTTCCACACACAGCTGCTGAATTGTGGCTGCTATTTAGATGACCTTTGACTTTTACAATGAAATGCATGTTCTGTTAATTTCCACAAAGTTGAAATGCATAGCTAAATGTTATAAATACATTAACAAACACCAGTTCCTAAGCAACAACTACTGCATGACCACGTTTTTTAACGTGCCATAGTTTATTACATTGCTTTAATATGTTTTCCTGCTGGTTTATTGGCTATTTAGGTGAATGGACTTACCAAATAGTTTTCCATCCAGAATGCTGCCCATAAGATTGAAATTAAACATGTACTAGTTTTTAAAATAATAAACTATTTTAAATTTAGACATTTGATATCTGCTAAAAACTATGGGTCAGACCTTAATTATTTAACATACAATAGAACCTGAAACTGTCCTTCTTAGTAAGTTGACAGTTTTAAAGATTATGTGCCTTCCAGCAAGTCAAGCCTTGCAAATGTCAAAAAATAATGAAATAAGAGTTAAGTTTTGTTTGTTGATTTGTTTCATTCATTCAACTATTTCTTTCCAAAAGCTATTTTCACTTTTTGTTTTTAATTTCTTTTCTCAGTTTGTTAAAATACCCAAAAAGGTTAAAAGCATTGTAATGTCAAGTTAATATATACGGTCCTTGTGGCAGCTGTGGTTAAATTAAATCACGCAAATAAACTAATAAAATAATCTTCAACGCAATTATTTATTTTGTATACCTTTTTACATCCAAATTAGTTACTGGAAAGCGAAATCAGTACAAGCATCATTTGAGCATTCACTGATTTACCACAGCATTCAGAGAACTTAAAACAAAATTGGAATATTGAAAATTATTTTCATTATTTTCAACTATGAGCCCTTTGTCTACCCAAGAACAACGTGCTTAAGTTGAATTTGCTGTTCTGGAACACTTCTCTACAAGCATTTTTGGGATGTATTTTAAAAGGATTGTTCACCCAACTTTTTCTGTATTAAACTGCCCCGTTCGTGTAGAAATTTTTAACCGTTTTAGATCATGTTAATTTGATGTTGATTATAATAAAAATAAATAAATACTGAGCTTGGCCTGATGTTAGCACACTTTGACTAATTCCATTTAAAATATAAATCATGAAGACTTGTCACTTCATTCTTGATGAATGGATTTTTATTATGTTGACTGGGTCAGAGGTTGGTTTTGTCATTTATTCTGGGCATTTTTGTTTTGTCAGTGGGGGTTGGGACAGCAGAAACATTGATTTCATACACTTGTATACAGACAGTCAGGAGCTAACAGTAAGTACTTCCTCAACCATTATTTGACAAGTATCTGGTAAAGTGTAGTGCTGAGGCCCTGTTATACAGTATAGAGCTTTCTGTAGTGCACATTGTTTGCTTGATAGTTCTGTGTAGTGTTGGTCCAAATAATTTGAATACTCAAATGTGTGTTACATTGATTCTATTTTGGTTTTTAGAAGCCTGCAAAATGATATATTTAAGCATCCATGTCACCTTGCATTAGAGTGCACAAAAAATGTAAAGTAGATGTGACCTGAGAGAGATTGTGGGTATGCTGAAAGCAGTGGTTTCAGTGAGGTGAACAGTTTTCATTTTTAAGGACATCAGTTAATTAGTGGTATCCATCAAATCACACATGCAAACCCCATTCCGATGATCAGATAATGTCTATTTTGCTTTATGTCATACAAATAGCCTAGACAGGATAGTGCTACGTGAGACTTACCTTTCTTAGCAGAAGTTTAGGTTTTGGGATGCACTAATAGTGCACAAGCGGAGAACAGCAATCTGTTAGCATTGGGTTAACGGACCCACTAGAGTGCAGTGTTCTACTTTCAGAGAAAAAACGTGTCTTAGACCAGTGATGTCAACCTTAATCATAAAAGGGACCATCATTTAAAAATGGTCTATTTCATGGGCTGAATAAGATTAACATTTGTTCATCTGTCTTCAGTTTGAACAGATATGAGAAATTAAATCAATATGAGTTTAAATAATAGTTATTGAAAGCAAAATGAGAATATTTCAAATATGAACAAATATACTTCTTGTGATATTTTGTATCATAGAGCCTTCTTGTGTTATATTCTTTCATTACAGCTACAAACAAGGCACACAGGTTTACCTTTAATGTCAACAAACGCCACCTGTCACGAAAGCCACAGCTTTCAAAGTCGACTTTTTTATTTTGCCATTTTCTGGGGATGGCTAGCTTAAATGTCATTGTATAGGCACTGAACCATGCACTCATTATTCCCTGTTAGAGATTGCTTGAATGATTAGAATACAAAAGTATTCATTATGTTGGTATTTGGTTCCCATTTTGTACCTGTTAACTTTGTAATTTTTTAGATCCCATCAGAATTCTGGAGCCATCTTGTGGATTCCTTAGATGATTTGAACTAGAGGTTTATCACTGCTAACTCAATTTAAAAAATGGAACAGTAAAAATGAAAATTGAAATCACTAAATGATGGAGGTCTGAAATATTTCATACCTAGGTGACATTTAGGAATAATGGAAATGCAGCACTAATCCAAGATCTCAGAGGATTTCTGTCCTGAATTTACTTTGTATCATCACCACTGTTTTGGAACGTTTGGCTTGCTTAAGTCTCACTTAGTTAAGTGGAAGATTCATTCCATCTACGCGGTTTAAATAACTCCCCGCTGTGTTTCCACGGTAACTTAGACAGGAGAACAAATCTAGTCTGGACCAGGTTCAAGTTCTCGCTTAGTCTAGCTTTGTCTCAAAGAATGCGGGCTGTGTCGAAACGGATTCCCTGTCATCACTACTCATTAACAAAGGTTCTACAAATGTCTTAGCATTTACACTGCATTAAAATATTAAATACTTATAGTATTGCAAATGTCAAACAATAAATGCAACAAATGGAATCAGCATTAAAAATTCTATACTAATAATCAGAACAGAACGCATTAAATGCTTTATTCTTCAGAATATAGCATTTAAAATTATTATTTATAGATTGCCTAGTGGCTAGGGTGTTGGCCCTGGAATGAAAAGGTTGGGGGTTCGACCTGCTAATATCACCACTGAGGTTGAGTAAGGTACTGTCTCCACACACTGCTCCCCAGTGCCCCTCGCTGGCGACAGCCCACTGCTTCACTTGGTGAATTTTAATCCAAGATGCAAAGAAACAATTTCACATTGTTCACATTGTGCTGTGGTGCGTTCAGGTGTGACTATAAGGGTTAATAAATAAATTCAATTAATTAAGGTCAGGCCTATTTAAGCAGCACTGAGTGAGACTGACACCTGCCTGGAGAGTCAGCAGAAAGAAGAAAGACACAAGTATATGCCTACCTGCCATACCTTTTAGCACCTTATCCAGAACCTCAAACTGAGGCAGAGAAGGCATGTAACGCCACCCACAGCAGAACAAGGGCACAAATCAAGATGATCTCTTGCCAACAAAAGTAGAGGTTCGACATTCATACACAGTACATTTCTTTTAGACCAACTTTTCAGGCTGTAGATTTAGGTGCTTCATAGTGTGAGGAACCTTTATAGAGACTCCTATTTCACAGCCACAGGTGATGGCCATGCCTCCACATTCTGAATTTAAAAAAATTAAAAACCATGCATGCCAAGTTTCTTTATTCAATGGTGTGTATTAAATCAGACATTTTTTGAAGCTGTGGAAAGAGAACAGAAAATTAAACCCCCATTGACAAAGTTTAAACCATATGCGATTGTGCTTTGTGTACTTACATCCTTCTCTAGTTTTTTGATGTCTAACTTTTTTTTTGTTAGAATACTTTTGTATTCAATATCTAGAATCTTCCATTCAACAGACAGGAGCAGCTTTCTTTTATAAATGGCACGTGAATCCTGTGACAAGGGTTAATGGATCACATCGAAGCTTAGTATGTTGGTTATATTAAGGGGTGGACACCTAGAGGAATAAAAGTGGACAATACCTTTTACATATTTTCCCCATGCACCTGGGGGGAAGATCTCTGTTGATACCCCCTTCTATTCCTGCCACCTAGGCCATCCTTAATTGAAGCTCAGTGCAAGGTCCTCTGCTGGTGAGAGGTCCTCAGGTGTAGGCTCCTCACCAGTAGCAGTGGCCTGGCTCATTTTTTTAGTGGCTACAATTAGGTATATGAATTTTGTAAACTATTATGATCAAACTGACATTTTTCATTAGATACTTGCCACTGTGTCAGATATGTTAATATATTTAGTTTTCACTTGCTGACAGGTTCTTCTCTCTCCACTTGAGTTCTTCTCTCTCGAATGGTTGAGTTGAGATGTAATTGTTAGAGATGGATATTCAAATAGGCAAGAGGTTCAGTGGAGATCAAACATGTCTAAATCAGTAGGTATGTCACATAGATAATCAATTTAAGTTTATTATTCACGTGGAAAGACAAAATGCAATTAAAAGTACTTTATGGAGAATATAAAGTTACACTATAAAGGAAAACGATCATATGAAGACAATCCCTTAATCCAGTTTTGTGGAATACCCCCCAGTTGTAGATATCCATTCTTTATTTATAAACGCAAGTAAAACAAAATAAGCATTAGGCCTTGCATACACTTAAAGAACATCAACAAAACACTCTCACCCAAACACATGAAACACAAAAGCCCACAACCAATAAACAAACACAAACACTTAACTCTAACAAAACCCAAACAATAGCCCCTTTTTATATATTTCTTTTGCGATCTAACAAAATGTGACATCAGAAAATAGATCTCAGTTAAATTGGAAAATTCCATAGGCATACACACCACAATTTTAGGCACTGAAACTTTTTGACCAAAACTGGTTAAAATATAATAAGAATATAAGAATGGGCCTCTAATTACACATACATTTAAAATACTATGTCTTTCTCATTTTGATAGACAAAGTTTAAACTCACAGCAGGTAAACACACAGGGTCTGTTTCCTGGACAGGGATTAATAAATGGCAATTCAGTAATTTCATGTTGCTATGTGAACAGTTGTTTGTTTACTTTAGCATTTTGACCCCAGTCCATTTCTGTAAAATACACCACAAAACTTTCTCTCAGCCTGCTCCACATTCAGACCATTCAGATATTCATTAAGGTGGCATAGATTTGGTTTATGATGTGGCATAGGACTCCTTTGTTATACTAGCCTTGGCTTGAAGTTTTGTTCCATTTCTTTATCCATGAGCATGTCCATGAGCATAATGTTAGCTGCTAGCAATATGAAATTGCTGAAAGTATTAGCTTGAGGTAAAAGATCTAATAACATTAGTTTCATGCATGCAACAAAAGTAAGTTTCACCCCTGCTTCATTTTGTCCATCTCCAACCTGCCCCTTTCATATGACCATGCTCCTGCTTATCTAGCATCCATTGTGGTGAGGGTACCACTTCAGGCAATAAATCCTCAGGTAAGCACAGACTTCTTGTCTGTAAGGGTTACTGGACACTGTTCATTGATTTTCAGATTCAGTAAACCAGATTCAATAGTTCAGCTAATTAGAAAATGCATTGTGGGCTTTATACAAAAAACTACAAAAAAATAAAATGAGAAGACATTTTATTGCATGCTGCTCTCACCTTAATTCATTGGACTTGCACTCTGACTTTGACACACTTCTGACTTTCCCACTTTTGGCTTAGAGGTTGCACCACTTGTAATTAAATGATGTGTTTTGCTAAAGGAACGACACAAACAAAAAATTTTTACTCAGAAATTTTACCATTTTTATTTTAAAATTTCACTGAATCAAACTCCATACTCAGTTAACATTTTTGTTAGTTAAAAGTGCATTACATGATAGGTGTAACATTGACTTTGCTATCTGTCTGCACAGTTCAGAATAAAATGTTGAATTTGAGTTATGTGCTCTCTTTTTGACAGCAGAGAACATATATCACATTCCTTCTGGGTTCATGTAATGGATGGAGGCAACTAATTCTGACTTAACCCGGGGTTAATGTGCATTGTCTTATGTTCTTTGTTGAGTATTATTTATTAGACTATTTAAATGTTAAATTAAAATGATTAAAACACTTTTTAATGTAAAAATGAGGTCATATGTCTGAGGTGGGTATTTTAATTAATGTAATACCCCCTAAAGTGCAATTACTGGGAGGTTATTCAGTATGTAATCCTGTGTTAACAATAACTGTATTAACGTTTCAGTTACAATAGCAGTGGGAAGCGAACTTGGGTGCAGAGGAGTTGGCATTGGCCAACAATAGAGGGAGGTGTCCAGTCGGATCCAGGTGGCACAGGAATCTCCAATGAAACCCATTTTTTCACTTTCCATTTGTTGGAACGGGAGCAAATAAACAAAGACATGTCAAAGTTTGAATGTGTTCATAATCTTTATCTTTTATTAAATAAGTGAAAAACTGCTGTGTGATGGCCTCTCTCACACTGCACCCTGAGGGGTGGTCAAAGGTCAAAGGGTCAATATCGGGAGGCACAATATATTGTGCCATGTCATGCAGTACTGTTAAGGATTTGTAATAAGTTTCTTAAAGCTGTTGCATTATTAGTGTGCTTGCAGAGGAAGCACACTATTGTTAGTGTGCTTGCAGAGAAAGCACACTACTGTTCTTCTTAAGTTTTTTCTTTTATTATTATTATTATTATTATTATTATTATTATTAGTGTGCTTGCAGAGAAAGCACACTACTGTTCTTCTTAAGTTTTTTCTTTTATTATTATTATTATTCCTTTCACCCGTTTTATGGCCCCCTAC
>JBBPCW010000084.1:19660088-19678240 GCA_037974425.1 Phenacogrammus interruptus | reverse complement strand
TTTGTTTTGTTTTTGAATGTCAGAAATGTATATTTGTGAATGTGGAGATGTTATATTGGTTTCACTGGTAAAAATAAATAATTGAAATGGGTATATCTTCATCCAAAATTTTATTTAGATTTAATGAACATTCACCTCATTTTCACTCAGATGTTCAAGACACAGGAGATAACTTGGCTCTGCACAGTTTATTTGGTTGTGCTAAATCATTTAGTGCAACATACTGTTGTCATTCTTGCTTGGCTGAAAAAGATACCTTTCAGTAGATCTTTACTGAAGACCACCCTGATGTTGTTTTTCCCACAAAAGAAGCACATTTAGCACAAAAAAATGCTTGTGAAAATTTGCTGTTGATGTAAGACATGACATTTTGGAAGGGGTGGCACAGTATGAGTTGTTTATCAGCATTTGGTGAATCAGAAGGTAATTTCTCTGACTGATTTTTGTGAAAAAATGCAGTGTTTTGATGACAGATACTTTGAAAGGATAAATTATTCCCCACTTTTTTTTTTTAAAGAAACAATCCTGTATGGCACTTGATTTTACTTTTGATACAGGTTGTCAATATTGTTTTTCACCTTGAGTAACAGAAGGCATATTATTTTAAGCACTTAATTTTGGATCATCATAGAATAAAACTATTTTTCCTCATAAAATGTTTCTACCAATCTCTTTTACCATTTTCTCTTTTTAGTCCACATGTAAAGTGAGTATGAGGTCAAGTAAAAATGTAGAAAATATGACTAAAATATGGTCACATATGGTTTTTCAAAATTTAAGTTCGGCATGGGCTGATAAAGACAGACATGTATGTATGTCTGTAATTTGAAAGTGTGTGAGCTTAATGAGCTTAATTTGAGCTTAGTTTGTGATAATCATGTTTGTGTGCTGTGGACATGAGTCTGAAATGCCAATGTTGAAGAAAATAGTCACTGTCTTCATAAAAGAAAGGCCTAACTTTTACTTTGTGAAGTAGTCACTTTGGCATTTGATGATCATTGTAGTGTCTTCTGTATAGTGGAGAGACCAAGTCTGTTTTCTGTTCTTGATGTGGAAGACTTGTTTCAGGCCTGTACCTTACTGTCATCTAATTCGATCACTGCTGTGCTTTATCATGCAGTTGCATTATTTATTGAAATATTGCAATAAATATGACCAAACATATAAAACAACTGATAGTACAGTTATGCGCTGGTATGCTCTGTCATTTTCTCTGCTCTAAGCAGGCAAAATACAGTAATCATTTAAATTAAAATTTACTGTAATAAAAATACATGGCTTTAAGAAGAACAAAATGAAAAACATGAGAACACACAGTGAAACACTCAAGATTGATGGGAACCTTATGATGCAGGAATGCTGGACTGCATCTGCCAGAGATGCATCACAGGGCAGCCATGGCTTTGTGTTCTCTTGACAGCACAAAAAAATAAATACAGTTATATATTTATATAGAAATTTTGCTGAATTTACATTAATATTTGTTACACATTTCCTGGGCCTTTATTGCTGGATAATTTCAACAGCTCCAGCCTCAGCCAGAGTCTTCACTGCCAGCTAACATTAATAGCTCAAGCTTGGGCCTTCATTACTGGTTAATACAAACAGTTACAGCCTGGATTTTAATTTAATTTAATTTCTTATTTTTTACTGCTGGCTAATTCCAGTAGCACAAGCCGAGACCTTCACTGTGAATAAATACAAACAGCTTCAGCCTGGCCAAGGTTTTTTGTAGTGAGAGTTGTTTACATTATTGTTAACATTATTCTTCATTATTAAAAGTGTGCGCGTCCAGTGTCTGGGAGGGATCCTGCAGCTTCTGCTTGCCTGTGATCTCTACTTTGCTGAGTACACAGAAATCACACCACAGCAAAATGTATCCTTGATAACACACTGGTTGACGGGGCAGGCTCTGGACTGGGCTTCAGCATTGTGTAGCCTGCCACGATGAGGGTCTAACATAGGACCAAGTGATCCAGCTAAGCATCAAGTTAGATCAACACAAGAAACGCAAGGACATCACTACTCTTTGAGCGCCTTATATGAACATGAAGACAGTACAATCCAGTCAAGAAAGCAACACCCCGTGCCTGAGCTGATGGAAATAGGAAGCCATAAATGAACCCCTCAGGAATGCAGGAGAAGAAGGATGTGTCTGGTCTTTTGTGTCTGTACTGTGGGGGTGTACTAAGTCCTTCTTCTCAGAAACATTTCATAATTACTGTAAATGTTAGATTTGGGTGCTGGGAGGGTAAAACAATGGAGGCCAAATTGTCACGCCCATTGTCTGACCTCAGGGTTAGGAGCCACCTCCATTGTAAGCCCAATGGCGGAGGTGCCAGTCCAAATCCCCTAGCAGTACCACAATCTGGCAGAGGCATTCAGTGTGTCTAAGGCTTCCTACCTCCCTCCACGCCAACTGTGGAACTGTGATATTGACCTCCTGGTGGGAAAACAGCCACTTCTGTCTCGCGTCTACCCTCTCTCTGGGAAGGAGACGAAGGTAACGAAGGATTGCATCCCTGAGGCGCTCTTGCAGGGGTACATTCAATATTGTGCACTTTAGGGCAGGCGACAAGTGGAAGACTGCATTCAGCACCAGCTGATAAATTAATGCCCATTGGCATTATTTGGTAATGCCATATGGCTTGGCAAACCTCCATCATGTTTCCAAGCCTTTATGAATGACATATTCTGTGACTAGCTACAAAAAACAGCTACTGGGCACCCAGGGGTCCACTGAACTGTCGAAGTGATGGGTCGAAGTACTGGTGGCCGTTTTGTCAGAACCCACGTCGATTGTCTGCTGGTAAATTAATGCCCCTACCAGTAAGGTAGAGGCAGTGTTCTCTACTGTCAGCCTGACTTCAGGTTACCTTCCTGAGTCAAACAGTCAGGCTGAACGGTCGGGGCAGGACCGCAGTACGGCTGGGCAGAATTCCTCGGTTCTTTGCATCACTCTGTGACCGTCCAAACCCCCTTTCGAGTGTGTGGTTGGGTGTCAACCCCTGCTCTGTCCCTAGGACAGAAAGACCTCAAGCATTCCAGAGGTTGTTAACTGGTTTCGTACAGCAGAGCGGGTGTTGGAGAGAGCACACACATCCATCAGCTGCGCAGTTGGGTGGTTCAAGACAGTTGTGGATAGGCACCGAAGGGAGGTGCCAGTTTACCGGGCTAGACATAGGATCTGGCTCTCCACATGGGACTTATGGATAAAGTTGCCTTCACGTAAATTGTCCCCCATTCTGTCTTTCATGTTTCTCGCCTCAGACCAGCTGTGGCCCATGCCATGCTCCAATGAATGGTAATTATGGTCACACCCTGATTATTCCATTAATATGCAACACCTGGAGACCATGGCATTTTCAAGTTGTCGGAGTATCTTTTGATTTTATAATTGGCAATAATTCTTGAATATGAAACATTGTTTAAAGGGTCAGTATCACAAAACCCATCAATGATGAAATAGAGATGGAGTTTTACTCTTGTTATTATCAGGAAACATGGCTAAAAATAATACTGTGCCTGGTATTATTATCTATGGTATTAATGTTTTCCAAGCAGATAGAACAAAATGTGGTGGGGTTGCGATTAATGTTAAATTTATTATTTATATCATCATGTGATTCATGTTGATCCACACCTGAACAAAGAACACAACCCCTTAAATACAGTAAAACCCCAAAACCAAATCACCAAACACAAGCACTTAACCCAAATAAAAGACAGCTGTAACTAATAATATTAAACAACCCACCACCACTTCATAATAAAGGTTTCTCTGTAAGAAGCCCATCACTGTCCTCAAGGGCGGAGCCCCCTACCTGGAGCCCCTCACTGTCCTGATGGGCAAGGCCCCCTCCTGGGAGCCCTTTAACCAGTACACCTAACTATTCTCCGGGAAGCCCCTTGTTGCCCTCCTGGACTGAGATCTCTCCGTGCTAGCTAGCTTTTATTAGTAATGTGGAAATCACCTGGTTATATGTTTATGAGACTTTTATTAGAAAAGTTAATAAGCATGCACCTTTTAGAACATTTTGAGTCAAAGGTAGGCATAATCCTTGGTTTTCTTCAGGCAAGAACAAGACTGACGGGTCATAGTAATAATTGGCTTTCTTTTTAGAAAATTAAGAAATGCCTCCCTAATCCAAAAAGCCAAATCTGAGTATAATTGAGCAATTAAAACAATGGTTCTCAACCTTTTTAACATTAAGGCCCACTTATCTATCATAGTATGTTGCCAAGGCTCACTTGGCCACATTAGATGATATTAAGTAACCAATTGCGGTCCAATGGCCTGTCTCAAATGTAGATTCACGTCTCAATCAAAAGCCTTCGCTTAGTGGTCCATGGCCCTGTGGTTGAGAAACTTGGATCTAAATACAGACACTCCTGACAGGGAACACTGACCAACACTTTGTCCATGAGCCTTTCAGAAGTCACTGGCACATTGCATAAGCCAAAACATTGAAACTTAAACTGCCCTTCTGATGTTGAAGCACATACATATTCTCTTCTATTATTCTACACTATACCGATCTTTATATGAAATGTATTTTTTTTATGTATATTGTTACATTTACAAATTTAAATTATTTAATAAATTATATTTATTATATATTTACTAAGTCTCATGGGCCAATTCATGTTGTACTTGTAGAACTATGAATATGGCACATTAAGAATCTTGATGCACTGTGTTCTGACACCTTTCTATTATATCCAGCATTATCCTTTTCTATATTTCCAGGAACATTGTTGCAGTGGTCTGATATTGGATTATGTTTATCTCAAAGTGGCCTCAACATACATAAAAGCTAATCCTAAACCATTATCAGACTAACGATAATGGTAACAATAGAAAGAAATAACAAAGGAAAGAAAATCAAGTTGCTTGAATGGCCCCGTCATTACCCGACCTGAATCCCAGAGAAAATCTATGGAGAGAACTGAAGATCAAAGTTCATAGATTTAAAGACCTTTTGTGTGGAAGAATGGGCCAGAATCACTCCTGAGCAATGCAGAGGCGTCTAGAAGCTTTAATCACCAACAAAGGCTTTTCTACAAAGTATTAAATAAAGTGTGTTCGATACTTATTCCCTGTCATTTCAGTTTATTTATTATGACTGAACTTGTGTACTTAAATGTTCTGATTTCTTTGAATGAATTCAATATTTGGCTTGACAGCAATATCTGGTGGAGATTTTGTGTCACTAGCCCACTTAGAAATCCCCTTACTGATAAAAATGCTGATGTGTCAAATACTTATTTTCCCCGCTGTACGAACAAAACACTTACCTTAAAATACAAATAGCTTAAACTAGCCCCATTATATAGTCCAAAATTAAATTAAATGTTTTTGTATGGGATGCACAAATTTCACAACCTAGCACTAGATAATGCATGATTTTATCATATCTTTCATGATAACGACAATAATAATCATTAAAACAAATTATGGAGTGAAAGATGCGTGTATTAAAAGAAGATTCTCAGGCGATCTGGAATATTCACACAATTATTGCGGTAGAAAAATACATTATGTCTACTAAAATCTCACTCACAATCTAAGAGCTAAGACATGACTAATGGCAGAGATTCCCAATTCTTTTTCTTGCAGACCCTTGCTCTTTACAATTTTAAACAATACTTTATTGTTTAAAAGGTAAACCTTTACATTTTTAAAGGTTACAGCTGCTATAATTTCATCGGATGACACACTGTATCACACTGCTCTTTCACCTGTGTGCTGCAAAGCAAGTTGAAAAAGTGTTTGGCAACTGTTGTTAGAAACAAGTTATCCAGTCAAACTGGCATCTCTTTTAACATGATCAGGTACAATCCCATTGCTTGACATTATTTAAAATTGTTAACTTTTTTGTAATAATAATAATAATAATAATAATAATAATGCTGTGATGCATTGCCTCTTTACAACTGATTTTACAACTGACTTTACAACTGTGCTGTTTCATATTAGCACTGAACATACATAGTTGAATAAGATGTTTCAGGTGATATATATATACATAGACACATATGCACACATGTACACGCACACCCACACACAGTAGAGTTTTAATGTACATTTGTTATTTGTTACAAACAAAATTAGATGATAAGCACCCTTTATATTTATAATGAGTCACTCATTAGGATAAATCACTTTAAAATGTGCCCGACATTCTGTACAAAGACATGGCACGCAGTGTTACAGGTTATCACACTTTTTTTTTCTACTTCATCCTTCTTTTACTCCTTTTTTTTTTTTTTTTTTTTTTTACAATTGCATAGAAGATTAAAAACCTGTTTTTATATTAATATAACAATCATATACTTATAAGAAACTACTTAGTTCTATCATCTGGAACCATGATCCTTCAGAAAAATAGACTTTATTGATTTCACATTGTTGTAAACATATCCTGTCCACACTACAAAAGCATGCACTGAGAAGACCTTTTCAGTCTAAACCCTGCTGTTCTGTTATAACACTGACCAATGACTCCATGGCATATCCAATATTGTCCACCATATGGAAGAGACTTCCCATATGAATTCCTGGGGAAGAAAAAAAAATACAAAATTAAGCCAGTAAGCTAAAGACAAAAACCAGAGATGATCCTATAAAAAAAACCTAAAAAGAAAAAGTACACCAAGAAAAACTCAGTACTTTTTTGTTTTAAAATAACAAAATAACAAATTAAAAAGAAGTCAGATCATGTAATTAGTAGAAAAGATAGAAATGAGCCTGACAATCTCAAACACTTCAATTCAGCTTCAACCCGTTGTGGAGTTAATTATATATGCTCCAATCAGAATGACTTGCATTTCTTCTGTTTTTCCATCTTATACTAATAAACAAAAGCTGCTTGATGACACTGCATACATGAACATTTAACTTAAAACTAGACTGGATCATTTATTTTGCTAAACCTCAGGATCTGGTGCACTAAGCCTTTTGTGTCAAGTTCAGGTGCAAACAGAATGCTCACAGTTTACATGCCATTTGGTTGGTGAATCTTGGTGCTCAAATAAATATGCATTTGAGGATCATGGAAGGACTGCACAAAAAGTGGGTGGAGATACAAAACTTTCTGCTGATTGTGGTCTCAAAAATGTGCTGTTAAAAGAAGTTCATTAACAACAGCAGCAGTCATAGAGGGTAAAAGATTAGATGTACAGTGAGGGTAAGAAATGTTTGATCCCATGCTGAGTTTGCGCGTTTACCCTCTGACAAAGAAATGATCGGTCAATAATTGTAATGGTAGATTTATTGAAGCTGTGAGAGACAACACAGCAAGAAAAACTCTTCAAAAACCCAGATGTGCAT
This sequence comes from Phenacogrammus interruptus, assembly GCA_037974425.1. Taxonomy (NCBI): domain Eukaryota; kingdom Metazoa; phylum Chordata; class Actinopteri; order Characiformes; family Alestidae; genus Phenacogrammus; species Phenacogrammus interruptus. The sequence goes on along the minus strand of JBBPCW010000084.1, from coordinate 19,670,907 downwards.
TGTAATGTGTGAAATATGCATGTGATCCCTTTGCAAAACCCTTGTTGGCAATCACGGAGGTCAGACATTTCTTGTGGTTGGTCATCAGGTTTACACACATCTCAAGAGGGATTTTGTCCCACTCCTCTTTGCAGATCCTCTCCAAGTCAGTAAGGTTTTGAGGTTGATGTTTGGCAAATGAAACCTTCAGCTCCCTCTACAGATTCTCTATGGGATTAAGGTCGGGAGACTGGCTAGGCCACTTCAGGACCTTAACATGGTTGTAGGATTAGTCTGGAAACTAGCGGAGAAAACTGTCATCAGAACGTTTCCCAACGAGAAGCCGAGGTTGAATAAAACCATCTGTGACACTCAGACTGCGCACCGCTGCCTACATGGCAGGGCTCGTCTCCAGGAACATGGATCAATCCAAGTCTGCGTCCTAGCAATACTGTTGTGGTAGGCCTGATCTCTGACAACACAGAGAAGGCTTTCCTGGAGAAGATCAGGAACCTGGAGAACTGGATGTTCACATCACTCAGTATCTGTCATGGACCTGCATTACTAACCCTCTGTTGATGAAGGCCAGTCAGTCTTTTCTTCCTGGGATTTTCACCTGCCTCAGAAGGTGCTGAAGAACTTTTTCACCTGCACCATCGAAGCATCCTGATGGGAAACCTCTGCACTTGGTTTCGGAACAGCACTAGGGAATAGCCACAAGGCTATTCGAGCCCTAAACCAGGTGCAGTTCTGGACTCTGTAATTATCTCCAGTATGTTTATGCACCTGCAATTTAACATCTGCAACACCTGGAACTGTGACTCCTATTCATATTAAATTCATATTCATATTAATACTCCACCCCATACAGTTTTTATATGTACCTCATACATTCAGGTATCACCTGCACTTTATTATCTATAACTGTCATACTGTTTTTATGGTCAGGCATTGCAAAAAGAATTTCACTGTTTGTCGTACCGTGTATGTGTATAAAGCACACCTGTCCACAGAATCAGTTTCTTCCATTCCAACCTTTCCACCACCATGGGCAAGACCAAAGAGCTGTCAAAGGACATCAGGGACAAGGCTGATGATAACTGCTGGTGTAATTATTCAGAAATGGAAGAAATATAAAATGAATCGTTTGCTCCATGCAGTATTTTGCCACATGATCGAGTGAAGACGATCATGAGAAGGTGAGGTATAAGCCCAGAACTACACAGGAGAAGCTTGTTAATAATCCCAACCATGGAGCTAGAAACATTGTGCTTAGGGATGTTTTTCTTCTATGGGTACAGGATGACTTCACCGATTTGAGGGGCCAGTTGATGCAGCCATGTATCGTAAAATGTATCGCACATTAAGGCCATGGAATGGCCAAGCCAGTCTCCAGACCTCAGTTCTACAGAAAATCTGTGGAGGGAGATGAATCTTTGAGTCGCAAAGCAGCAGCCAAAAAACAAAGTGATTTAGAGATTGTGTGATCCTGAAATGTGTGCAAACCTGGTGAGCGAATACAAGAAACGTCTTAGTAGGGGCTTGCCAACAAGGGTTTCTCCACCCAGTACTAAGTCATATTTTGCTGAGGTATCAAATACTTATTTCACTCAGCGAAATGCAAATCAACTTTAATGTAACATGTTTTTTCTTGATTCTTGGTTGATTTTCTGTCTCTAAACTGCTTACTTTTTTTTATAAGTCATGAAACTACCTAATTTTTTTGTAAGTCAGCAAACGTACAAATTCAGCAAGGGATCAAATAATTATTTCCCCCACTGAAGCAAACCATGCTCATGGAATTAGATTTCATATAAGAGTTACCTGTAGCAGGTTATTTGAAAAGAAGGATCTTTACAAGCAGTGCAAAACAAAGAAATGTGAAGAAAAACACTAAAGAAACTAAAAAATGTGTGTCTGTATAGCATTTGCATAGCATACTAACCTCTTATGGGTTTAGCTGTCCACCTCCTTAGATACAGAGAAAGGAAAGAAAGAATAGAGGGAAAAGAAAAGTTTTAGTACCATCTTGCCCTGTCTGTCTTGCCAACACTGCAGGCAATAATACTGATTAAAATATTAACTTTAGTAATAACTCTACTAATTGTAGTTAGTATTTTCTCAGTGTGAGCTTTGTCAAATTTAGAAAAAAATGTTTTTGCTAAAACAAACATGGACCTTCTAGCTGCTTGTTAATGCTGCATTTCGTAATCTTCTCAATCATAGTGTGCTGAGTGAAATCTTTTAAATATTTACATGAATTTCAGAATTTTTTAGGCACTGTTAACACTATAGAATTCAAATAAATTTTACATTTTATTATAAGCTTTCTTAGCATTTAGTATGAACACATTTTGCTTTAATTATAATGACACACCACAAGTCCAACCTTTCTCATCAAAGGCCTTAACAATGTCATTTTTAATATTGGCCTTGCCTTGAAACATACACTTGAATATTTCCTTATTCATGTAATCTTTATTCCAATACCCTTTAAAAATGATGCACGGGAGAATAGTTCTCTCTCTTTATGGACATAACTGTTGATTGAAGCATTTATTGCAGAAATGTTACTTTGTTAATATTTGTAATTTTCAGCTGTTGCAATCACAACATATGAACAGTGCAGCTGATACTGCCTAGGGGTCAAATTTTTCAGTAGTGTTAGAAAGACGAGTATCCCTGCGTGTACATTTCCTAACAGTTGTCACCATCTTAAACTTAAATCTCATGACACATGTGAATATAATACTGCCTGTAGAGACAGCACAAGCACCTACTTTACTACCTAAAATCTTGTCATGTCCAATGCATTTAGACCAAAAACATAGCAGGAGATACCAGTATTGGCATGATGGTGGACAGAGGCCATCAGTAAAAACTAGGGATGCTGTGGAAGAATAGTGCTTTGCATCATTGTATATATGGCAAGAAGGAGCTACTGTATTTGAGTGATGAATAATAGAACCATCATGGTGAAATGATGTCACACCACTATCTCTGATAGATCCATTTCTACTCTCAACAAGTGTTACGTCCCAGGATCTTTGGCACCCTTCCAAGATTCTGTTGTAATTGCTTGTAACAACAAGCAATACAACAGAATCTATTTTTAAATGTCTAAAAGCTAAAACATACATTAATAACTAATTTGCTATCTAGGAATCTAATAAAACATACATTTTTATTTTCAATTACACCCCATAAGTCATCAAGTACTGAACTAGTGAGACATGATTTTATAGCCTACATTTCAAACATTGTGTATTCTCCAATTCAGCGCACCCCAATGATGGTCCAAATTTTTGCCCAAACCTAACTTTTTCTCAAATCCATATAGGTGGAGGAAAAACGTGTACTGTCTGAGGGTTCTGTTGAACATTTAAAATGTAATTCTATAATGTTTCACTGGTTTATGTCAGGAGACAGAGAGGGAGAGATAGGTGGTTATTATGCTGGAAAGTGATTTACATGTGGTCAGCATGCCAGAAGGAGATTGTCAGGAGCATGCCATGGACATAAACAACAGCAAACACATCTAATATGGCCAGCACAGTGCAGTGATAGAATTGCAGTGATGCAGTGATTTGTCCTTCACTGGGTTGCAAAATTCTGGGAATTTTCAAACTTGGAAACTTGAAATTTTGGAAATTAACGTGAATAAGCTGGAAATTTGGCAAAATAAAATATAGTTAGTAATAATATAGTTGAGCATCTATGCTATTCCTCAATCACAGCCACATAGCACACTTCACATACCACCCCCTACATGCATTCCTCCATCACATGCACAATGAGGTCTAGAATTTTGAACTACTAAAGCTACGTTTTTGAACGCACAGCTCAGATACAGAGTATTGAAGGCAGACATTTGAGCTCAAGGATTACATAAAGTCAAGTTTTAATGATATTATGAGGCGGGGGTTGTGTTCAAAGAGCACCTGTGAATAGTGTAAACCCTAAATATGCCCCCAAATATACTCACAAAACCTTTGTTTTTTACTCTTACTGTTACTTACTACATCTGCCAGAGATGCGTCACAGGGCAGCAGCCCTGTCAAAGGACGTCAGGGACAAGATTGTAGACCTGCATGAGGTTAGAATGGGTTACAAGACCATCAGCAAGAAGCTTGGTGTGAAGGTGACAACTGTTGGTGCGATTAATCAGAAATGGAAGAAATATAAAATGCCCACCAACTGCCTCATGGGTCTCATGACTCATGACTATCATGAGAAAGGCGAGGGATCAGCCCAGAACTACATGGGAGGAGTTTGTTTATGATCTGAAGGCAATTGGGACCACTGTGGGGATGGTGTTCTTCGGGTCATACTCAGCATTTCTCTTCCTCTTCGGGTCGAGTTGATGTCTCATCTGACTTCAGCATTTTCTCCCAAAGCCTTCTTTGAATCATTTCGATGTTCACTGGCAAACGTAAGATTGTATGTACATGTGCCTTCTTAAGCAGGGGGACCTTGCAGGCACTGCAAGACTTCAATCCATTATGATGTAGTGTGTTAATAATAGTGCTCTAGTGTGGTCTCAACTGCTTTCAGATCATTAACAAGCTCCTCTATTGTAGTTCTGGGCTGATCCCTCACACTTCTAATGATCATCTTCACCCCATGGGGCAAGATACTGCACGGAGCTCCAGACTGGTGAGATGGTCATTTTATATTTCTTTCATTTCTGAATAATCGCACCAACAGTTGTCACCTTCACACTAAGCTTCTTGCTGATGGTCTTGTAACCCATTCCAGCCTTGTGCAGGTCAGATCTTTGACAGATCTTTGTGTCTTGACGGTCTGTAGGAGCCAGAAGGAGCTGACTTGTAGGGGATGAAATACTTGTTTTACACAATGACATGCACATTAGTTTATAACTTTTATGTAACATGTTTTTTTCTTGTTTTTGGTTGATATTCGGTCCCTCTCCACCAACGACTTCACTTTCTCAGGCGCCTAAAGGAGGCTAGGATGTCCACCTTTGTCCTGACTAGTTTCTACAGGTGTGCTGTGGAGTCCATTCTCATGGGGAATGTTGCATCTTGGTACAGCAGCTGCACTGCTCAGGACAATTCATAAGCACACAGCATGATTCAGAAACATGGTTCAGTTTTTATCCCATTGCTATCAGACTATTCAACACACAGCAACTGCGGTTTTCTCGCTTGGTGCAATAAATGTGTACACATTGTCCTGTGATTAGTTATTGGTTATGTCTGTTATGTTTCTTATGTCTTTATGTTCTGTCTTCTCTCTCTCTCTCCCTCCCTCTCACACACCCACTCACTCATACACACAGACACAGACACACACACACACACAAATAAACCAATATTTCCTACCTTGTCCCTGACTTAACTGAGCATCAGCACAGAGTGCTGTCTTGTTCTTTTGTGTACGAGTCTTTGCACGCTGCTAATGTTAACCGCTAATGCTTACTTTTTTTAAGCAAAAAGCAGTTTTTTAAGCAGTTTTCTGATTATGATTATTTACCTTTACATTTTCTTCATGGGTAATGCATTAAACTGAGTGTAAAATGAAAAAGTATTCTGGGGGCATTTTTAGACATTTTTTTAAAACAACACACAACGCGTTTTTTCGATATACGCGGGTGCTCTTGGAATGCAACCCCTGTGAAAAGTGGGAGATTATTGTATATATATGTCTCAATATGATAAAACATTGTTTATTGTAATTGGATATAGTTCATAACTGAGCATATTCAGTAACAAATATACATTTTTATATCAATTATTTACCAAAGCAACTGGTGAGCAAAGAGGGGATGTTTCGATAATTCTGTTTTAGTACACTTTCAACAACAAAGATCTTTCTTTAGCTTGGTCAGAGGCTTCTTACCTTGGCTATGTGGAAAAGTATTATTTAGACGATCGATCACCTCCTCTAATCCAGTGCTTGCATCCTGGGAGGGACTGGGCAGCTCATCATCACCTGACAAACAATTTTCTCCAGTTACTTACAATAATTCCAGTTACTAAAACACCCAAGTTGCACCAATATTTATAGAAACACTATATGGCTGAAAGTATGTGAAATATATACATATATGAGAGCTTGCTGGATATCCCATTCCAAAATCATGGGCATTAATATAAAGGTGTCTCTCCCCCTTTCCTGGAAACTCATTTTTGATGAGATTGGAGAGTGTGGGAATTTGAGCTCATTAAGTCCAAAGAGGTTTTACAGTTCTTCCCAAATGTGTTCAGATACTGAGGTCAGAACCCTGTGCAGGTCACTGGAGTTCCTTGTTATTAAACACATCAAATCATGACTCGACCTTACTTTATGTAGAAAGGCGTCATCATGTTGGAACAGGAAACAACCAGCCCTAAACTGCATAAAATTGTCCAAAATGTCTTTGTATGCTGTAGCACTAACATTCTTGTAACTAAGGGGCCTAGACCAAACTCTGACAAAAAAATCAAAACCCTTATCTCTCGTCCACCAAACTTTGCACAATCCATTCTGTTAAGTAGTGGCACCCTGGCATCCATTAAACCCAGATTAGTCTATCAGACCACCAGTTATTCATTACTAGAAGAATTTTTTTCCATTTCTACAAGGTCCAGTGGCAGCATGCTTTAAAGTGCTCGTCAATGTTGGGCTTTGCACTTCTGTGCAGCTGCTCAGCCCATTTTATGAAGCTTCTGACACACAGTTCTTGTGTTGATGTTGCATCCAGAGGCAGTCTGGAGCCATTTGTAGTGAATGACAAGGTGATTTTATGTGCAATGGGTTTCATCACTCTGCTCTGTGCATTTGTGGTATACTAGATGCTTTGTCACAATAATAACACATACAGCTGGCAGAAGCACATCTAAGGGAATCTCGCTTGTGGCATCCAATGACAGTGTCATGTTTAAAGTTACTGGACTCTCCAGTATGACCCTTCGTTGATGCCAGTGTTTGTCTATTGACAATGCAAGGCTATGTACTTGGTTTTAAACACCTGAGCTGAAGCAGGAATGGCTCAAATCCTGATCTAAATATTTATTAGGCTGTTTACATATGTTGGGCCATAAATGTATCGGCACTGACGGACAAGGACAGACAAATGTAAAAACTGAGTTTGCTTATCTACTGTAAGTACAAATATCAAAGATCTCATGTATCAACATATTAAACAAAATGTATTTTGCCACAGAAAAAAAGAAATACATTTTTACCCACATATTGTACTTTTTCTTTCTCCATTTACTCAAAACTGAGCAGGAATTTAGGACCTCATTCCTCTGCCTGTCACCTTAGCAATGCCCTTTGAGGATAGTCGTTACTATGGCAACAGTAGAGCGTTTGAATAACACCCTCACAGAAACACTGCATGAACGTTCACCATGCATTCGGTCAGTAAATCTCAAGTCCCGTGGTGTCCATGGAGCTGCGTCAAGCGTTGCACGTAATATGAGATCACCAAAATCATTATTAGATGACATGCCAACTTCTTTTGCGTATGCTTACTGAAAGTTGCACCACAATCCTAGAGGAACATTGCTTTCAATGTGTTTGTGGCCGGAATGTCAAGGCAACTGTAAGTGAAATGAAGCTCACACCAGTCAATCCGCCAATGAATGGCTGAAGCTGAAGAAATTTAAAATGTTCAGGAATGTTGAGGCATGACCTAAAGTGTCAAGTAAAGGAATGGTCAATAGTTAACAACAAATGATGGTTGAAGGCATTGCTGTTTAGTGAGGGTTCCACAACAGTTACTAAAAGTAGAAATTCATGAACTTTTGCTAATAGGGATGTTGTAGAACTTTTTTAATAGATGAATAAAAAGCTTTATATTTGTTTGTGTACAAATTCATAGAAATACTGTACATTATGCACACATACAAGCACAAATTTCAATTGCGTAGGCCTAATCAGTATTATAAATTGTCAGACAGGTTGGAAAGGATAACGAAAGGCTGATGGGAATAATGTTGTATTTCTTCTATCATTTACTGAAGTTAAAAATTTTAACCCATCTGTGTAAATAAAATATATATTAGATAATGGCATTAGAACAGTAATTTTGTTAGCGCAATAAAAAGCCATTTTGAAGAAAAATATAATTTTCTGAAAATGTTACAATTCAGTTCATAAAACAAGTTATTTTTTTCTTGAGACCAGCCTGGGTTTTAAGTCAAAAAATGAATGGTACAAAATATCATAACAGCTGTAGTACATTTTAACAATTATAGAACTCCCCTTCTTAATACTATTATTTATAAACAGTCCAAATACCCATTAAAAGAGCCTTGATTATGATTTATTAAATCCAAATATCCAAATATGTTTTACAGAATTTACTACAACTTCTTTTAGTGTCCCAAGAAATCATGTACTGTACAGTTATGTAGTCCAAGTATTAATATTTGGTCTGGTGTAAATAACCCATTCAGATCATTACATGTATGTTTTTTAAAATAACATCTAATTAGATTTAAGATTAAGTATCTGCTCTAATTACCAATTACAGAAGATGTCTTTTAAAAATGCATGAATCAGTTACTTCAAATAAGAACTAATCCAACTTAAATCGTTAGGGAAATTTACCCATAGTCTCTGTGGTTTGGCTTGCGGCCACACGCAATGAGGCCAGGCTGGTGTCAGATCTCTGGGAGGCAGTGGAAGGAGAGGACAGGGCAGTGCCATTCACCTTGGACTCAGTCTGTGGCTAGGACATAGGTAAAAAGGAACCAGACAAATTAGGCAAGGGACTGGGCGCAATATTTAGTATTTGGTGCTTTTCTACACTCTAATACAACTTAAAGTTAAAGTCATCTTTAGAACTTGACAAATCAACAAAAATATGTACTTTACATTAAGTGTCAAATTCATTTCTAAATTTAACGTGGTGTTGCGAAATTGGAACATTTAAACATGTTAAATGGAAATATTCAACATCTGGGATCAAAGCAACTCTTAAGATCACATAAAACGAGTCACACAAAGAAGGTTGATAAGCCTTCAAAGTTCCTTTTGAAAATAAAACGCAGCTTTGTCTAAGTTTTTAATGCTCCTTACACAAGGACCACCACTGATGTATATTTATGCAGTGTGCTTGTGATCATTTCAGCAAGATTTAAAGCATACTTGGGGTCTTCAACAGCCGATCACAGTTATATGAGAATCTTTGAGTTTAAAGGATCTCAAACTGTTTAGTATCTGATAAAGTTACAGAGTAACATTTTTCAGAAAATAAATTATCCAAACTATTTAAACTATGCAAACTATGCAAAGAAGAATAATCTGATACAATAATATAGTCATGTAACAGCATTAGGTTCAGAAAATACAAAATCCCATTCACTTGAATTTGGACATAATAGCTCATTAATTATTGAATTGGACTGAATAATTGATGATAGCTCAACAATGTTTGTCAATGAGGTTGGAAGTAATCTGCAGATAAATTGCCTGTTATGAATGTCCATATTGGAATATCCATATGAATGTCCATATGAATGTCCATATTGGACATTCAACCCTGAATTACACTGAATAATCAGCAGGAACATGATGCCAATCCTTGAATCATGCTTGAACCAGGTAATCGATCACAAACCAATCAGTGTCAGAAACTGGCCAGGAAATGCCACAGAAAAGCCACTCTGCCCTTCCTGGGAACTAAGCTACAGCCAGCAGACTCCAGGTAGGTCTAGGCCCCAACTGACCACATTTTAGAGCCCTATGGCAAACCAGTGACGAAACATTACCCAACAATCCCGAAAGCAGGAGAAAAAATATTACACTTTAAGGATCCCACACAATTACGAGCAAGTGAAACATTGTCAAATGGATAGTTGGACAGGTGGACAGATGGAATCCCAGTAGGCCTGGGCCTCTGAAGTCCACACTTAAGGTTTTCAGCAATCCAGTGTCATCCAGCAAACAATCATCTATGCACCCCAGCATGATGGGAAGATGTTTTCTTGGTAAATCCTTCATTCAAGTCCAAATTATGTAAAACATCACCCATAAACACATAACACACAGACCTCAGCTGCGGACATAAAAACTATGAACTGACTTGTCTGCTATCTTGGATGGTTTTGTATTCTTTGATGATCACTTAGATTTTCATACCATAATCATATGTCAGTAGAGAGCTTGTTTAAGGAACTTGAACTTGTTTCATTTTTACTATGTACTGTGTGTATATGGCAGAAATTACAAAATAAAACATACTTGACTTAAAGTAAATATGACCGTTTTAGCACTGACCAAAAACATTTAAGTCCAATACAAATTGAACAATTCCTCACATCTCTGTGTCAAAGCTAGAAGTCTTATACTTATTTTCCACCATAATTTGCAAATAAATTCTTTAAAAATCAGACAATGTGATTTTCTGGATTTTTTTCTCTCATTTTGTCTCTTATAGTTGAGACCTATGGTGAAGATTACAGGCCTCTCTCATCTTTTTAAGTGGGAGAACTTGCACAATTGGTGGCTGACTAAATATTTTTTTGCCCCACTGTCTATGTATTTGAAGCACAAATTTAAAGATGACATTAAAAAAAAGTTAAGGGTGACATCACTTCTCAGTTCATTTAGGCAAAATGTCTACACACACAGCCTTTCTTGTCATATAAAGATATAACATTATATTTTCTACTATGATCACCATTGAGGTGTGATATAACTTGCGACTGCATGGTCGAGCTGCTCCTTAAGGGAATTAACTTACAACTGCACAGTGCTGTCTGCAGCTCACTGGCTGCTAGAGATAAGTTGTTCCAGTCTGGCTATGACAGGGGTGGGCAAACCTGTCCAGAAAGGGCTGCTGTGGGTGCAGGTTTTCTTTCCAACCAAGAAGAAGCCACACCTG
>JBBPCW010000084.1:19642982-19654963 GCA_037974425.1 Phenacogrammus interruptus | reverse complement strand
ACACACACACACACACACACACACACACACAAACACACAAACACACAAACACACAAACACACAAACACACACACACAAACAAACACACAAATACACACACAAACACAAACACTGCGTTTTCAGTGTTGGAATGTCTGTTACAATTCTGAATGATTTTATTTGTCTCGTCATTTAGGAGGTACAAGGTTTTGTTGTCACACACACACACGCACACACACACACACACACACGCACGTACGCACGCACACACACACACACACACACACACACATATGTAACAATAGCTGCTTCTAAATTGAATGCAGTACAAACACTTCCTGAAAGACACATGTATATACATACTACATGTTATTTGTAAGTATTCCTATTGAACTCAAACTGCATTAAATAATGCCATTAACATAAAGAAGCACAAGAAGAGAACAGTAAAGTCCAGACCTTAATGTGATATGTCTTCCTGTGTAACATTTCCATAGAATAAGAGACATCAGATGGAAGCAGTGGTGCAGTGGTGCCTTTATTTCCCTGTCATGTGGATGTGTGTAAGAGAAGTTAAATGAAGAAAGTATAGAAGGGAGACAGACAAAGTGGAAGATTGCGAGTAAAGTGAGAGAAGGTATTCTACTGCCATGTGCCACCAGTCCTCAGAACGCCTGTAGAGGCAGGCACACTGGAGCTGTTGTTCACAGAGAGTGTGGGCACCGCAGATTTGGAAAGGGTCAGTGCTGGTTTCAGAAAGAACAGAAGCTTCTCTTTACATCCCACAAGTTTGTCAGCCTATTCATATTTAATAGTTCTATGTGCTGTTGCCAAGTGCACATATCTGCCATTCCAGTTAGTGCACGATGACCCAGACAAAGGACTCTTTTTTGTATCCCTCTTACTAACAGACAGAGGTGGGCAGTAACTAGTGACATTTGCTCAGTTCTGTATTGCGAGAAGGGACAAGGATCCTAAGTACTGACTTGGGTTCTACACCAAACTGTCATGGAGAAATGAGAAAGCAGGGAACTGTGACTGTTTCCAGGGTTAGAGAAGGTTCCTTTGGAAGGGGAGAGGTAGAGATTTGGGCATGAGCACAAGAGGGATGTGGATTAATTTGAAGGGTCTAATGGGCAAGCGCTTTGGCCCACACAGACATCTGGAAATAAAACAAACAAAAGTTTCATGGATTTGTAGCTTTCTGAGTATCTTTTAATATAATACTTATATATATTTTTAGATCAAAACTATTTTTACATCACTAACATTTCCTTTGTGTTTAATGTGATTATGTAGCTCTAGACACGCCATCTGTACTGCTTCTAAGTGCTTCAGTGGAGTCCTATTTATGAGTTTGAGACCCCTGTACTAAAGGATGGCTGGAGTCTAGGCTGGGTTGCCGGATCTCACACATCTGGCATGACACCCTTTTTACAGCAAATCAGTATTATTCTACATAAACTTAAAATTAGCCACATCCAAAGCATTGGTGCAGTTTGTGAACCTTGCATACTATTTATAAGGTAATACAACGTGCATTCGTGTGTGAGTGAGACGGATTACCCTGCCTATTAAAATGTCATCTTTAATATGCAATGAACTACATAAAAATAAAATCTTTGCTAAATTTTCTATGTGCAGTGATTTATTTTTGAGATATATTATTCAGTTGGTAATGTATGGGGAGAATCCTGAGAAGTATAATTTGAAGCCCAGGTTATAGCTCCAATATAATACTTTGATTAATAATAATAAAAAAAAAATCTGATAATCAAAATAACACATATAGTGTACATTCTTTCTAAATAAAGCAGATTTAGAAATATGTAAATTATAATTCAATATTGTAATTATTATAATTATTTAATTTTAATATGATTTTAACATTGTGCTGATGGATACATACATTAGTATTTGCAATAAGTGATTTTTTAAACTTTTAAATAAAGCGCAATAACTCAAACGTGTTGCGCTGACGTAAAACCATGAAGCCGCTGCCGTAAAGCAGCAGCGAGCGAAGATGACGTTTTTCTGCGCATGCGTGGTCAAAATCTGGTTTCTTGTCTAAATCGTGTAGTGACACAGCCCTGTAACTCTGCCGGGGAACAGCCAAGCGCTGCAAAATTTTACACAGACCCTCAGCTAGTGTTGCTTTCTCAGCGAAAATTATCTTTAACACACACGCACAAACAGCATTTTGATGAGCAGCCTTTCCCATATCCACGCAAAAAAGCTGAACCTAAATTGTTCTGATTTGGTTGCGTATTCAGGTACGTTCAGGCAAACACACTGAGGGTGAAGACTTTTACCAGTTTTACCAATGTGGGTTTTATGGCAATAGACACATACCAGGGAGGTCTGGTATGTGTCTATTGACACTAGGACTGACAGACAGGAATTTTGTTTAAATTTATGTGCGTGTACTTCTAAGTTCTAACATGTTTGGTTGGCAAAATAAATGATGTCAATTCAAGACAGAGTGTCTTCCATGTCAGGAATGGATGTACAGTATTGTTGAGTCTAAGGTAACAATAATATAATAATAAGATAACCTTGTTTGAATTTTGTGAAATAGTTTTGACTAAAAGAAAATTTAGATTTGGTCTATTTTACTATCTACTATTCTTATACTATATTGACTAGGTGAAATAGAATTGCATCATTCTAAGAGACAAATGCAAAAGAGACTAAAATACAACTTTAATTCACTAAAACTAATTGAAAATAAAACTAAAATAAGACTAAAATGCTCAGACTTTTAGTCGACTGAAACTTGACTAGACTAATAATAATACATTTAATTTATAAAGCGCTTTTCAAAATACCCAAAGACACCCAAAGACAATTTTGAGTAGACAAAGAAAATTGAGAATTTTGTTTGTGTACTCACATTTTAAATTTTTTTAATTAAAAAATTCCTGTGTTTGTTTTTTCTCCCCCTGTAGTATCCAAAATAGTATTGAGTATCGAGTACCATCATTAGTATCGATATCAAGTTTGAAATTTCAGTATTGTGACAAGCCTGACCTACCTGCACTAATTAATCAGTTAATAAAGTCCTTTTCTGGGTTGAAGTGAGTTTATCCTGTTGTGCTTTAACTTCTTTAAATATATTTTTTAGTTTATTAGGTGTGCCACAAAAAAATGTATGCCACAACAAAATCAGTTTTGGCAATGGTTTGGGCTGACATTTCACATACGACATTGGGCTCAGGCTGGGTTTGTTTTCTAATAACTTCTTATACAGTAGGTTTTGTGCTTTTTCACACGCACGCATGCACAGTATCTGTCATGTTCTCTATTTTCTCTCTCCTGAAACATTAGCTTTGTTTGGAACAGCTCTGGAATTCACAGTGTGGGTGAATGTTTGAGATGGGTGTGCTGCGTTGCTGGAAAGGTCACTGTGGATCTTTCTCCCCGTTTGTTAATTTCAGCCAAAATGTTATAAGAATTTCTGAGAGGACACGCAGTGAGATTAACTTTAGTGCAGGTAGGCTAAGAGTGGATGCTCTGTCAGGTACCATCAGCAGTTACATAATCAAAACATTATAAGTGAATTACAGATGGATAACAGGCCAGCATGTCCAGCAAGACTACTCCGCTCAAGAACAACATCCTTTATCATGTCAGTGTGAAAAAATAGCTACTGTCATTCAATAAAGTGGGATTTACAATGAATTTCTGTTGAGGCAGTACAAGCAGTACTCAAATACATCTGGTAAATCTGTCTACATTTTCGTCCACATGCCAATACTCATGAACCACATAAAAAAGGGAAAGCAATGCACAAGTGCACATAGACTTATATTACAAAAAATAAAATCCTAGAAACTCATAAAACTAGAAGAATATATTATTAATAAAATGTAAACACTTAAGCAATGGGGTATTAACAATTTACTTAGTAATATTTCTTGAAATAAGCAAAATAAGTAAAATATCTTGACCTGAGAAACTTTCAAGGAACTTTTGTCTTATTCAAAGAAACATAGCGAAGAAAAATGTGAAGTCTTGGCAAATTCATGATGTACTTACTTGCCATTGCTCTAGTAAGTGGCGTATTGCAGCTGGGTTTTCCAGAAGCCTCTCCTTGTGTGTAGCATCTTGCAAGACATTTGCTGTAGTTTCTGCTTCAGTTAACCAGTTCATGAACTTTTCCAGGTCTATGTAAAAGTGTTGAAGTTGCCGCTGTCTGTCCTCCTCAGTGTCCCCCACACTAAAAAAAGGCAATATTACATAATGTCCCATGCATCTCAAACCTGCATTATTTGAACAAACGTTAAATTAATAATCAGCCATAACCAATTTCTGAAAAGAAGGAAGAGATGAATCTAAAAAAAGGTCTTTGTCCTTATGGTTTATCGGGTTGATCTTACACCAAAAGACTGATATCTGATTATTAAAATGGATATAATTGCTGTAGTTCATCGTTTTCTCTGCATCATTCTCAGCCTCAGTTGTGTGTGAGTATGTAATGCACAGAGTGGAGTATTCTTAACACCTGTGATTCACCACTGGATTAAAATTAATGACAGAAATAGTCATAAATAGTCATAAATATTCAGAAATAGACAGAAACTGGCCACTCATGAAGCAGCACAGGACAATTAACAATAATCAACAGTATGTGGACATCTCCAGCAGCTCTGCTATTTGTGATGCACACACATTAACATAGTGATAACTGTGCCATCCACCTAAACAAATGCTGCCCAAGTTCATACTGGGGCATCAAATCATCCAATAAAAGACCACCTATGTCTTTTCTTTTACATGGAAGTTTGGGTTAGGAGGTGTGGCTTGGAGTCATGTTCTCTAGGGGTGAAGTGCACAAAGAGACAAAGACTTCTTAAAACCAAAATACAGGAGGAGGCATATTATGGAATTTGGGCAAAGCAGAACTAGCAGAAAGGGGCCAAACTTGTCTGGTCTTGCAGGGCAGAGGAACAAGAACACACCAAAAGAAAGCAGATTCACAGATGAAATGAAAGATATTTATATACAGCATTAATACATTTGTTTGCCATTCATGTACACTGTGTGCCAGAAGTCTGAGACCACTAGCAAAAAGCTTTTGTTTTGAATTCTTTTCTTATTTCCAAAGTTTTTAATGACAAATTACTCTATTTCAGTGAAAAGTATAATTTTAAAAATGTTGGCATGAAGTTAAATGTTCTTCGTTTGCTTTGTGACAACATGCACCAAAGTGTCACGGCTCGGCCAGTGGCCGGTAGGGGCCACTGTTTTGTGTTTGTTTTTTGGGACTTTTATTTTGACTGTCATGTCTGTTTTGTGTTCACATGTCACGTTTTCACCTGTTTTGTGTTTCTCACTGATTATTGTCTGTATTTATGTCCTGTCTGTGTGGACCCCAGGTCATCGGTCCATCACCTCATTTTGCTTCGCATGCCTTACTCTAGTTCTGTTTCATGTATTGTATTTCTGTTTAATAAAGAACCAGAAGTTATGGATGCCTGCCTGTCCTGTCCCTGTTTCCCACGAGGTAGATCACGGGAGCCGGTCCACCCGGTCCCCCGTGACACAAAGTCTCTGAAGAGCAGATTAGATCAATATGCAATCTTTGGTGAAAAGAGTGAGACCTTTATATTCAAAGGCCTTAATATGGCCAGTGTCACAAATTTGCTTTGCATTTAAATAGTGAGCTAGAAACAGTTCAGAATCTTGGATACTTTTTCACTGATCACAACTTATAAAATGTTTTAACATTAAAAAATTTGAGGTTGTTTATTTCCAGGTTTAACTGAAAAGAGTCACAGATTTTAGTGTGGTTTCAGTCTTGTGCCCCTGGCTGAATGTGACTCAACAATGTTTACCTTTGTTAACACTAAAAATAACAAATATAATCATTTTCATTTTTAGACAATAAACTCACTGTTTTTTGATGTTGGCCCACGCAAGGTTCATGCTTTCAGTCATCTGCTTAATCTTGCTTGTGTCATCATTTGCATAAAGGGTCATAAGTTTGTTTGCTAGTTCATTGGTTACATCCATTTGGGCTCCCAACTGCTGTATGTTCATAGCAAGTTTCTGTAAATAGAAGAAATCCTCATTAAATCAAAACTGCTCTAAGTGATTGCTCTTCTGCATTCTTTAATAAAATTAACATATGTTCTCTTTCTCTATGGCATGTAATAGACACAAACACTTGTTTAACTTCAAGAGACCCATATCTTTCGTTTCATCATAGTTTATATTCCCCCCAAGCCCCCCAAGATGTTTGTCTCCCAAGACAAGGAAGACAGCACTTGCCTGGCCAGACAATTAGCCCAGTGTGGCGTGGTGGATGAACCCAATCAAGGTGAAACAGGCATATTGGTAGACCAGGCATATTGTTTTGAGAACACTCTACTAAAGAGTTAAGATTCCCACTGGGAATCCCCCTGCGTTCTCATACACACACGGTGGATATAAAGGTGATAGGGAAACCGGAGTATTCAAAGTACCAATTGGCTGGAGAGACACAATGACTGAGCACTTGTTGCTACTTACTTCCTGTTTATGTACCGCATGGTGCACCTCACTTCCGGGACCCCTTTGCACACCACGTGACTGGTGTGCGTGACAATACCCCCCCTTCAGGAGGGTCCCCAGATGGACCCAGCTGAGAGAACACCCAATGACGGTAGTCCTGGATGAGAGTAGGATCCAGGATAAACTGACCATGGACCCAAGACTTTTCCTCTGGACCGTGGCCTTCCCAGTCGACTAGGTACTGAGTGCCCTGGCCATGGCGTTATGAATTAAGGATCTGCCTGATTGTGTAGGCAAGTCTACCGTCAATGATTTGAGGTGGAGGTGGAGCAAGAGTCGGGGGAATTAGTGGAGAAGTGATGGGCTTAAGTTGAGACATGTGGAAAACTGGGAGGAATCCATAGGGAGGCAGGCAGCTGGAGCCAGAAGGTGACAGGGTTGATCTGGTGGTTGATTTTGTAGGCTCCGATGAACAGGGGGATGAGCTTCTTGGATTCAGTGCGAAGATGTAGGGTGCATGTTCATAGCCAAACCTTGTCACTGACACAGAACAATCGTCCTGGTGGGTGTGGACCAAGTGTTGGGCCACATCACCTCCTGGTGTTCAAATTTTAGCAGTAGGAAACCATTGCATTCCTCAAATTGACTGAGCCCAGTGGCAGATGAGGAGGTTGTGTGAAGGCTCAGCCCAGATGAGGTAGAGGACCCATGAGTGCTGATGATCGGCAATGAAACATATCTGGAAGTGCTCCAGTTGTTGTATGATCAGCTCTTTGTTACTATTAGTCTGGGGTTAGAAACTGCAGGAGGAGTCGTTCAGACTGCAGATGGCCTTCCAGAACTTGGCTGTGAACTGTGGCCCTTTATCCAAAACGATGTCCTTGGGTAACCCATGCTACCGGACTATGTGCTCTAACACTGGTTCAGTTTAGGCAGTGGAGAATCCGGCAATAGCCACCAGGTGCACAGCCTTGGAGAAGCAGTCCACAGTGGTTAGGATGGTATAATTCCTTCTGAATATGGCAGGTCAGTGAAAAAGTCTAGCACTGGTGGCAGGGAACGAGGGGCTGGACTGGCCAGCTCATGCGCTGGTCTGTGCGCAGAGTTGAATGATGAACTCCAAGGCATCAGGAAGCTCTCGTCCAATGAGTTCATCCTACAGGTGTAGAGCCAACTCCTCATAGAAGGCCATTCATTGAGCGAAGTCACCCCAGGGAATCTGCACTGCCAGGGTGCGAAACTCTGCAGTGTAATGACTCACCAAATGGTCTCCGTGCCACATATGGTATAGACGGGAGTCAACCTCCACCTCACTGTCAGGATGCTGAGGTGATGGGTCAATTCAGCATAGGAATATCTGGCATCGATGTTCGATTTTAGGACTGCTTGCCCGGTGAGGAGGGAGATGAGAAGTGCAATACGACTCCTGTGAGATGGATGGTGGGAACTCAAGAGAAGAGATAAGTTTTGCTCCAAGAAACATTGCTCCAAAACTCCACTTCTCCATTTTTCTGGGAGTGAGAGCTTAGGTAGAGAGCGGTAAGTTGATGCTGGTCTCTCGGCCGCAAGTTCGAGATGCACCTGCTCAAGAGACATGAGCTGATAACGTAAGGTGCACCTCCTGTTTCATGTTAGCAATCTCAGCTGCCTGCTGTATAACCATGTCAACTAGCACGGCAAAGTCAGCTGGGTTCGCTGTATAAGGCAATGTCACGAGTCATTCCGTCACGAGACAAGGAAGACAGAACTTACCTAGCAAAACAGTTAGCCCAGTGTAGTGTGGCAAATGAACCCAATTGAGAATTGGTAGACCATGTGCTTTGTTCTGAAAGCACCCTACTAAATGGTTAAAAAAGCAGCAAAAACAAATCATCACAGTATATTAGAATGATAAAGTTAAATTTTAAAAATTTTTTGCAAAAGTTTACCAAAAGTTGCATCCATTTTCAGTTTTCTCAATTTTAGTCTAAAGCATTAGAATCTCACAAATGTTAAATGCACTGAGTAGTCTTAAAAACACTGGGGTGGCATCACTATATTTGTGAGGTCCTTCCATTGAATCCAGTAATACTGTATTTGGGTAACATGCACCACCGCTCCAGTAAACAAAAGGCAGAATTTTAGGTCTTTTAGACTTTTTCCAGAAACTCAAATCATTCATAGCTGTACCTTTAAATCGTCAGGATTTTGAGATACTCCCTTCCAGCCTTCTAGTTTTTCACTGGCTTGCTTTATGAGAGGCTCCACCCTTTTTCTGGCTTCCAGCCAATCACTGGAGTCTTGAAACATGTTCTGAAGTTGGAGAACCCTGTCCATCAACTTGGTGTGCGAGTCTTCCCAGTGAGCTTGTAACTTGTCAACTTAAAGAACAGGGAACAGTAATTGATGACAAACTGATCACTTAAGTATTCAGCCAAATGATATTTAGAATGTTCAACCTGATGATAATTGTTAAAAAAGCTCATTTTTAATGAGAGCACCACAGGAAATAATCTAAATATTTTAGTAATGTCTGCATTAGTTTTCATGTCTTGCTACAAATTGTAATTGAGAACTTACATTTCTAAGACAGCGCCCTAGATTCAGTCAAATTATTACTAATACAAGTAGAGAATACTACATAATCTGAGCCAAACAGGCCAGACAATATATTGCGTTTTAGGCTGAGTGCTGGGCACTGGCACACGTGCAGCACTGAGCTGACTCAGGTTTGTTTTCTAATGTGTGCACTCGCATGCATGCATGGTCAAGTTTGTGCATTAATTTTGGCAGTACCAACTGGGCCAGGTAAAGCTGTGGCTTCAATTTTGTGGCAGTACAGATCTCTAAATATAGGGTGTAATCAAGCATAACTGCCAATACAGAAACAGATTCACAATAAGTTATAAATTTCGGCCATGGCTGGTAACAAAACCATTAAGTCAAACAGAGCTTACTTTGATCCGTTATGGTGGCACGTGTCTGAGTATTGTTGGTTTTGTTCTTAAGATTCTGCGCTGCAGTGATTTGTTTGTTCAGCTGAGGGCATCGCTGCTCCATTTCTTGCAATGATATCTACAATATAAAAAAACATAATCGTTCATGGAGTATATAGTATACATACCGTTCTATTTTATGAACAGAAAAGAGTGATCACATCATAATTCCTAAAATATAACATGCAAAGTCTCTCTGAGCCTGATGTTTGCTAAATGTCCTGGATACTAACTTCGTTACACATTAACTATCATACACAAGCTTTACTAATCTACACTAATATAAGCTCAGTGTCATTAATAGTTTTGGGGACAAGGGTCTTATAAAAAATGTCAAAAATATTCAAATAAAACAAATAAATAATTGTGTAACTTCTCATTCAGAATGATGCAACATTTAATAGCCTAGTTGCAAAAAGTACACAAGCCTTAGCCAAAAATTTCCTGGAACTGTTTGTCCTGCACTTCAACTTGGAATTTTTGCTCATAGCCCTTATAAAAGCCCTTATAAAATGGCTTATGTTTGTCAGTGGGCTTTTTTGAAAACTCCAGGTTCAGGTTCAGTCACAACTATTGGAATATGATCTGGATTTTGGCTCCAAAACTCCAAAAATGATATCTTCTGTCAATCTTCCTCATACAATATGAATTATAGAAGTCATATGATTGATGACGGTAAGCTGCCCTGGTCAGCTGGCAGCAAACCAACCCAAAACTGTGATGTTGCCAGTACCAAATTTTGCATAAAATTTTTATGAAGGTCTGATTGCATTTGGGTCAGATTTGTGAAACTCTACATAATGAATTATGCAGACTCAAAAACATTCTAGCACCACTGTAAATAAACCTAATCTCAGTTTTCTTTGTTTATGATCACACTAATCTGCCTCACAGTTTCTCAGTTGTTTCACAGTGTTCTTTATATTCTGCTGAACAACACTGTCTGCTCTCAAAGCATTAGGTAGTTTGTCACTATACTCATTATACTATACATTTTCTACTTCTTTACAGTAAACCTCATAGAAACAATTAATGCATCATTCATCAGAAGTGTTTATTTTTGGTCTGTTTGTAGTTGATGTTTCTCCCCTCTTCAACTGTGACCTGTGTAGTGTAACTCTTGATTGGCTAATGTAGTCTTGGCTTACCTTGAACAGAAAATGTGGTAGAGATTTAATTGCAACTGTGGCCCACTTGATAGAAATATCAAGATTAATATCGATATGATCTCATTAAGTTCATAACACCTGATACTCCATATACTGTGCTGACCTTGAGCTTTGCAGTTAAGTCACTGATTTCACCAAGATCTCCCACGGTCACTCTCTGGGTCAGGACCATATGATCAAGCAGAGACAGCCAGTTGTTGAGTTCTGTCCAAGATTGATTGAACTTATCCAGTGCCAAGGCATCTCCTGGGGCAGATCCTGCCAAAGTTTCAACTACAGAACAACACATTAAGATCAAATTCAAGTTATAAACTAAATATATCTTTTTTTTTTTTCATTTTTACCTGTAACCTGACATTTATCCTTCCATTCCTTAAGCAGTATTTGAATGGCTGTCCAATCAGAGTTGAGGCTATCAAACTGGTTCTGAAAAGGGTAGACAAAAACTGTCAAATTGTTATGATACATATGGTACATGAAAAGTTGTTAAAGAATTTGATCTGTTTTAAAATGTAGCTTTGCTTTTTATAACACACCCTTTCAGGCTGACTTGGTGGTCTTTCTTTAGCCAAAACAGTTTCTATGTCTGGCCTCTTGGACTGGATGTTTTCATCAATCTACACCAAACAACATAAAATAAAAGTTTTATTGATATACAAGCTTTTATGTTTTAAAAACCCAATATTAAACCAGTAATCTTATGTGAGGCTGTATATTTTCACTGTAACTGTTTTCTAAAGCTGTATAATACTCTTTTAATGCTCTAACAAGAAAAAACACACTTAATGTAATTAATTTAAACAAAAGCATCAGAAAAAAGGAGCATAGCACATGGGCACTTTAAAGTGGCTTTGAGATCCTGTTGGCATTAGTCTAACTGCACATGAAAATATGATAGAATACCTTATGATCAATGTCTGCAGGTGACTGTTCCAGTTGACTCCTAGTAATGGAGGCCCAGTTAGAGAGTTTAGAGAGCTGCTCATGGTACTTGCTCAGTTCTCTCAGAAGATCTTCAATGTATTGCTGCTTCTCAGGAAGATCAGAAGACACCTTCCACGAAAAAAAGAAAAACAAAATACCAATCTAATAAATTTGTAGGGGCACACAATAATAAACTAAATATTGTGAGGATGTATGAATTACCTTGGCCCATCTCGTGTTAATAACTTTTAAGTGGTTCTCCAGTGGTTTGATTTTGTCAGCAGGGAGGGATAAACCTTTGGTATTAATTTTGTGCAAAGTTTGCTTTCTGCTCGGTAATTCTGCAACTTGAGCCTGAAGGTCCCCAACACACACACACACACACACACACACACACACACACACACACACACACACACACACACACACACACACACAC
>JBBPCW010000084.1:19615631-19630637 GCA_037974425.1 Phenacogrammus interruptus | reverse complement strand
GCTATTCATTGGACCTGAACTGTTTGAAATTCAATTAAATAAAGCTTGAAACATTGGGGTGTTCTAAAACTTTTGACAGGTAGTGTACGTACCATGTTTGTAAAGGGATTGTAAATATTATTATTATTATCTCATTATTGTTTCAGTTGGAACAGGTGTATGTTAAGTCGATGATTTTTCTAGGTTCCTCAGTATTATAAGCTGTTGGGGTATCAGGAATTGTCTGTCTCTGACGCTGGAGCCTCTTTTGTCCACCCTGAACTGCGTAGGCCATTACGCATTGGAGCACAGGTCATTCTGTAATAATATTCCTTCTTAACAAATAAAACTGTATGATTCATGATACTTTTTAAAAGAAGCATATCTCTATTATCAGTGTATTATTGTGTGTTGTTTGTGTTTACCAGGATGAATTGTGGCCTGCAGTGGAAGTCTATGATGAGCTGCAGGAGGAGCAGGGATCAAAGCAGACGTTTAACACAACCTTAACTTTCAGTGCTCCTAGAAATATCTTACATCCACTGATTGGCCACCCTCTCAGGATCTTTGTAAATACTTCCTTTGCCATTTCTAAGGGTGTATTGATTCATTTTCATGTTCAGATATGATTTTTGATTGTTGTTGAGATCAAGATTTAATTTAGTTTTTTCTCAAATTATATCTCAAATTATACAATACACACAGTGGTTTGGCTGTCTGTGCACTTTGGTGGTGTAATTTCAAACAAAAGATAGCAATGTGACCATCACACTCTTCTAAAACCATGTGTTTTAAAAATGGAGTTGGTCTCACCTTACCCCAGAGCAGAGCTGTTACAAACTGACATGTGGCATCCTATTATAGTACCATGTTTAAAGTCACTGAGCCATTTAATACCAACCATTCTGCTGCCAGATCACACACAGTGTGGCTAAAACTCAATTAATCAGCATAATTGTCCACACCTTTTTGAAGCACTCGGATAAAGCAGTCTTTAAATGTATATAAATGTATTTCTAAATTGTCAGAACATGCTTGTATGAGGTTATTATGCTCTTTATATCATGGTTATTTCAGAACCCTGCCCCGGGTGTGCACGCCTTCAAGCGAACCCCACATTATCTAGAGCGTGACCTAGAGTTCCACCTTTGTCCACTGCCAAAATACACTGTCTCCATGGGCTCTGTTGACGGGGTCTATTCTCCCAGCACTCAGAAGAAGTTTCTCGATAGAAAGGTGAGCCTGCGTGAAAGTTTTTTTCCATTGTCAGCTGAAACTGAACAATTCACAAGAAAGAAAAATGCAAGACTATTTCTTTAAACACTTTCAAACCATGAAATAACTAAAAAAAATCACTTCACCAACAAGCTATGACCTCATTTCAGTTCAAGATTATAGAAAATAATCAGCTAAATTTACAAATGTGCAAATCGCTTTGAAAACAAGTAGTAATTTTTGCATAAAATAAACCATACAAACCAATTTAGTTGATTTATTTCTGCTGAAAACATTTTTTTCACCTATCAATTGCTGTCTAGGAATTTAGTAACTAACATATTGGTAGTAAAAATAGAATGAATAATAACTCTATTATTGTTACCAACAACACCAACAAAATATTTTCACACCTATAATGCACCTCAAAGTGTAAGCATAGTCATACAATATGATAGAGAAATGTAAAAATAATAAACTTTTATCAATAATTTAAGGCAAAAAGGTAATAGGAATTACATTAATGCTAAGTCAAATCAACAACAACAATGGTAATAGAAAAAGTGAATATGTATTTTGTTTAGTATGTACTTATTATAATAAATAAAATAAAGAGCTTTAGGTGATATTGATATTGAGGCTAATAACTGAGTTTGTTTCTCCATTTGTGACATTTTATGTAGGACATTATAAAAGGGATCACGATATGGAAGAAGTTTCCCTCCATGGCCTTGACTGTTTTTTCTTGTACTTTGACTATAACCAGTAACTGGTCCCCACGCATGTAAGAATGCATACACACACACACATACGTGCATGCTATTCATGCTGTTATGGTTTACTGATTATTGTTATCGTGTACAGGTCTGATCCCTTCAGCAGTTCTCTCCTGCCCCTGAAACCCCCACCAGCCCTGCATGACCTTCCAGATAACATGCGAGAAGAAATTTTCTCTGGAGTGTAAGCTGTAATCAGTGGATAATTAGTATAACTGACTCACAGTCTAGCCTGCTGACGTGATGAATAGGGACATTTTATTTCTGTCACACGTTTGTCTTTATTCAGTTTTTCTAATCAGTAGACTTAATCATTTTAAAGTGCAAAGTATTCTCAGTCTTTACAGTGAAGTGCAAAAGTTTGCATACGCTGGTGTACTGTTTGGCAGAGAGAGGTAAAATTCTAAGTCTTTCAGGTACGACCAAAGACAAAGCGTTGCAAAAAACAAGACGAAAAACAAAACCTGGAATATTAGAGGCGAGGCTAGAGGCATAATTCAAAAACAGTTGGTAACATGCCATAAAGCAGGTAGATACCAAGGATACAAAAGGATACAAAAACTTTTCCACTTGGCTGTATTGATGTTAACCTGTGTGCAAAAGGGAACGCTCTAGATTACACTGGAGGCCTACACTTCAAGGGACCAAATATTCCATGGTGCTGTATGTACTGGAAGGTAAATTCACAGACAGGACATTTGGTGGTTGTCCCGTTCATTTCTTCGCAAATGTGTAGCTCCTATGCTTTGTTTCTGACATTTAAAAATGTCTCAGAAAGAATCCCAAGAAAGAGCTAAAGGAATGAAAATAGTAGCGTAGTGTTTTCAATAGTATTATATTGTTATATTACACTAGAAAAACAGATGAAGGATCTATGAATCATATTTTGCTTAATAATTGTGTAACAGCCAATTACCCCATAATTCAGTTTTTCTGTATTAATGTTAACTCAAGCATTCAGATGTTTTCTCAGCAGGGCTGAATGTGCAGGTGTGAATCTTACTCCTGAAATGGTTCAAGCAGGGATAGAACGCTCCAAAACTTCATCCTCTAAACCACTGAAAGAAGATGGTCCTGAAGATGACGGGTAATTACAGTCCAAAAAACATGTCTGTGTGATTATTAAAGCTGGAGATTAGCACCTTATCTAAGTAAAATGGCTTGTAATAGAGAGTATTTTCCATGGCAAGTGAGTTGTATGCTGGTACCCTTTGTTTAAGATAATTTATTTTGTGTGTTTTCTACTTAGAGCAACACATGAACAACTACTGGAATCAACACTGAAATCACAAAGAACGCAACTGGGCCCTAAAGTGTTGGCCAGGATTAAATATATTAAATTTTTGCAGAAGAATAGTTCAGCTCTACATGACTACAAATAGATTGTTTTATTTTGAATGAACATATGCTTTTGACAAAACAAAGATTCTTTTAGAGTTGATTCTGTCTAAACCTTTTGGGGTAGGGGAACATGAACTATAGCGGTTTTGTTTTGACAATGACAAATTATGATTGTCCCTCTCAATCCTGTTAAACAAATACTTTTTTAGGCAAAACTCCTAAAAAAATAAATATGCTGATGTGTACTGTGTATTGTGTTTTCCTATTATACCGTACAATAATATCTGGTTTATTGGTTATGCCAAGACAAAACGTACTGCAGTGCCTCACACCCGTAGACCTAATTAAATAAATAAGTCGTGATACTGATACTTTTACTGATACTGATACTGTTTTCATTTGGGTTCTTCTGTATTTTTGTAATATCATGTCAATAATATTTTTATGATTTTTTCCCCCATCTCTATTTTGGATACATTTTACTTTCTAATATAATTTTATGGACATGTCTTACAGCAGATTGTACTGAGCTTGCTGTGCATTTTTTAGCCTTGTTGGTTTAATTCTTATTTGCTATTAGCTTGTTTATTTGGAGTGTATGACCAGTGCTAACTGTCTTCACCATTAAGAATCAGGATCAAAATATCAATTTGGAATTTTGTATGGAATGTTTCTGTAACATTTCAGTATTTATTAAAATCATTGATGCAATGACATTAACCAGTGGATTCTTACCAGTGATTGACCAAAACTAACACACAGTTAAGCTTAAACATCGAAGCGCAAAAAAGATGGTAACTAGGTAAGAAAACCTGGCGGATTAACCCCACCCCGACTCTCTAGGTTCAGCTAGTCAGGGCAGTTGACCGAGGGCTATAGAAGATTATTAGCACAAAATTCAAATGGCAATTAATTTTGCAATTGGCAATTCAATGTGCACAGTGCTGATGCAATCCTTATTTCATTTCAGTATATTTTGTATAAAAAAATAGGAATCTTATTCACTGAATTGCATTTCGTATTGTCCTGTTTTTTGCCCCTTTATGGTATAAACAGAATAAATTCAGTTAAGTGATTTGTTCATTTAGAGCAGTGATTTTCAAAGTGTGGGGCGCAAGAGACTTGGGGGAAAGTCATACAGAACTAATGTATAACATTTTCACATCAGTTTTCACATCAGTTACACTAGCATTCACTGCTGTCAGAGGCTTAGAGGATAAAAATAGACAGATATTTAACAGGTACTAAAAGATAAACAGTTGATGCTTTTGAGAGAAACGAAGCCAGTGCTGATAACTGGCAAGAAAACAAGACAAAAGGAAATATAGTCGTGAACGGCAATGAGTGGAGTCCAAGCTGTTTGCAACCAGTTCTCCATTGGCCATACGGCTTGAGAGATGGAGGCAATTTCATGCTATAAGTGCTTTGTGACCTCTCATAGCGCCACCAAATGGTATATATGGATATAAATTGGGGAACTGCTGTTGAGTGATGCCTTGCGTGGGTTTACGAAGTTTGAAAAGGTTTGAGAGGTTTAACCGACAAGGTTAATATAGCGGCCATGCTGCTTGCAAATTTGCACGTTTTTGATCATTATTGGCAATGTGATTCCAACGAGACCACAGTTGTACAGATTAAAAAAAAAAAAACAGGAATAACTGCAAAAAGAATCAATTGTTTCAGAAAATTCCATAATTGAAGTGTATTTTAGTTTATGCATAAATCAGAGTGAAGTGATGTCACCAAAAGCCACAAGTTGCAGTGTATGAAAGTTTTACAATGAGTGGACTGACCATTTTATGCAAGTGTCACTCTTTTATCTTGAACAGAGTTAGACTGGTTTGAAGTGTACAGGCCATGGAAGAAATATACCAATAAATGCAATTCTCTACTGTAGTACCCCCCACCGGCCGATGTCAATGAAATTTTGCACACATTCTTGTGGAACTACATTATATATCTGAACCAAAGCAGATCAGACCCAGCGTTAGCAATTTGGGTCGATTAGGGTCAATTACGTCACATTCATGTGAATGTACTCGCAAGTCTTGGCCTTGCTGTTCAGAAAAGTCAAAATGTTTTTGATAATTATGTGATTTGGGCCTCTTTGGATTCATGTAAGACAATAATTATGAAAATAGGTCAAAAAACCTAATTAAACAATTCAAATAGAAAATTACCTAATTCGTAAAAGTACAATTTTCTAATAATGCAAATTATGCACAAAGAAAGAAAGTTATGTAAAACATTTCCAAGGTTTGCAAGTCAGTTGTTTTATTTCCATATCACATATGTACTATAGCGCACCCCCAATGGGCAAAGTGGGTAAAATTTGAACTGCATCTTCTAAGCTTGTATATCAAGAAATGCACCAGTTTGAGAATCGTCGGCCTGGGATAGCCATGATTTTTGCGATGTAGAATTTTTGTGGCATCCCTTTGGCTTATATCAGCCATGTATTTCATGAAACAGTCGCATGATATTCCTTAAATTCAAGAATGTGCTAGAGCAATATCATTCTATAAGTGCTTTGTGACCTGTCATAGCGCCACCAAGTGGTAAATATGGATGCAAATTGGGGTCCTGCTGTTGAGTGACGCCTTGCATGGGTTTACAAAGTTTGGTAAGCAGTTTAACTCATTGTATGCAAAACCAACAAGCTGAATTTACATATGGTGGCCAAATGTGCATGTTTTTGATAAATATTGACAATGAGTGTCTTGCGATTCCAAAGAGACCGCAATTGTGAGTAGTTTGCAAAAGTTGGTGCTGCATATCATGCAAATTAACAAAAAATCTATTCAGTGGTACAATCATTTGGCGTAGTCTCATTTGATTCTGCTGATGCCAAGGACTAATATGTAACAACAGTTTTGAAAATTGGACCTACGGTTTAAAGTTTCTCAGACTCAAAGCAACAGTGCTTGTTATTGCACCACTTATTGAGTTGTGAGTTGTGGTTGGAATACCGCATGTACCTGGCTGTGCACCTTACAGTTTTTGCTCCCCAACGCATTTTGACTGAAAACAATAGGGATCCTCCGCAGTGCGTGCTTGGACCCCTAATTATGATGGAGCATATCTTGCTCTAGGTTTCATGGTTAATGTGGTAGTAGATGTGGAGAGACCTGTCTGTATTTGATGTTTGAAAACAGTTAACTGTCTTCTTAATGTGAAAGCTGTTTTTTGCACAACAAAACTTACGGAATAAATTATTGTTAATTCATTTGATGTTATCTAAATAAAGTAGTTACACCTAGACTTTTCTGTTTTGTATAGTTGATGTGGGGTGTAAACTTATTTCTTCCTGCCAAGAAGACGGAAGAGCTTGTTGCAGCTATTGCTGCTTTAGCAGACAATCTGCCATCAGCAATGCGTTTGATATCGATCAAATGTTAGTCTGCTAAGTGCAAAACGTTAGTGACAACGATTAGGACAATACTTACTCATGGCAGTGTGCACTACAGAAGGAAGTGCTCAGTGCACCCTACGCACTACATTCCAGTGCACTCACACAAGTACGTGATTTCAGACACACCTACTGATTCTGCTAAGAATCTGAACAAGGAAGTGACGTCGTTGTAAATTTTTCACCCTAGCACCCTAGCAATGCAATTTGAATAAAGATACTGAATTAACAATTGCAAAATGAATTGCTATTTGAATAAAAGGGCAAAAAACCCATGACAATACAAAATGCAATTCAGTGCAATTTTATTTAAACTATTTTGAAATTAATTAAGGATTGCATCAGTACTTTGCAGATTGAAATGTCAATTGCAAAATGTATTTTCAAATTACATGCTCATATTGAATGTTGAATTGACAATTGCTAAAAGATTATAAACAGTTGTGTTTATAATCTTCCATACAGAGCCCCCTTTGTTAGAATCATGTAGGCAAGGAACAAAACTGTAAAACTCACTGAACATGACCACATTTAAAGTGTGTTCATGCCAAAACTTTTAAATAAATAAATAATTACTAAAAACTGCTAAAAAATAACAATTGAAATACTCAAGTATTTACTTGAGACTATTTTCTCAAAGTGTGCAAAAGCTGTTATAAATATACCATGTTCAGACTGCTCCTCTACACCTTATGTGATGCTGAAGCAAAAGACAAATACATTTTACAGAAATAGTATTTATTTACATCTTCTTTAAGATCCCTGCTAGAAGGAAACAAGGTCTCTCTAAAAATATTAATCTTACTATATTAAAGAATTTACACTGATTGTAGATGAGTTGGTGTGCATTTTAACCCTTTAAGTGCAGTTCTTGCTTTAAAAAGATACATTTGACATGGCAGATTCTTTTATAAGGGTCTTAAATAAAAAAATATCATTTGGCTTGCTTTGCTAGCTTTGCTAGCTGCATCTCTATTTTTGTTTTTTCATTTTTTTTTTACATAATTTGTCAACTTGTTTCATTAACTTATATTCAGAACAAAGGCTTTCCTTGCCCTGTAAATTACCATGCTGGAGATAAAGGTTTTGGTAATACAACAACATTATGTATGTTTAAACAAACGGCATCATGCCACTGATTTGCTTAGCAATGTCTTTGCATTCAAGGTAACCATCATATTCTACCTGAGCGTACAAAACAAACAACAAATACCTTGCCAAACTTTTTAAAAATTACATTTCCCATTGCATGACAAAGTGTGACAGCAGCCCTGAATCAAATGCTTGATATGTCATTGCCCATAAGTAAGCTTTTTGCTGGAAAATGTTAAACAAATTGGAAAACCAGAAACAAACAGAATACAAATCTATAACAACAGGTTCTAAAATGCTTACAGATTGACTGAACAAAACAACATTGAGATAAAACTGGTCAAAACTGAAAGTTGAGTTGAACTTGACTTTGCCACAGTTTTGTGGCCCTATCCTTAATGCAAAATGCTCTGTTTTTTTTGGCTGATGGCATTGCCAGCATTAAAGCACAGTTGATACAAGATTTACATTTATGTTCACGGTATTTAGCAGACGCTTCCAAACCGACTTCCAGTCTCCCTGAAGCAACTTGGGGTTAAAGATCTTGCTCAAAGACCCAGTAGTGGTATGCTGAATGTAAGGTTGGAACCCATGTCCTCTTGGTCCAGAGGCAAATATCCAATTTACTAGGCCAACCCCACCTGGGGCTTCTTTGCTTTACTCTTTTCTTTAGCTTGCAGAACAGTATAAAAGCAAAAGGCAATAATAATTTTCTTAATAACATCACAGCTGTGATGATTTTTGTGATACCACGCCCCATTTCCTATTCTATAGTTTAATTTAATAGATGTCATGAAATGATTGCTATATACAAAGAGTAGACAAAGGAGCTTTGTTTGACCATATCCACCAAGCTCAGAAACCTTGTATCCCTAATATAAAATTACATTCTTTGTATGCTACCCTTCCTTTCACTTCAGTAGTTCTGTATGTAGATCTGTTTTACCTGAAGGGCTACCCTGTAACTAATATCCAGCCAAGAGATCTTTACAACTCTAAATGCATTAATTTGAATTTATTTGAATGTATACACTGGGTACACATGAATAAAATATATTATATTAACACAATTATTGCCAAAAGTAATTAAAATGAACAAGAGCTATCATGCGGATGTTAATATATTTAATTCATGAGGAACCAGTGTATTTTTTCAGTTGTCATCACCCCTGTAGTTCTTATCTAGTGATTCTCAGTAAATAAACGTAAGTTCCACCCTTGATATCTACTGGAAAGTAATAATACTTCATTAGTCTTTCTTATCCTCCTCTCCCTCAGACTGGTTGTCCACCCGGAGGGTTTTCACTCTGGCTTCCATGTTGCTTATCCTCTGCTTGATCTTACCCTGGTTGGTTGCCCAGTCTGTTGTCATGCGGGTAAGTTTGGCCTGCATGACCTCCAGATTTGTCTCCATCATGGTCACCTTGTTTTCTAAGTCTTTAGCATCTGCCGCTTTGGCTGCGTTCTCATCGATCAATCCATCCTTCATCAGAATGGCTCTGCCTTTCTCCTCCAGAGCCTGCTTGGCATCTGGATATTCAGTAAGGGCCTCCATGAGATCATCTTTAGAGAGGGCAAAGAGGTCAGAATAGCCCACGCTACGGATGTTGGCAGTCCGTCGGTTTCCAGCCTTACTACCTTTGATGCCCAAGATACTAATCTCGCCAAAGTAAGCGCCATCACTGAGTACCACAAACTGGGTGACACCATCATCTGCCACCACAGCCAGCTTACCTTCTTTAATGATGTACATTTCACGGCCGATGTCACCCTTCTTGCAGATGTAGTCTCCAGGGCTGAAGACTTGTGGTTGAAGCTTAAGTACTAGTTCAATGAGAAGACCAGCCTCACAGTCCTGAAAGATGCGTACTTTCCTCAGAGTTTCCAGATGCACATTGATGGCGATCTCAGCCTTTAGCTTGTCTGGAAGGTATTTAAGTACTTCCTTCTCATCGCAGGTCTTCTCCTCTGTCCAAAGGTAGTCAAACCACTTTACTACACGGGCCTCCAAGTCTTTAGTGACCTTACGGAATTGCATGTACTGTTTGATAGAATCGATCTTAGCCTGGAATTCAGCTCGTGAAGCATTCATGTTGGAGATCATGGCACCAACATTACCAACAATAGTGGCAAATATAAGCACACCAATGAGAAAGTCAGCGACAACAAACAAGTACTCAATGTCTCTTACAGGTGGCGGAGTCTCTCCAATGGTGGTTAGGGTGAGTGTGGACCAGTATAGGCTGTAGACGTACTTCCTTTCCAGGCGACCAAATTCAGGATCACTGATGTTGGGGTAGACCCAGGTGTCTGACCCAAAGCCAAGTGTTTTAGATATAGCAAAAAAGATGCAGGCATTCCAGTGAATGATAATTAAGATATAAAGTACAAGATTGCCAATGCGGAAGATGTTGGGGAAGTTTGTCCTTGTCTCAGTGCGGTCAAAGAACTCAAAAAGTCGAGACAATTTGAAAAGACGATTGAACCTCAGTTCAGGATTATTAAAGCCCACTTGTACCATTAATATATCTGTTGGTATCATGGCTATCAGGTCATATCTAAATTGTGGTGTTTTTTTGTAGAATTCCCATAACTTCTTACTGTCTTTCACCAGCAGGCCTTGTTCCAGAAAACCTGGTCAAATATTTAGCATGGATAGTTAGACAAACAGTGTAAAATTTTCAAAACATATGCCAGACTTTAAGAGATTGTACACACAATGTGCTATACATTGTACCTGTTCTGGATCTCACAAATGTGTCAATGTAGTAAATAACATCTGATGTATAATCTAGGGCAATCCACAGCCTGGTGTTATCATCCTGCAGCTCATTAAAGCATGCTCTGAAACAAAACAACATTTTTGTATTAGGCTCATTATGTATTAGGCTTACATTAATTTACTTTGACTACGTACGCAGTATCTGTAGGTTACACCTGGTATAGTCTCTACACACACAAACACACATTCACACATATGTATATTTTGTATATAAAAAAGACAAAAAGTCCACTTTGCTTGGTACTCTTGTCAGTAGAATACATTTCTTTGCAGAAATGTGAGATTTATCTTGTGTTTTCAAAGCAAAGCGATGTTGTTAATCAACAAAGATTGGTAATTTTTCATACTCTTTATTTACTCAGAAGGGTACTACAAATATTCAGACCAAATCTTTAAAAGACATGACACAAAATTGTCAACAAAGCCCCACTTTGCTGCATAGAGGACTGTGGCGTTACTCACTACTGCATTTATTACTGATAAGCTTTTCCTAATCCATTTTAATTAAAAAAATATTTTTCACTATGAACACAGTTTTAACATATTTAAATTATTGTTATATAAATATTTATTGCATGTTTAGTTGTAATTTCATTTGTACAATGTAATAATATGGTCCAAAGTTTCTATCAAATTTTCAATTTAGTTTTTTTTTTATTATTACATATAAGCATTTAGCACCCTATGCTCTGCAGGCTACTGGGCATGTGAAGTTAAGCTAGATGCCACATATATTTGGAGGCATTTCTTTATGTAAATGAGGCAGCCAGTGCGTGAGCAGACCAGTGTAGGACTTAAAGTCACTCACTGATACTTTTTTAGCTCACTTGTAGTTTTTAAACACTCATTCTTTGCATGCTTTGGATTATGTGGCCTTGGATTGTGACCCTTACGCAAGTGTTGGTCAAAGACTTTGTTGGTATGAACTCAGAATACCTTCTGCAACTAACTGAACATATTTCTGGAACTTATTGTGATGTGGCTGAAACATAATTTTTTCAGAGTTTGTTAAAGGACATTTCAATACAGAGAGAACATTTAATTATCCTTTGTTAAGAAATGCATTTTTAGTTGTGAAGCTACTGATCATTACCTGGTGATGAGCATCATCAGATTGTAGAAGGTAGGTATGGATACAAGAGTAAGCCAATGGTAGTACATGTCTGTTGCAGGGTCCATTATCCAGGATTCTTTTCTGAAAGAAAATGTTAACACATTTTACATGTTTAGCATCTTTTTTGCCCATGTCCAACATTAATCTGGTTAAGCCATTCAGTTAAGTTACTCACGGTGGGTCTTCCTTCTTTTTGTCATCCTTTTTGTCATCTTTTTTTGCATCCTTTTTATCATCCTTTTTGTCGTCTTTTTTCTCCTCCTTCTTCTCATCTTTCTTTTCATCCTTTTTTCCTTCATCTTTCTTGTCGTCTTTCTTTATCTCCTTGTTGTCCTTTTTACTTTGAAGAATTGTTAAGTGGTTAATACCATACCATGTATAGTTTTGTATTAAATTGTAATGTTTATTAGTTTCAGTTTACAATAATATTTAAAGCTCTTACTCATCTGTGTTGTTGCAGTTGTTCACATTTAGTGTAGCAAGTGGCAAGTGACCAGTTTTCCTTTTGAAGCTGCAAAGTATTAAATTAAATTGAGCATGTGCAACATTAATCGTCTGAGCTGCGATGAGCCAATAAATTATGATGACTCTATAAGACTTCTGAGGGTGTCTGAGGGTGCACCAAGAGAGAAAAGCATATTTGTATATTTTTATATTTTTTGATCATATCAAAGCATTTGTAACTTACAGTTAATTTCCCCCGTAGTTAAAAGAATAATTGGTAAGAAGATACTGAAGCAACTGTCCATTGATGTGTAACATGTCTTTTAAATCAAACAGTTACAGTTGGTGATTAGGCTGAAAAGTTGAACTAGGAGCTATGAATTTGCTGTTTCAATAGGCTCACCAAAATAATAATAACTTTCTATTTTAAATCTATGCATCACATTTTACTTTCACTTACTTCCTTTTGCTAAGCTGATCTTGATCTTCCCTGTTCTCACAGCTGCCCCCACTCTCCCCTGGCTCATCTTCAGAGTTCGGCACAATCAAATTGCTGCTTGCGAAGTCTTTGTTTTGCGATACCCAAGCTCCAAGTGTCAGCACAAATCGGGATATCCTGAGGCACAAGTGATTTATTATTGATTATTTAATTTATTCTATTCTATTTTTTTTACCATTTGGTTATAACTTTGAAAGCCATTTCCAACTGCAAAATAACAGAATGCAGCTGAATATTTTCCCACTAAACTACTGTCACCACAGAAGTTTCTAAAGTTTCTAAGTCTTTAAAGCAGCCCAGAGCTGTTTTGGTTTATGGGCTTCTTGGGGGAAATATTAAGCCCCATGCTGGCCGAACAGCAACCCTTTGTCCAGGAAAATACTAGCCCAGTAGCCTCAGCTAACCGTGGAGCAGAGCCCACAGTAACCTCAGTTAGCCTTGTATCTGGGCCTTTAGGAGCCACAGTTAGCCCAGCGCCTTTAGGAGCCACAGAAAACTCCGTAGATGGGCTATTAGCCGGGGGGTCTTCCTCTAAAATTTTTAGGGGTGGTACTGGGGTCTTGTATGGTTCTAGGGGAGCTCAATGGAAGGGGCTCCATGGAGGGAGTTCAGTCCTGGACAACAGTGAGGGGCTCCACAGAGGGAGCTCTGTTCCTAAGGACAGCGATAGGCTCCCCGGAGGGGGCTCAGTGCAGAAGGACACGACGGCACTCCCCATAGGGACTTCTGCTCGTGGGGACAGTGATGGGCTCCCTGCAGAGGGGCTCCCTGGAGGGGGCTCTGGGCCCAAGGACAAGAAGGGGCTCCAAGGACAGAGCCCTGCCCCAAAGAACAATAATGGGCTCCCAGCTGAACGGGGACTCTCATGAGAACCTCTCTGCTCTGGCTGTGCACTGGCTGTGCACTGTCAGGACTGGGGTCAATGACAGTGGCCATCCTTACTTAAGTTGGGTGTTTTTGTTCTGTTCATGTTTCACCTGTTTATGATTTAGGATTAGTGCTTGTCTTTAATTTGTGTTTGGTGGTTGGGTTTGTTTCACTGGTATTTAAGGGGTTTGTATTTGAGTTCATGTTGTGGGTACACCGACACATTCAGCTTTCCTTTCGCTGTGTGATCACCTTAACGGCCCTCATGCCTTGCTTTTTGTTTGGAGTTTTGAATTAAAACACAAAGAATGGAAGTCTGAACCCTGTCCTATTTCTGGAATCAGGGGAATCCGTGACAGTGGAACACATGGGGTTAGGTCAGGTTGATAATTGTTACATTTGCATAAGTCTATGTCTATCACAGTGTTGTTCTTGAGGCATAGAAAATGAAATTACCTGCCAGCTGCTCCAAATGATGGATAAAACCTGCAGTGGAAGAGCCACAGATTCCAAAACAGATCAGAGAGAGCATCTTAATGTAACATATAGAGCTACATTTAGAATGTATACAATAAATCCCTGTTTGTAAGTGGTTCAGGAGTCAGTCTCTCACGGACCTAGTACTTGTTTGTGGAAACCACAAATATCCTTTGCATTTTTTGCTTTTCTTGCCTCGTCCGCCACGCCCCCTCGCCCTGGTGCTGGGATGTTTATGTTTGGGCGGCAGTCAGCAAGGCAATCAGAAGCACGGAATGAGCTATGCCCAAACACAACCAACCTAGTACAAGGGCGAGGGGGTGTCGCGGATGAGGCCCTGACATCACAGTCAGCTGTACTCAGAGGCATGAGGTTTGAAAGTAGCCAATCTGAGAACATTATTTATTTATCCATGCAGCTGATTGGCTGTTGCCCTGTGATTGATCTGTGGCAGCTGCAGTCCAGAATTTCCCTGTGGAGCATCTCCAGCATTCCTGTGTTTTCATTTTGTTCTTTTGTATTTTTATTACTGTAAATTAAATGTATTTATTACTGTAGTTACCATGCTTATACCAAACACCTGTTCATGAATTAAAGTAGGGATGTGGGGGATTCTAGCACTGCCAGAGTGTAAACTGTACAGTACAAATACAGATTTGCCTTTACATTTTCTTTAAGGGTAATGTACTAAGCTGAGTTTAAAGTGAAATTAAATTGTTTTGGGAGCATATTTTGGTAGCAGGGTTTCACTATACGCGGGTGCCCCCACGATAACCCCCCACGTGGGGGTTTACTGTATAACAAAATGTCATAATTCATTTTGGACTACCTTATCTTGAATTTTTAAATCTTTGATACAGTGTCAAAGGTACAAGGTAGAAAACTTACTTATGATAGAAGAGAAGGTGCAATTACTGAATCAACTGTTTGTGTTTGTTTGTATGTGTGTGTGTGTGTGTGTGTGTGTGTGTGTGTGTGTGTGTGTGTGTGTGTGTGTGTGTGTGTGTGTGT
>JBBPCW010000084.1:19527769-19538225 GCA_037974425.1 Phenacogrammus interruptus | reverse complement strand
TATATGGGGAAGTTTCTCGTATACTGAAATATATTTCCTAATGTATTGCAATATAAATTCTAGTATATTGCAGTATACGTTTGTTTCATAAGGGCTGGGCTGACTTTTTTGGCTAATGTATTACGCTGGGACCAAAGCGAAAAGGGGTTGTGTTTAAAAAGTTGATTGAGCCATTCTTGTGTCAACTGGGCCACAGATCTACGCGTGTTATGGGCCTGTCACACCAATGAATAAATAAATAAATGAATAAGGAGTCGGCCCAAATAGCAGTCAGTCCACCGGGAAAAGGCCCAATGCGCCAGATGGTCAGTCCTACCCTGCCCTTGAGAAAGGGTCCTGGCTGCCTGCTGCTTTACCTGGTGAATAATGGGTTAAATGCAGAGGAAGAATTTTGAGCTGTTCACACTGTGTGATACTACTTAACTTAAAAGCTCCAGGAATGCTATTGTGCTAGTAAATGACAGTTCACTATAGCATGCCTCCATAAAGTGCTAGAAAACATAATGATGTCAAAACAAAAGCAAAGTTGTACTGAATGCACAGCCAGTTTCCTCCTCTCTTGTATGAATAATTATTAATATAAAAATCATTCTCTCTTGACTCTCCTATCATTGCATCAGTATGTGTACATTCAGTTAAATTTAAAAACTGCAATTGGGCACAAGAATCTGAACACAGGACATTTTCTTTTATTCTCTCTGTTTTTTTAACACGACAGGTTAAAAAAAAAAAAGAAAGAAAGAAAAAAAAAACATAAATAAATGCATATAGTATATATATATAGAGAGAGACATATATTCTACAAACAGAACTGGTTTGCACATTTTAATGCACAATTACTTACTGTGTTTTTTTTTATTTATTTTACAAAAATTAAACATAAAATGTGAACTGTACACAAGTTATGGTTGAATATTTTGCTTTGATTTTTTTTCTGAAAAAAATACAGTGATCCCTGTAGAGGAGATTCAAAACAAGACCCTTAAAAATGTTTCACTAAATTCAAATATTAATCCTCTCTTATCAATAGGCTATACACAATTTCTCAACCCACTGAGCTACAACAGATACATAATTCATATCAAATTACACCATGCTTTTGCTATAGGGGTTCATTCTTCGCTAAGCTAGCGCTGTGTTGTATTTCGCAGGCAGGAAGTGATGGGGAAAGTATTGGAAATTGTCCTTTCTCTCAGAGGCTCTTCATGATCCTTTGGCTAAAGGGAGTCATCTTCAACGTCACGACTGTGGATCTCAAGAGGTAATTTCACGACTGACAAACCCCTGCCATGTCATAAACAGAATGGACACTCTCACCAGAATGAGAGGATCTCATCATTAATGGACGTTTGTGAGAGCTGGATGGTGCCTTTGCTAAATGCTCGCACTGACTGACAGATTTGTTGGTGTGTGTTACAGGAAACCAGCTGACCTGCAGGACCTTGCTCCTGGCACCAACCCGCCTTTTATGACCTTCAATGGTGAAGTACTGGTAGATGTTAATAAGATCGAGGAATTTCTAGAGGAAAGACTTTTGCCACCAAGGTACAGGACTAGATAGTATGTTTCGCTATTTATCCCAGTCTCTTGCTACAGTGTTGTTAAAATAATGTTTATTGGTCGCCCTGTTTATCATGCTTCTGATCTACCACTGTTGCTTCTTAAGGTACCCAAAGTTGGCAGCCAAGCACCCAGAGTCAAACACAGCAGGAATAGATGTATTTGCCAAGTTCTCTGCCTATATCAAGAACCCTCGCAAAGAGGCGAATGATGGTAAATTATTAAGCAATTCTTTTATAGTGTTTGGCTGATTGTTTTCTAACTGAGGAGATCTGTGTATATTTAGTCTTTATCATTATGTGTATTTTTTAGGCTTGGAGAAGGTTCTGTTGAAATCTCTGAAAAGACTTGATGAGTATTTGCAGTCTCCATTGCCAGAGGAGATTGATGCCAACAGCACAGATGACCCAGGTCCATCCACACGCAGCTTTCTCGATGGACCAGACCTGACTCTGGCTGACTGCAACTTGCTCCCAAAATTATACATCATCAAGGTTTTTCATCTTATTCTCTATGGCTAGAACTAGACTTGCCACAAGCAGAATATTGACTTTTCATCAGATACGTTTAGGCAAATACATATAGAAAATGTACAGCAGTTATTGAGAAATGCCATGGGCTTTAAGAAAAGTTCAACCTATAGAGCTGTAAAATGTTTAGAGGGATGCAGTATGTAATGTATGTTTATTTGAGCTTGAGCTGTTTTGTCAATGGCAGCTGGTAGACTAGTGGTTAGGGCATTTGCCCTGCGATCAGTCCAGGTTCGATCTAGGCGCCGCTGAGGTACCCTGAGCAAGGTACCGTCCCCACACACTGCTCCCCGGGCGCTGTGTTCCTGGCTGCCCCCTGCTTCACTTGGTGAATGGGTTAAATGCAGAGGTTGAATTTTGTGCTGTTCACACTGTGTGCAGTGATGTGTTCACGTATGACCGATCACCTTCACTTAATGGCAGGGAACCCAGATCATTTTGCCACTCTAGGTTTGTAGTTTAATAGCTGCATATAATGGACAAACTATGCAGTTATTATCACCCTTAACTGGGAATTCCATGAGTGCAGTTTCTACTGATCACAGTCACATTCATCAATGATCTTCTGTATTTACATCATTTATTTTGTTTTAAACATTTTACCTGAGATATTAAACCTGTCAGGAACAGTTATCATGCTTCTCAGTCACTGTACTGTTACTCTTTTTTTTAGATTGTTGCAAAGAAATACAGAGGTTTCGAGATACCAGCTGATATGGAAGGGATTTGGCGATACATGAATGCCGCCTACGAGAGAGAAGAGTTCATCAACACCTGCCCTGCAGAACGCGAGATTGAGTTTGCCTATCTGGATGTTGCCAAAAAGATCAAATAAATTTCGCATGAATTCAAACACACTCTACAAATAAAGGTGCCAAAAAAGAGCTATTAAGAGCAATACTAGCAAAACTGTTTGGTTCCCTTTTAATGGATAGGTTTTTAGAGAACCACATTTGTAAATTAAATGTGAAAAACTTCGTTAAAGGTCCACATTGTGTGCAGGTTCTACCCTAGTTTTTCCTGGAACAGTATTTCCAAGCTAAGACCCTTTCAGGAACCTTTATTTTTAAGAGTGTGCAGTTTAGACTACTATGTTAGTTTGTATGAATGTATCTGTGAGAGAGAGATAGAAAGAGAGAAAGAGTGAAAGAGTGAAAGAGTGCGCTCACTGGGGGAGCTGCATTGTTCGAGCCCAGTCTGAATTGTTTGTCAGTTTTTGTAGACTTTTAATTTTTTTATGAAGTCTTTTGCTCTAATCAATGGCAGGGCCAAGGAAAATAAAATATTGGTTTGGTGATGGGCAGCAGGGTTTTCTAATTCATGCCCCTGGTGACCCACAACACTACACAGTTTCAACCATTTCCTGTAACTACGCAACTGAAGAAGCTTAGGACAGTTTCCATAGTCAGTTAAAGAAATGAATATGATAGGTGTGTTAAATGAAGGAATACCTGAAGCTGTGCAGTGCTGTTCAACTGTCCAGGAACAGGATTAGGAAGTGCTGTTATTGGGACTGGTCAAGTGTCAATCATCTTGTTCTTTTTGTTTCACCATACTTTTAAAAGTACAACGCCTTGATTTCTGTACAAACATGTTCTCACAATCAGTATCTTTAGCCAAATTATATATTTGTCTCGTTTGTTATATGCTTTAGTATAATCCTACATATTTTTACTTGAATCTAGAAATAAGCACAGAAGGAAATATACACCACTTCAAGCCACTTCAAGAGGTACACCTACCATCAGCTGCTCCTCCTAACATATTGGTGCAGTTTAAGATTCATGATTATATACTAGGGCTGCACAATATATCGCAAATTTACTGTCATCGCGATATCAGCATGTGAACTATACATCGCGAAAGTAAATGGTGTTTTTCCAAAACTCTTCACCCAGACCCACAGATAAGAGGGCAAAAACATCACTGGGCAGTTTCTTCATCTTCTGTGCTGCTGCTATAGACTGTCCCTTTTGCTATTTTCTTCTGGATAAGAACTTACTATCATTTACATTATGTTTACATTTATTTAAGCTTTAAATATTTAAAGCTTTTAAAAATATTTTCAGATTTTTTTCAACAATATTCAATGGTTCAAATGTTTTATGGAAGGCATTAAATGCTCTGTTTAAGTAAATTCTTTAAAAAAAACATGTTGGAAAGGAAATATTGCATTTCATTTTTTTTCTGCATAGACTAGTCAGAGTCTGGAGTCTCTGTTACCAGCAAATCCAAAGGAGAAACACTTTAAAGGCTAAGTTTTTACTCACTTATCACAAGTGATATCGCCATCGCAACACTCAACAACATTATCGCATATCGCATGTTTTCCTGATATCGTGCAGCCCTACTATAGACTGTAGTCAATGGTCAGGACTCCCACAGGACCACCAGGGAGTGTGTCAGCAGAATTACTGCTCTTCTAAGAATGATCCATCTGCTCCCTGGTAGTCCTCTGGGGGTCCTGAACATTGAAGAACAAAATAACAGCATCATATGATGCAGAGACGAACTACTGCAAATTAAAATATGCACTTATGTTATGTGGAGCTGTATGTAGAAACATGTTGTACCTCATACAGAGGCTTTCCAGTGTAGGACACCAAGGTTATGCCCACAGTAAATCATAAATGCAGTCATACAGTAGTAATCTATGTTTTGTACTTGTATTTGCGTTTTACATAACCAAATTTGGTTTTACATTAATGCAATTACTCTTGTTTCTTTTTCTTTATTGCTCTTTTATATTGAGGTGACATCTCTTGCATGTATTAGTTCTTCTGAGAATTGATTATTTCTTCTGTACTGTTTTGTCTATTAAATCATAAAATTACAATTACGTTTTGGCTCATTATGCATTTAAAAATGCCCATTCATGTCTGAATCAATTCTGTATTTATATATAAACATATGGTAGTCTCTGAAATGGAGTCTGATTGGCTGAAATCACTTTAGAAATCTATATTTATTTAATACCCTCTTTTAACAGGATAGTTTGAGCTTTCCTTGGAATTCCTTTGCCATTTTATTCTCCTTCGTTTTTGTAGTCTGTATAAAAATGAGTGAAGGAGACGGTGAGACGGGGAGACAGGACAAAGAGGGGAAGAAAGGTCGGCAGACACGTTGGGTCCAGGTCTCTCATCATTCCTCTACGGATTTTCCTTTTTTCCAACCGGCTCTCCCATAGACTCGGAGAACCTTGTTAACTGGTTGTCGAGGCAACCGCGTTAGCAGCCCTCTGAACAATCAAATCACCTTTAAAGCCATAATATCAACAGCCTGGCTTTATGGGTTACTAAATATACTTTGTCGCCACAGAGACCTCTACAGAGAGAATTTGGGCTGAAGCTTGGGCAAACATTTAGAAAATATAAAAAGGCCTGAACTGGAGGAAAAGAACTCTGTGTCAACAACACATACCTGACCTCTGTGAACCTGTGGCATCTCCACGTTCCTCCATCACCTCACAATGATCACCAGGAAAGATGTACAAAAATAACATTTCCTTTATTGTCAGAGGTTTTGGTTTTTGGATGCTTGTAAAAGGTTTTATTGGATGTCATAGAGCGGTCACTTGTGGGGGCGGGGTTAACAGGTTTTCGTGCAATCAGGATACACACGTCAGGGGAGGTCAAGGGGTAAGTCTTGTTACTGATGCGTCAATGAGAAACACCCTTAAAGCTGCTTGCTGATGAACATGTGGACATGGGGTTACGTCAGATGGAACAGAAGGTGTGAACAGCAGTGAAGCTTTAATTCTGAGAGCAGTATTTCCAGAAGCAAACTGTAAAAAAGAAGATAAAGTTGTTAATGTCAATATCTTTTGAGATCTGTTTATAATATTACTTGAAAATAAAATCTGATATACAGTACTGTGCAAAACTCTTAGGCACCGACAAAAACAATATTTAGAAAAAACATTCATCAGTGTGTGTTCTTT
Source organism: Phenacogrammus interruptus (assembly GCA_037974425.1). NCBI lineage: Eukaryota > Metazoa > Chordata > Actinopteri > Characiformes > Alestidae > Phenacogrammus > Phenacogrammus interruptus. Next base: position 19,532,195 of record JBBPCW010000084.1, on the reverse strand, counting down.
TTTCACATACCAAATACACCTAAAAAGAATAAATACCATTAACATTACACAGTAAACAGTGATGTACAGTATATCAGTGTGTTCTTTGTGGAAGTCCAGTATTACTTGTAGTTTCCATCAGAAACCTGGTTTAACTCGATCAGTTCTTCAGTAAATTAGATCAGAAACCGAACCTGTGTTCTCCTCACCAGCTCACATAGTTTCAGCTACTTTTTTTTACAAACAGAACAAACCTTGATACTTTTTACTGCTTTAATGTTCATTTGCAATCATTTTTTTCAGATGTTAATTATCACACACTTAAAAAATGCATAGATGACTAAAACTTTTGCACAGAACTGTATTTCTGACGTAGATCAAATTGTTAACACTGTCCTCCACAGTGTATTCAATTTTCTCTCACCTCTTTTATTGCTTTTCTTAGGAGTTGAGGGCAAGGACTTTTTGAATGTCTTTCCATTGAGGATTTTTGAGTCAGCTTGGTCTGTGCTGGTCCTCTGTGAGGCGCCGCTGCTAGCCACAGATGACACAGTAGTTGACTTCGGGTTTCCTTCGGTCACTACCTGAAAAAACAGCAGTGAATCTGAACGACTGCCTTCAGGAAAATTGTGTTTATTAATGGAACAGTGTGTTTCAGCTGGCGAGAGTAATACATATGACATGAACATACCATTTTGCTCTTCTTTCCTGAACCTCGGCCATTATTAGTACCTTGAAATAAACCATAAAGAGAATTTTTATGGTTCAGTACCAGAAGAAAGCTATGGGCAAGTCACTGGAGATCCACTTCAGACACTCAAGTTTTTATAATTATTTATCAACACGGTTTTAACACACTAATGTTATTTTTACATGGTGGGTGTATAACAAGCTTGCTATTTTACAATAAAGTTTGCAAAGTTTCCTTCCTTACCTCTTGTTACAATAGTGATGCGGCTGCTCAGTGTGCTGTTCATTGACCTATGAAGCTCCTCCAGAGCACTTAACATCTTCATTAGCTTCTCTTGTCTATCAGTGCTGCTGGTGGACAAACTCATCTTTGACCTGTTGGTTGATAGCAGAGGCTTCCTTTGTTTGTTTGCATCAGTGGTTGCTGGTGTAAGCTTAAGTCGCTTGTAAAGGCTATGTCCTTCTGTGGTGGCAGGCTCCTTTGTTCCAGGGTCATCTCTTGCAATGAGATCAAAATGGTTAGGTGCTGGTGCCATCTTCTCTACTTCTTCAGAATCACTAGTTTCTGAAGCTATTTTTACACGTCTACTCTTGTCCAAAAAGCGTGGACTACTTGTGATTTTGTTTAATCTATGTAGAGCTTCTTCTGTTTTTTCATGCTCATTAGAATATGTCGTCACTGATCCTGCCATCAGTAGTTTAGCAAGACTGCCTGTTGCTGTCATGTCCCGAATATCTGGGCCATCCGTCCAAGGGTCTGGTGGTTTTTGGTCACCTTTGAGGAAAAAAATGTAGACACTTCTATTAGTCATAGGACATCAAACATAGCACTTTTAGGGTTTTTAAAAACGGTCATATCATATTGTACATAACCAAACACTATTATGCATCTTGGATTTGCTGTGTTGTTAGTGGAGCTTAATACATTTACAGTGCAAAGTAACCAAAGTAGACCAAAGACCCAGGAGAGGGGGACAGCAGGATCCTGAAACCCTTAGAAGGAACTTTTGACCCTTTTCTGTTTCAGCAGTAGACAGAGACAAACTACTTGCCTATAGTCATACACAGAATATGTTCCCGCTTGCTGACAGTGGCTATGTGGGAGTTGCTAGGGGACACGGAAAGACAAGACCTGATGGCGTCAGAGGCGAGTTTGTGGTCAAGAATATACAACATCAAGTCATGTTCTTACTGCAAATGCCATCACATCATTAAAGGCTCCTAGGTGAGCCCTCATAACTAGTGAGGAATACAAACTGTGGGCATTAGTGTATAACAGCACTCCTAGAAATTTACTCAATTTTAACGAATAGCTTTCTCCGTCAATGATTAATTCCTCATCGGTTCACTTATTTAGTGCCAAGACTGTTTCCAATACTGGAATGAAATGACTTGATTGACTTGAAATGACTAGGGCCTTGATTCTCCTTGACAACTATTTGGAATATTTCATTTTAATATCATATATAGAGGAATAGCCTTGAATACACTAAACTAATCCTTAATGTGTTTAGTTTAGAGTGTGAGAACTTCACATTCTGGTAACCTTTTTCCACAAATAGCAGAGATGTAATGAAGATTAGTGTAAGCAGCTGCTTTCCAATGAACAATTCACCAAAGATGCAAATACATTTCAGACTTACCTGGTACCTCTGAAACATGTGGTGCAGCATCCATAACTGGAGCTGACAGCAACAGTGTTACCATCGTCATGAACTTCAACACCTCTTCCTTCTGCATGTTTGCGTCGTCTAGATGTGGTTGCAGATCTACCTTTTCAACCTCAACTTCAGTCCTCAAGCTTCTTTACAGCAAGTGAAAGTGCTGTCTAAAGCAGAGTAAAATTTTTAATAGATGCGACTGCCTTACATCTACTGGTGTGATATTCACACACACACTTGCCACACTTGTTACTCTGATGCGCCCCTACAATGAGAAGGCTTGTCGTGTTTGTGATAGCTTTTACTGGCTGTTACATCTATGTTGTTCTTCACCATCTCTATCATCACAGACGCTCCATCAGGCACTTTAAACCAGACTCGGCATGGGTGTGGACTTCACACCCGCCTCGACACTGGCCAATCCGGGCATACGCCCCTCCCCGCCATGACTGGGTGTCGGTGTGACATTTAGGGCTGTGTTTGGCGTCGGGGCCCTACATTGTAAAGAAGGCAGCAGGCAACGGGCCCTTCTGCGTCAGAGGCCCTTTCTCCTTCAGCCCCTGTGCAAACACATTAAGAAGTGCCTTATCATTGCTTGTGCAGCAGGGCGTCTGGCCACTCGGTCCTCCACCTTCAAACAGACAGTCAAATCCAAACAATGTTTGATGCATGTGTCCGTGCAAATAAAGTGTATCCATCCATCCATCTGATTGCATTTGCATTGACCAAAACACATCCAAACACAGGGGAAATGGGCCATTCCACACTAATTTACATACCCTGCAAGGTCATATAATTTACATTTACATTTAAAAACGTAAACAGAGTTTCCCATTGGGCGTTTCTGCAAATGTTTTAATATCTCAAGATTCAACTAAATTTTTGATGCTAAGAATTTTAAAAAATTTGGAATTTTCTCACATTCTGCTTGGATCCCACTGATTGCCATTTTTTTTCTTCTTCTGCACCACTATGTGGTACGCAGAGACTGTCACTGTATCCACAAATGGGTTGGTGAATTTCACGAATAAGGAGTCAGTGAGGTGATTTCGGCAGAGGAGACACATGTGAGAAACGCTAGAGGTTAAGAATCAGACTAGCTGCAGAGCTCTGGCTGCCCGCTGGGAGAGGGAGCTCTTCAGATGAATAAAGCTTGAATAAGAAATTCAGTCCTCAGCAGAAAGGAGAATGCATATGTAAGCATGCGTATGTATTCTAGTGAACCTAGGTATTGTCCAGGTTGAAATCAAGAATAATATTAGATGATAACAGATGATACTGATCGTGAAAAGGTTTTGATATCTTGCAAATCATCCACTTTTCTTTCTTTTTCAGTTACCACATTCACTTTGCTGTAACTTAGCTGTTTCTTCTTAATAATTCAAATTTATGGTTCATTTAAAATGTATATAATAGAAAATTATAATAGAATAGAAAAAAGAGAAATACATTTAAATGTAAGCTACACAAATAAACCAATAACTGTTTAAAAACACGTGCACTTTAAGCACCGCCTTGAAAGATTTTTTCAGCCTGAGAACAAATGCAAACAATGTAAGTTTCCCAGTATTTTGTTTTCCATCCAAACAAACACAAATAATCACTGGATGTTAATAGTGAAACAGGCTAAAAAAAAATTTGTGCAAAAAATAATTAATATTAGGCATTTTCAAATGAACATTTGTCTAAAGTTACATTTTAGTCAAAACTTAGTCAACATTAGATAGGCTCATGCTTTCTTATCATGAGAATCATGTAGAAAATAGTCCCATTTAACTAAATTGGGACTTTACCCCATTGCTTTACCTTTTAGCTAATTCCACAACTTGTTTCCACATATTTTCCTCTTGTAATTAAAGCTTAATATTAGACAGACACAGTTTCGTAAATGTATCAACTTTACCGTTTATGTGGTCATTTGGTCTTCTGTGTAAAACATTAACCTGTCTCTCAAGATGTCCTACAATGTACTTAAGCATGACTGGAAACAGGCCTACAATAAAGAAAAGTTCTCATTTGTCTGTCAGCTTGATCTTACTGAAAATATGACAGAACTTTGACTTTGAATTAATTTATTTAGTGCACTTACTTTACTT
>JBBPCW010000084.1:19514043-19527669 GCA_037974425.1 Phenacogrammus interruptus | reverse complement strand
TGTGCTTTAGATTTTGTGTCGTGTTGCTTGTGGCAACTTCCTGTGTTTCCTGTGTTTGCATTCTGAGCAGCGAAGAAGAATTGATTTCCGATTTGCAGTGTTAAGCAAAGCTAGTGGGTATAACTAGGTTATGTTTAGGAAAATGGTATCGGATCGGTACGTGGACTCAATTACTCGCTGATACCGATGCCAGATTTTTTGGTGGTATCGGCAGCATTTCCAATACTAGTATCGATATCGGAACAACACTAGAAATTGCAGAGTGTCACTTTTTCATCAGACTGCCAATATTTGATGATTTTCAAAATAGTGACAAGACAAATCTCAGACAAAACTCTTTAGAACAAACCTGTGGTTGATATTACTGACGGTGTATTAGTTTTAAGGCAAGCCAGATGTAATCACAGGATTTAAAAGGTTCAATGTAACAAGTAACAAAAACAAACAAAAATCGAGGGGTTAGGGTGCACTAAAACAGTAGAAAAGGTCCGAGGGATAACAAGAACAAGAGCACTGCATAAACAAAGTGGAGAAGAATAAATAGGTTTAACAAAAATACGAGAAAACCAACACAACTAGAATTAGTCCCCTCAAAGAAGTGTTTGTTATGGTGTTTAACTTAACAGCAGTAACTTTGTTCAATAGATGTTTGATTTAAGTACAGCTTTACGGGTTCTAAGAACTGTTGTGGACTACTTAGCACTGATGTATGTCGCTCTGGATAAGAGCGTCTGCTAAATGCCGGAAACGTAAACGTAGTCCAAAAGCAGGGAGAATTTATATGAACTAAGGAAATGAGAAAGGGGCGGAGACAGGAACTAGACAGTTCAATAACAAATGGGCGGGGCTAAGACCAGAACATACTCAAAAAAAAAAAAAAAAAAAAGACAGAAAATTAAAAAAACAGGGAAGGGTCTGGTATAATGTTATACACACTCTATCATGATCATCTGGTGGATTCCTTGATTCCTTTCAGTTGTTTTTATGTTTCTAAGTTAAGCTTATATATGAACACACCAGTTTCTCCTCATCTAAAAAGCATGCATCTGAAATTAAGTGGAAAAGTGTGGTCCCAGGATGCCTGGCCTTCCCTTTAGAGGATAATTAGTTTGGAGCTGCTTGTTGTTGTCTGTTGCACGTTGACTCCACGTGGCCTCCAACACACCCTCTAACCAGTCTGCCTTCTTCTTCAGGTCATCGACATATCGATGATTTTGGCCGAGGCCATCCGGAGAACCCACAATGGCGAATCGGTCTCGTACCTTTTCAGCCACGTGCCGTTGTAAATACGGGTTGAGAAGAACCTTCTTCCTCCACCATCAGCCGTTCCAGTATCATTCCTCTGCGGGAGTCTGAAGAGTGAATCAAGTTTGGTAGTCAATAGCAGGCGACTGGCTCCACTGTAGTCCCGCCACCATTACTCTGTCATCATTCCCTCAAAGCAAACCTCTTAAATGATCTGCAGCTTAATTTATGTAGGGTTTTTTCCTCCATTCATTTTTTATTTTACCATTGGCCTGGATCTGGCCCAATTTCACTTTTTCATTTTGTACCTCAGGTTTTTTTTAGTTTCTTTTTTTCACCATAAAAGAAAGAAATGACTGTTGAAATAGAAGCATCTGCTATTAAATCCTCAGTGACTTTTCTACTCAACCCGTTTGGGTAGATTAGGGGTGTAGTGATTATACTGACAGGCGATTATCGTTCTCATCAGACTCTGACCAGCCGTTCAGTGTTCAAAAAGGGGGTTAATATTATAGAAACACAACAGAGGTAGTTGCCATTTTATTATGAGCATTACGTTACCAGTGTTTTTGGGAAATTAGGTGGCAGTCTGCGACTGATTTGAGTTGGGTTGAGTCAAAACTTGGTTAAATTCAAGGGTGGTCCAACCAAAAATGACAGATTACACAATTGTTTGCTTACCCATAGAAATAACCCATCATTTATGAGCCTCCATTCCTTGTTCGCTACATTAGCTTCATAGAAGAGAATTGTAGACCTCTTTTGGCCAGACCACTACTTTTAATGTTATCATTTAAGGAACCACATTAAGGGTTCTTTGTCCAGGCCCTGCTGTTTATTATAAAGTACAGTTTTCAAATGCAAGCCCAGATATACAGCCACACTTCTTCTGCATGATTTTTGGGACCAAATTTGCATGATAGCTGGATGGTAGTTCATAAAGCAGTTAATTTGGCTCATTTAAACCAAACGCGTTCCCTCTCCATTAGCAGTGTGTTGCCCACTCTTCCTATTGGACAAGCTAGGCTTAAGTTATCTGGTTTACTCAGAAATGCTGCTTTGTGAAATACCACACTGGACTGCACTGTCTGAGCCTTTTTTTTTTAAATATCTATTCAGAAACAACAAAATGGGACCAGGACATGTGCTGAATATGAAGATCATGCGACACCAGTTATTCAGGGAATCATTAAATAGATTTAAAATGGAAAAATGTACCTGTAAAGTGATTTCAACCTACAATTGGGCGATGTCGAAATGGCTAACACACTGTTATTAATATCAGGTTCGCTACGGCCTGTGGATGGAGATCTTTCTTAATTCCTCGATTTTGATTCCGGATCGGTTCCTGAAAGGCACATGTTCATTTCACTGTGTTTAAATTGCCGGACTGTAAAATTACGCAGCTTATATTTCATGTGTAGCCTGTATCATACACTGCACTTTCTAGAAACAGTCCCTCTGCATGAAGTCACCACTAACTTTTACACAAAATTTCATCTGAACTTTTAATTACTACTACGCTGGTCAACAAAACATTTCCCGAATGCTATTTCCTGATTTTGGGTTCTTTGGAGGGATGCCATATAACTGAGCACCAATACTGGACCCCTCCCTCCCCTGGTTAAAATGTGGCAGACAGTGGGGGGTTCCTGGACCAGGGGTGGGGAACCTGTTTTCTGGCATCGCTCTGAAGAACTCGTTTTGACACCTTTATGTTTAAAAGTGTATTTCAAGTTGCTTCACCATCACTGATCACCAGTCCGACCTCTAGAGGTGATTGATTATCCCTTTAAACTCCAGTGTTTACCAATTGTGATATGATCTCTATGGCTTTTTATCACTAAAGCAAGAATGAGGTTTCACAGCTAACTAGAAGCCCTGGTTCAGCATGAACAGTTGAGCTTCTAGACTGCATGGAAACCCAGGGCTGGCTTGTATTCAGTGGGAAAGTTGAGACTGAAAAAGAGGCTTTTGTCTGGGTTCACTTTTACATTAGATGGAGGCTGTTCTTATGAGTACGGCTTTAGAAACGACGGTCCCCACATTGTGGGATGCAGTGGCCAAGTGTGACCTTGATTCACCTCCTTAATGCCCCCTTTGTCTTACAGTGACAATGAAAATAAAAAATAATGCTTTGACAATGACTCGTGAAGTTTCCTGGACTTGTTCATTTCAAGCACTTTTGCAGGTTTGTTCAGCTTCTAACATGGATGACTGAAATGTCCTGCAGCCCTGCCGTAAGTATGATAAAGGTCCTGTTGCTCATTGGTTACTAGAATATATATATTTCATTGCACACAAGAGGGCGCTCGTGTCCAAAACAATTACAATTGTTAGACACTAGAGTCCAAAATAAGAGGGTTCATTTGTAGCTTTTATACAAAACTTATGCTGTTTGTGAACCAATCAACACTTAGCAGCTAGGATGCCAACCAATCAGCAGCCAGCAAACAATCAGCCCAGGTTTTACTTTATTGTAGAAAAACACAAAACAAGCTGGTAAGATTTCATTTGTTTTCATGTAGTACTTTCTTCTAGTTTCTAAAAGTAAAGACATTCCTGTGTTTAAAATTAATTAATTCTAGGGCTGGGAAAGTTAACGCGTTATTATCGCGTTAATGCATTATTTACTTAACGCCGACAATTATTTTATCGCGCATTAACGCAAAAAGGCCCGAGATGCGAAAACCCAACCTGGTAAAGAAAGTCCCAGTCCGCCCCTGCGCGCGTTCAAAATAAAAGGATTTTTAAAAAATGTTGGCTAACTAAAGAGCAACCAGTGCTATTGATTGTGCTGGTGTGTTCCATATGCTCATTTAGCTTTAGGGTCAACATCCACCTGTTGGAGGATGAATAAATTAAAATCGGACGTAAAAATCTGCAGTCACCCATCAGCGTTACAGATGATGAACTGCATGTATGTGAGTCAGTTCTCGTTATACTTGCTAGGACAGCAGCAAGGACACTTTAAACTTATAAAATAAAATTGTTATAAACAATACATGAACAAAAATATTGGGACGTCTGACCATTCCACCAAATCGGCTTCTATTCTTCTTGGAAGTCTTTCCACAAGATTTTGGAGTTTCTGTGGGAATACTGTTATTCCCTCACCCGCCTCCAGGTGGAGCAGGTTCTCTGGTCTCCTGGTGACAAGAGTAGGAGGAGGCTCCCTCATCAGTGGGCGTCTTCACCAGGGCCCTGGAGGACAAAATGACTGAAAAAAGAGAGGAATCTTCAGAGCCGTCGCTTCAGCTGGGCGACAGAAGATGCCACGATATAAAGAGCCTTAGTTTCGATTTCCTCTGAAGGTAAATATCGAGGGAAGAGCTCCAGACTCTGCTTGTTTGTGTTTGAGTGTTGGGGATCCAGGCTGTGTCCTATGGTACTGACTGTTAGGTGGTTTGTTTCAAAAAAGTACATTTTACGCTCCCCTTATTCCTTAAATAATTTATTTTTGAGCTGTAGTTAAGGCTAAATGCCGTATATCGAGTCTCTATGGTATATCGTGTTTGTTGAGGGTGCATTTTACACAGAAACTGGCTTTGCTGAAGCTAACGCTCGAGCTAATTAGCTAGCTGAGCTAGTTGTTTATAGCATTCAGGGACCCCCTCTAGTTACAGCTTCAGGATATCAGCACATAAGTAACACAAATCCGTGTCTTTAGGGTGTTTTTGGTTAATGAAAGATGTAGGATAAGGCAGATGAGGCATTAGAGAGTACCATATTTTGTGGATGTTCTTAATGGTTGGGGGTCAGTTATGGTTCACTTTACACTTGTATTTCAGGACTCAGCATTTCAATCTCTCTCCACCTGAAAATGATAAACAGTGATTGCTGTCCGAAACCGTTGTAGTTTAGTGATTTTATGCATGTAAGGCCCCATATAAATAAACATTATCACTTTATCACATTTGACCAATGGTGAAAGCCTGTCAGTGGACAGCTGTTTGTATGTACAGCTTGTGAGCATGATCCAGTAAATATTAGTTTGAAGACTTCAACGGCCTCAGATATTCAGAGCATTTTTTAACACTATGAGGAGCTGTGGTGCTCAAGATCAATAATGACTCTAGAATTGCATGTTTACGAGAAATGAGCAGTATGTGTGTATAACTATATATATACACATACATACATACACACACTATATTGACAAAAGTATAGGGACACACCTGTTTTTCAGTATTTGGTCATAACCCCCCTTAATTTCAGTGAAGGACAGTCTTAATGCTTCAGCATACAAAGACATTTTGGGCATTGCCATGCTTCCAACTTTGTCGACACAGTTTGGGGAAGAGCATTTTCTACATGGCTGTACCACAGTGCACAAAGCAAGGCCCTTTAAGACATGGTTGGATTAGTTCAAGTGTGGAAGAACTTGACTGGCCCATACAGAGCCATGACCTCAACCCCATCCAACACCTTTGGGATGAACTGGAAGAGTTACAACTGCAAAGGGGGGGACCATGTCCATATTAAAGCCGGTGTATTTGAATGCAGTGTTATTAAAGTCCCTGTTGGTTTGATGTAACACAATGGTGGCATAGTGGGTAGGATACTTGCCTCTAGACCAAGAGGTCATGGGTTCGAATGCTACCTTCAGCAAAAACTACCACTGGGTTTCTGAGCAAGACCCTTAACCCAAAGTTACTCCAGAGAGACTGTCCCCTGTAGTTAGGGATCGGAAGTCGCTTTGGATAAAAAGCGTCTGATAAATGTAATATGTAATACTTTTGTCCATATATTGTGTGTGTGCATAGAGAGATAGAGGTAATGTAACACTGAAAGGAAATGAAACATTTTAAAATATAAATGAATGTGTTTGATTTGTTGTTCTCCTAGAGGAGAATGGATTCTCTTTTTAATTCTTTCTTGGTTCTTCTCATGCTCTTTTTGTGCTTTTGCTGCACTCTCTTGCTGCATGGGGGCTCTGTTTTGGGCCAATTCTGAGTTGTGAAAAGTTCAGTGTGAATAAACTGAGTTAAATTGTTTATTCAGTCAACCCTGACAACACAGTGCTTTAGTGACATACCTGATCCAACCAATGAGCCCTTTCTGATCTGGAGTGGGTTCGATAAAGCAGGTAAAACCCTAAAATGCTCAAGCATGCAGGACGAGGCGCCTATAGGACCCAGTCTGGGAAATATTGCCATCAAATATCAAACCAGCTGGCATGCTCTTAATGTGCAATGTGTTTCCTGCTGTGTGATCCCAAGAACCATTTCAGTGTTCAGTTCCAGCCAACAGCTAACTGTCAGGGGTGTGAGTGGAGAGTTGGCTTCTCTTAGTAGACGTTAGTCATGCAGCTTAGTCTCACACGGCCTCACCTTAACTGTTTATTCAAGGACTTGTGTCTTGAGGAAAACAGAATTCTTTTCACCAGTAACTTGTACTGGTAGTGAGGAAAGCTGAGTATAGCAGGAAGCTCCCTGAACATTTGCTTCACTCTGAAAAAGAGGGTAAGAGATGTTCTCACTGATCTGTATTTAGAGCTTTTGCTTTTCCTCATGCTAACGGACATTATTTTTAGATGTGTATTCTCTCTGTTTGGTCTCAGGCTCCTTCAGCATCTCCATGGCCCAATGATGCGCCGCCACTGGCTGTTGGTGGGCGCTTGCGGGTGGGTGCTGCTCATCCTCGTGTTCGTCAGCAAGTTTATCAACTTCAGCTTCAGAATACCAGATGGTACGTCTCACGTGGTCTCCCGAAAGCTGCACTGAAAACGGTGTCAGTACGTTAGTCACTCTGCACCTAAGCTTGTAAGGTTAAGCTATTAAGAGGCTGTATATGTAACACACTGCTGCACATTCATGCTGTATTTTTAATCCTGTCCATCATTTCCATTGTATGCTGCGTTTTATACTCCTAGTCACAATTACGTAATTATAGAAATATTAGAATTTGCCATCTTGGTTAATCACCGGTGATTAATTGTCCGATGACCTGACGTAAAATATGCAATCACTACTTCCTCTTACAGGTCATGCTGGACACACCCCTTTATATTAATAATTAAAACGTGATTCTCAATATTTTTAAACATTTTAAGTATTGTTTTGGACAACTTGAGAAGACTTTTTGCACACCTCTGTTTTTTCAGGCAGGTGTGTTGGAAATAACCAAAGGTCACTAATCAGGAAATTAGAAAGAATCCCACACACTGTCCTTAGTCTACGACCGAAATTTTGTTATTTTTATAAATAAATAATTGCTTGTGGATAGGTCAGTGTACGACCTAAAGTATTGTTTTGGAAGTCTGTACATGTTTTTGATTATTATTCGTTTAAGGCCACTGTTTTGAGGCCAGATAGTCATTATTGATTATTATGACCAATTGTTTACTCTATACATTTAGGAAATTATTATTATCCTTTGATGTAAATGCTTGTATAAACTTCTCCGTTTCAGACTACGGGGGAAGAGCTGAAATGCTGAACTGGACTTTTTCGTCCATAAAGACTGTGAAACCTCCACACGAGCAGCTCCTGCGGAACGCAGCATCGCAGCCGTCTCCAGAAGTGAGTCAACCTTTCAGTGTCCACCTCCGAATTATTAGCACTTTAATGGTGTTCGTGTGTCTGTGTTTGTCCTGCTTGTGGGTGTTCAGTTTTAATGAATTCTGTTGATTTGCTTAATAAATAGTACAGTTTATCACAGATAGCCCACACAGTGGTGAGATTCTTCAAAACAGCATCCACTAACAAACAGTACATTTTGTTTGTTAGTGGACAAACACGGACACCCCAATTTGCTAATTTGAACACTGGGGCTGGGACCCATTATATAACAGTCACAAAACTGTAGTAGAGTTCATTTTTTCCTTTCTGATTGGTTTCTCGACCTGTAGTCCAGGTGTTACCCCATTTACACACACAGCAGTCGTTGCTATGCAAATGAGTGTCACTAGGGTGCTCCACACAAAAAGCACCATCCCAAAAACAGTACGTTTTGTCCCCAGGCATAGCTAAATGTTTAGTTGTTATGAGTTGTTTTTCAGCACACAGTCAACTTTTATGGATTTAGCACACTGCAGCCTATATTAATTTAGCACTAAATATGCAGATGAAGGAGAGATTCTCTCAGTAGCAACAGCAACAAAGTTGTCAGTTGTTTCCATCTAAAATAATGGTCTGTTCTGTCTGCTTCAGCTCAGAGCTGAGCTACATGATTAGCCAAAAGCTTAGCTTGTGAAAGGCATTATGTTAATGTAAAAAGATGGAATATACACAGTATAACTAAAATACCCTTGATTTTTAAATAATAAAGAAAATGTTAATTTTCTTATCTTGATATTTCACTTTCCAAGACCTCTTATTGTCCTAGTCTTTTCAACAGTCTGTTTGTCTGTGTAGTCCTCAGGTGGCCCGACTGAAGTTGAGCTTTCAGACTGGCAGTCCGTGACTGTGCAGCGTTTGCAGCTTCTGTCCAGCGTGTGCAGGAACACCTCTCTCTGGAACCTCACTCACACTCCGCTGCGCAAATTCGTCCTTGACCGCATCTTTGTTTGTGACAAACACAAGATCCTTTTCTGCCAGACCCCCAAGGTGGGCAACACCCAATGGAAGAAGGTCCTCATTGTTCTCAATGGTGAGAGATTAGGTTTCATGTCAATTTTATCAGTGGGACACATCCCAAGTAACCATTATTGTATTAGTATTATATGAACTTAAGTAACCTTTTGTTAATTATAGGCTGCCTTCTGTGATGTTGACAGACAATGTGACTGTTCTTGTACTGCTCTGTCTTTATTCTGCATCTCTAGGAAAATTTTCCAAGGTAGAAGAGATACCTGAGAATGTGGTCCATGACCACGAGAGAAATGGTTTACCTCGACTGTCCTCTATGAGTGACGCAGAGATCACTGACAGGTCTGGAAATGTTTCATGCCTAATCTAGATCAACAAGACTTAATACTGTGTATACATATTGAATGATCTAAAAGAGAACTGATGTGATTGTTTCAAGTCTTTGGTTTCTTGCCACTCTGAAGAAATAGTATAACTCAAAGGTCATCTAAATATTTTCCTTAAAATCACAAAAACCTTTTTTAACCCTTTCAAAAACCAAGATTCCTGTAAATCATTGTATCATTGACCAAAGGTTGCAAAACTTGCAGTAAGACTATATCTGCTGAGATGGACCAATTTGAGCTTGGTCCTGGTGCCCTAATTGTAGTCTCTTCATAGAGGTTGTAAAAAAAAAAAAAAAAGCTTTTTGCTGTGCCATTTTCTGTTTCTAGAAAATGTGGTTGGTGACGCATCACAACTCGATAACATAGAACTTGACTTGTATTTACAATTTTCAAGCCACTCCTCCATGGTGCAGTGAGTTTGCAAGGACCGTCTCACTGCACCATTTGAGAGGTTTATTTAAAAATAGCAGGGAAATAGAAGTGGTTTGCTTACATGATTTTTAATGATGTTTCAGATTGCACGCATACTTTAAGTTCTTCATCGTCAGAGACCCCTTTGAGCGTCTCATATCTGCCTTCAAGGACAAGTTTGTGAAGAACCCACGCTTCGAGCCATGGTACAAGCACAACATAGCACCTGCCATTATTCGCAAGTACCGTAAAAGTCACCGCGACACTGGCGAAAGCGCTGGGTTGCGCTTCGAGGATTTTGTCCGATATTTGGGCGATGAGCCGGGCCGGCAGCACCTGGACCGCCAGTTCGGTGACCACATCATCCACTGGTTAACCTACACTGAGCTCTGTGCTCCCTGTGACATTTCATACGACGTGGTGGGTCACCACGAGACCCTGGAGCGCGATGCCCCGTATATCCTGAAAGCTGCTGGCATTGCAGATTTGGTGTCCTACCCCACTATCCCACCAGGGATAACTCACTACAACCAGACCAAGGTGGAGCGCTACTTCTCTGGGATCAGCAAGAGGGACATTCGCCGCCTCTACGCTCATTACCAGGGCGATTTCGGCCTTTTCGGCTACCACAGACCCGATTTCCTTTTAGACTGATGAGTGGCTTGGCTAGTCTATTTTTGTGGATCTCGTTACAATATTTTGTAATACTGGCAAGAGGTGCCCGATTGCCGGCAAACTAGTGTTTTCTGCTGCCTGATTGAGATGGGATTGATGTTTTGCCTTTTTGCACTGATCTTGGAACAGTTTTGTTTCCTCTTGCCATGGTATTGGTCATGGTTTATAAAGGAAGCAATTATTAGGTCAACACTAAGAACCAGCTTGGATGGTCCGGCTGGGATTTATAGCATGCAGATGCTCCGGCTGGATCTGTTGGTGCTGCCTTGCGATTGCCCGTTTCCAGTTTTTGAGCCTTGGTTGAGCACCTGGTAGCTACTATATTTGCCATATAAAAAGAAAAGTGCCACATTATAATGTTCTATAACTAAGTTCTGCTAGATGGTACTTAACCCCTTTAAAGAGAGGTCAACTTTAGACAAAACACTACATGACTAGAACTTAACGGTCTTCCTGCTACTGTTTGTAAAACTGAATGAAGGTACATGTCGCGCCACTTGGATTCCATGGAGGTTTAGAAGCAAGAAGAATCTACAGTGTATTTAAAGTGAAGTTCCACTGATTTCTTAAGTCATTAGTTAGCAAAATCAGAGTGTTTTGAGAACTTTGTACAGAAACGTACTATTTGCTTTAGCTGGCATTTCCTAACTACAAGCTGTCCTCGAGTTATGACAGATCAGTTACTATAACAGTGATATAACCCGAATCGTGGAGCAAGTTGAATCACACACTAGTCAGTGACTTATCACAGCTCCCTCACTTGTACTCCGCATTGCTGTGTATTCCTCGACTTCATTACTGTGAAGTTCGCCTACGCAGACCATAAGTATGACGTTAACTGCGCAAGCTGAAACACTCGCGTCTCAATTTTTCAGGGTTTTTCTGGTCGTCGTAAACTCAAAACGTCGTTTGTCTTAACCCGAGTACCCCCTGTATTATGAACCGGTATCTCAGACCTCAAGAAATGTATATGTAACTATTTAATGTAATTACTTCCTATGGCATACATTTTAGAGGCAATAAATGTTTTGGACATCTCCGCTATGTGCAGTTCTGACTGAGTACGTTTCTGTACCAGCACTGGATACCAAATCGCTCGAAATGACGTAACTGACAGCTTAACTATTTCAATATGAAAACAGTGGAATTTCACTTTAACATGTTTTGTGGGGTGCTGCCTTGAGAAGAGTGTTCTGTTTGCTTGGTTTACATGATATTATATTTTTGTTTACAAAGTTTTTTGTAATTACCCCATTATGGGGCGAGGACGTTGAGCTTGTGAAGTATCTAAAACAGTTCTATTAAATGACAGAGTTGCTATAAAGTACCTAACTGAAGTTCACTCCAAGCTAGAAAGGATTTCTGCTAAAAGTTTCAAGTGTTTTGAAGGTTATGGGTTTTGAGGGTTATGGGTTTTGGGTTTTGGGAACTTGCCCGTTTCTGTTTTATTAGTTTCACTTGAATCGACTTGTCTTCCAAAATTCTGCCATTCCAACTCCACTTACAAAACTGACAGACAAACCTAGAGTTTATTTACTAATAGGATATTGTTGAAGATTCCCAATATTGATTTCTAATAAATATTAAAATGTCTGACATTGAACATGAATGTGTTTTCTAATACACCTCACACTACACTTATAGATTCAAATATCTTTTAAACACACTTTTGTATTATAATGTAATTTTATTGCATATGATTCAATTCTACACATCTAGGCCTTTCTGGTACCTCTGAAAAACATTAAGTCTTTGTTCGTAGAGTTTATCAAAATGGGCCTTTTTGTGATGCGATTTAACAAAACATTCATTTCATCTGTTTTTGACACAATTCTACTCTAGTTTTGATGCCAAACATTGACAAACACTGCAAAAAAGTTGAACATTTTGTCCGAAACAAGACTACGCACATTTTTATCAAATTCAAGAATTGAAAGTCCCCTACATACAAACACGTGAAAGTCCTCATTGTCTAGGAACATGTCAGGATATGAGCTGAACAGTGTGTGCCTTTGTGTGCAGCAAAAACAATGTAGCCTAGTGTGTTGCTGCATGCGTCGTCACCACAGCAGAATAAAGGGACTAAAATCTTGTCTGCGTACCAAAAATGACCCGTATTATTTTTTAATAACTTGTTCATTGTTAGGACGCGTTCGGCCACAATATGCAAATGAGCTCCCGAACCAATCGGTTTTCTTACTGAGTGCACTGAGCATTCCTAAAGAAGTTCAAATCTCGAAAAAGACTTTTTGGGGGTGTTTGGATCAATCCAGTCATTCATGTGCTTCAACAAATGTAAATGAATTTGGTTCAAATTATGCAATTCTTTCCAATACAGCTAGAGGGTTGAACAGAGCGTTAAACGGCCTATAACGTGGAAAACTGAATTTTCCTTAAATACAAGAGCTTAATGTAGTATGTATACATTAATAACTTGCCACATAGACCATTCACACCATAATCCCATAGTTTAAATATGATATACAGGGTAGAACAGGGTGGGACTGAAGTTATTTACATACGTTATGTTAGGGCACAGTAACAAAACAGCCTGATTAAGAAAGGTGGGAAACTGTTTTTGGTACATAAAATCACAATCATCAGCAAAACTACACAGGTCAACAAGTCAAAATCATCAGAGATAAGTTTATTTGGGTTCTGTAGTGCTGATTTCAAATCTGTGTTTAGTTTTTCCTGCATGTACAGTGTTTGTGATGAAGCTAGTTCTATACTGCATGATAGTTGGTATAATGATCATATAATAATCATATGCTGAGTGTTTTTGAAGAAACAGTGGTGTCTGACTGACACTGATCATTATATCTGTGCCACAGTGTGGCCTGTCTGACTCCACACTGAAAATAATGAAACAGTTACTTGATTGGTGCCTGCAGTTTAATAAAAAAACGCATGCAAGTCTATTGCAAATCTAATGCTACTCATAATTTTAAAAAGGTCTGAGATCAGCATGAAAAACTGGTTTAGAAAAGTTCGATTTTTTTGTTGACCTGTGTTATAAATTATAAAGTGTTATTTTGTATGCTAAAGTCCTATCCTGGCGGCTTGTTCATCATACTCTTTACTGGAGAGAAGATCTCGTGTACAGACGTTTCCTTTCATTTGCATTTGCTCCACAGTTCTTTTAAGTAGTGAATGATATTTCTAGGGATGCACTGATACCACTTTTTTGGAAAACGAGTACGAGTACTTGCATTTCAGTACATACCGATACCGATACCGGGGGGGGGGGACGATTGGCATGCTCCGGTAAAGTCACGAACGAGTGAGTGAAAGAAAGAGAGATATATATATATATATATAGAGAGAGAGAGGGACACATAGCGCGCACGTGCAAAAGAGAGAGAGCGCAACACAGA
>JBBPCW010000084.1:19497505-19513943 GCA_037974425.1 Phenacogrammus interruptus | reverse complement strand
TCAGTAAGTACCGGAACGCAGAAAAAAGTGGCGGAACCCAAAAGACGAAAATACAGAAGTTCCGTAACTGCGTTCCGCTGCGTTCCGGCCCACTTCAAGCACTGGATGCACCGTTTAAAATGATTATGGACCCTTGTGCATTTAATACTTTGAATAAACATCAAAGTTATTCTTTGTGGAAGCATTCCTGATAAAAAAAAATCATAGATTTAATTTGACCTTTTTTTCCAATATTTTTTTCAGTTAGCCATCAAGACTAAAGGTCACTTTCAATAACCTATGTTTTTTATGGCATCGTGTGAGACAATAAACTCCGATTCCAAGCAGTGACGTGCAATTTGCTTCCTCAAACACAGGATTACTCTGAAGCGGAACCAGCGGTTAGCTAAAAACGAGGGATTAAATGCTTTCAAGTGTGACGAATAATCCTCTACGATGCTACAGCTGATATGTTTCGAGCTAACTTGCATGTTGATACACTAGCATTACCCAGCTTAATGTATTCTGGACCATAAAATGTATGTCTTATGAAGACTTGTAAAGACAATCCAGTGCAGACTGCCCAGTTAATTTCTCCAAGTCGAATATCTAAAGCCACAAAACAGCAAAAACATCTACTTTATATACAGAAAAACATCATGGCTTCCGGGTAAAGTGACGCCTTACAGTCATGTGTGAACACACCACATAGTGTGAACAGCAGGAAATTCTTTCTGTTTTTAAACCATTCACCAAGTGAAGTAGCGGGCAGCCAGCAACACAGCCCCCGGGAGAAGTGTGAGAGGTACCTTGCTCAAGGGTACCTTAGTAGTGCCACTGATGGTCATGGGATTCGAACCCATGACTTTATCACAGGGGCTACTGCCTAAACACCGGGCCACCAGCTGCCCGTCGGTTCATGACTCCCCACATAGTGCGTGCTACGTTCAGTATCAGGTGATAAACTGCTATAAATAAGCTCTTGATTTAATGTCAGTTTGTATATTTCTGCGAGAGGGAAAGTCACGTTCTTCATGGCCATTTAAAGTAGCTTTTATAACGTTAACGTTAATTAAGAGGATTCAGCTGAAATGTTTAATACAACTTGTGTAACATGGTCCACATGTTATTTAAACTTACACTATATGGACAAATGTACTGGGACACACCTCTTAATAACTGAATTCAGGCATCCCTTTTGTTTCAGTGAAATCTTAATGCTTAATCATACCAAGACATTTTGGACAATGACATGCCGCCAACTTGACTGGCCCACACAGAGTACTGACCTCAACCACATCCAACACCTTTGGGATGAACTGGAACAAAGACTGCCAGACCAGCTCTCTAAATATTTATGTATTTGAATCAAATGTCATTAAATTCCTTGTTGGTGGAATGGTCAGGCGTCTTAATACTTTTGTCCATGTGCCGTACTTCTTAAGAGGACTCAAGAGAATATATAAATGCATTATTTATGACTTGTGTAACATGGTCCACGGGTTATGTGAAACTAGGTTATGTGCTACCTGAACATGTAACCAGTGCCATGATTAGCAAAAAAATACAAAATTATGAAACGTGTGAGTCATGAGTTAGCTAACCTTGTTTAATGATTAGTTAGTCTTCCTCACATAACCACTGGCAGGGGAGAGGAGAGTCACTGCCACACCGCACATGGAGGCTATTAAATTGCATCTTACATAAAGAGAGCAGTTACATAAAACTTTGCATACATGTTGGTTATGACGCCATTTAGTCCAACTCCGATAGAGATTTGTACTTAAATCTCTAGTGTTTGTGCTCATTATTATCACTAAAGTCTAAAAGTAGCCCACGCCAAGTTATCTGATGAATAAAACGTGTTTCTCCTCTAGGAGAGGTCGTCCTGCAGTTTTCCTCCATGTCCCTCACTGCCACTGCTTTCAGGTTACACAACGACGAGGCCGAGTCATGAACCGATTCAACTGAACCGAACTGTTTGTATAACATCAGGCTGACATGCGATGAATCCAGAAAAACTAATCTTTCAGACTATCTGAAATGTAGAACTCCTTGAAAAACTGTTCAGGCCCACTCTTTAAAGAGAATCTCATTGTATCCCGAGATACCTGAAGCCTGACCTGAAGCACTCGTAAATACACAATATGAAAAACGTATTGGGACGCTTGACCATTACACTTTAATGACATTGCATTCAGATACATCGACTTTAATATGGAGTTGCTGATATAATAGTTTTCGCTCCTCTGGTAAATGGATTTAGTGTAGTGTGTTAAAAGCTAAATTAAAAAAATTAATGACAGTAGTTGGAAAATGAGATGCAAGTTGGTCCTACTTTGTCATGGTCAAAAGTATTGTGACACGGCTCTTAATTATTGGATTCAGGTGGGCCCTTACTTCCAGTGAAGGGCTTAAACCAGGATATTTTGGACAACTCCGTGCTTCCACCTTTATGGACACAGCTTAGGGAAGACTCTCTTCTATTCCAGCATGACTGTGCCCTAGTACACAAAGCAAGCTCCAATAAGACATGTTAGCATTAGTTCAGTGTGGAAGAACTTGACTGGTCAGAGCCCTGACTTCAACCGCATCCAACACCTTTGGGATGAACTGGAACAGATGCGAGTCAGGCCTTCTGGTCCAGCATCAGTGGCTGATGTCAAAAATGCTCTACAGAATGTAGGGGCACACATTAACACACAAACTCCAAAATCTACATATTAGTCTATGTATTTAAATACAATGTCTTTAAAGTTCCTGTAAGTGTAATAATCGGGCGTCCTAATACTATTGTCCATATAGTGTATTGAACAAGCATGTGGTTGGCTATAACTCAGTGAATCATTTTGGTGGCAAGTTCGATTCATCGAAACGAGCCATTTGAACGAATCGACTCGGCGTTCTGAATCGAACTTCTCATCGGGATTATACAACGGCCGGTGTCATTATATAAGTGAGCCGCACGGTCCACCAATGGGAGCGCTCTATTAGCGTCACGTGCTTCAGAAGTGGGCGGGCTTTTGTCTGTCTCTGTGTTTTCGTGCTGAAAGAGAAGAGGACGGACGAGCCAGGGGACCGTCCGCTCAAATTTTTAAGAGAAATGAGGCTTATTTTGTTTTGGACGAGTCCAGTATTGTTTTTATGGACTCTCTTCGGTTAGAATGGGTTACCGGGGCGAGAGAGGAGCAAAAAACGGCAACAAGCCCAAAAGTCCGAGCAGGTCCTAAGAGGAGGAAGGGAGTTCGCCGGATTACACAAAGTGTTGCTCGCCGGAGAGGTCGGCTCTTATATAAAACACCGAGGACACCCTCCAAACACAGCTTCTACCAAACACCAGAGACACCTCCACACGCCGAACCCTACCTGGACTCGCAGCGCGACCCTCCGACCCTTTAAAACCTTTTTTAGAACCGTATGTGTCTGTACACGGCTTCACCTTTTCCGGGAGAAAGACCTTTCGACTCTGGGCTGTGATAGCTCTTCTAAACACCCTTTCCTCTATCCTTCTGGCCTTTTCACTCTTATAACACTCAAAGGACTCTTTTTTTAAAAACTTTTCTTCAGATCTTCCTTCAAGTGCTGGACTCTGTAGCCTCAATGTTGTACCGTGTCCGGGGCCTAAGAGACCGGCACAGGCCGTTTATAGACAGTCTTTCTCTGCTTCCACACGTTTACTCACGCGTACACGTTCACTCGGCCTCGGACGGGCCGTATAGCCTGACTGGTTTACGCGTCAAGGATCATTTGAATCTGGTTTGGATGTGAATGGGTGGTTTAATAATACAGTGTGGTTAATTTTAGGTTAGCGCTAGGCTGTTTTGTTATATATTAGTCTTTTTTTGGTGTATATTTTTGTCCAAAAGATGGACGCGGGTCTCCAGCAGAGCCATGCCGAGCATTTCGTGCAACAGCATGAGCTTTCCAACCCGGGGGCCTCAGGGATTTGTCCTGAAATGCTGGAGGTGGCGGAGGAGGCCTGCCGGGCAGGGGATTTCGACCTGGCCGTGGAGATCTACTCGTCCCAGCTGGTGGAGCTCAGACAGCCCGACCGAGGGCTGTGTCTGAGAAAGGCTGACGCTCTGACCCGGGGTGGACGCATCTCCGAGGCTCTGGACTCTTATCGAGCCGCGGCACAGGTCCGGAGACTCAGACCTGAGGAGCTCCGACTGCTGGTGGAGAGCATTGCCCGTGCCGTCCGGGTTAAGGAGCTCGGAGAAGGTTGGAAGCCGTGTGGCAGCACTGACGACTCTGAGGACGAGGAGGATCAGCAACCACAACAGCAGCAACAACCGCTCGACCTCTTCTCCTGCCGGCTGTGCAGGTGCCTTCTAATTGAGCCCACCACCTTGGAGTGCGGCCACACGTTCTGCAAGCGCTGCCTGGAGGAGCCCAGTCTGAAGGACTGCAAGTCCTGCCGCTCCAAAATTAATAAAGGGAACGGAAACGGCCTCAGGGCCAATGTCATCCTCAGTTCCCTGCTGGAAAAGTGGTTCGGGTCCGAGAGCAGGTCCAGGAGGTGCTGGCTAGATGGAGAGACCCACTGGAAGAAGCAAGAGTTCCCCAGCGCCCTGGAGAAGTACAACATGGCGGTGGAGTTAGGTACGAGTTATTTTACTAGTTTATTTGATTAATGTGTATATTATGTATGGATCTGTCTCTTTGGCTCATTTTTTAACCCAGTTCTTCTGAGTTGTTTTATAATTGGGGGGGGAACTGACCTACTTTTGAAGTGGTGGCAGTTATGCAACGCCTGCAGGGGGCAACATTGAGCTTCCTATTCAGTCCTCTTTTGCTCTTTATTTTTGTCAAAACTACTTTATTCTAATCATAAAATGAACATCCATTTGTGTTTTCCAAATTGGGAGATGAAGATGAATAGCTCAGATAGCCAGATCTACTCATCAGTGTGAGGTTTAAAGTCAGCAGGGTCAGCCCTCCAGTTTTCAGGTTAATTGATTTGTATATTGGGCACTTTATATTGGAGAAGAAGAAAAGAGAGCAGTGCATTAGAAGAATGAGCTGCTGGTTCAGGTTTCTATAGCACATTATTCTATTTTATTTTATATTACGTCCTATTTCTGTGGACCAGACTGGATGACCTTTTGTGTATGATAAAGTAATGGAAGAAATAAAAATACACGAAAGAACGTTGGTGCTATTTAAAAGGAGGCAGAGGAGAATAGTGGAATTTGAAAGTTTGTGATGTGCTTCTGGTCTGATGACTGGAGTTTGTACAGAATGTGTTTGCAGACTTAAAGCTGTTCATTAATTTTGAGTGTAAAAGGGGGTCAGTGTTGGGGAGGAGTAGGTGTGTACTTTTTGTGCCCATATCAAACTCTGTGAAGCCAGCCTGCGTCTGACCTACTTTTGCCTACAAGGCCCTGAATTCTGACCCGTTTATGTAAGGGAGTTGGAGGGGGTGGTGCTGATGCAGAGGAAAACAGCATTAACACACACAGATCTTTCATATCGGCTCAGTCTCGGAGGAAGGGAGCGGCGGGAGGGGGAGTTTTGGATGCGGCAGGCAGTGTCGTGGCTATGTTGCTTCATATGGCCCAACAAAAGCATCAGAGTCTGTAGCATTTCCAGGATTATGAATCAAAACGTTGGCCGGTTTTCCACTTCTGGTCTCTCACTTCCCACTCTGATGCAGCCGGTGTGGGTGTTCGTTTTGGCGGCTTGTCTCATCTCACAACATGCTGCGAAGGCAGCCAGAGAGAAAACACATATGCTCAGCTGACACTCACTGGTCCACAGTCTGGCCCTGTTCCTCCTCGCTCTGAGACACGGCAGCACAGCCTCTCTCACTCAAACACACCATGGCGCAGCACGCCACCGTCATATCGGGTCATAATTCTGTAATGAGGACAGTGAAGTTTGCTTTGAAACACACTCATTGCTTTGTTAATCATTGGTAACATCTGAATATAAATAAGGTTGATAATTACAGGTCTGTTGACTGTGTTCTCAGCCTTTTCTGATTAGGTTCCATCTGTGTGACCCACATTTAGGTTTTAGCATCTCTCACATGAGCTCTCTGTGTAACAGACAGAGGAATACAAGAGTAATCAGTTGCCGCAAAAGCAGTAAATGTGTAACATTTTGTAAAGTAAAGCAGCCCCTTATAGTCAAACGTGAACACACCACACCACGCAGTGTGTACAATAAAATTCTCTGTATTTAACCATTCACCAACTGAAGCAGTAGACTCCCACCAATTGGGGAGCCCAGGGATCGTTGTATGGGTGTGGTACTTTGCTTAAGGGTACCTCAGTGGTGCCATGGAGTCCTGGGATTTGAACCCACAACTTTGTGATTACAGGAGCATCCCCGTAAAAACCAGGCAACAGTTCTGACACAGTATTTACAGCTTGTGACATTTTTATTTAAGACATTTAAGGTTAATATCACCAAATAATTCAAGCACTTATACAACATCAGTGTGTGTGATCTATAAGATTATTTTTATAAGCGGAGACCAGACAGTAGTGCTGAGATGGTTACCAGAAGGTGGCAAAGTTTAAAACAGTAGGTGTATATTATGTGTCAAAGTTGCTGTAATGTTTTAAAACTCTGCCTCTTTTTGGCATCCTAGCACTAGTGATGGCAAAAAGAGACTTCCTGAACCAATGAAGCTTTCCAGCTCAAAGTTTCGCCAAAAAAGGTTCATTACCTGAAGCCTCATTGAATCTTGCTCTCTGGTGACACCTGCTGTGCAAAGAAATATATGACAGACAAATCAATTAAGCATGGGCCAGAGCAGCGTGCACCTTTTCCAAGTTCAGTAATCCAGATTTCACGCAGATTTAAAAAAAAAAATAGTTTCATGTGGAAATCCCTACAATAATGTGGACACTGCGCATTTCCAATTTCCTTTTTCGTTTTTTTTGTAGCAGTAAATATATTTTTTCTGGATGTTTTCACAAAAGGGGACCCGTTCACCTCGCCGTGGTGTACCAATACTTTTGTCCCACGACCTTCCGAGTTGCATATCTCTGCGGGGAAAGCAGAGTAGTCTTCGGTACTACTTCGGTAGTCCGAGTAGATCAGGTTATATTCCCCGAAAACCGCGAGCCAGACCGCCTTTAAATGCAATCCGGCTGTAAACTTGCCGGGGAATTTAAATTAAAAGGTGAATACGGGTTTGCCGTTACAGTTTTTTTAAGGGTCATGCATTAAACTGAGTTTAAATAGTGGGAGCATGTTTGGGGTCATATTCAGGGTTTACACTGTTAAAATGGGCCTTTTCAGGCATTTTTAACCAAAACACAACAATGTGGCTCATCACTATATGTGGGTGCTCTTGGAACGTAACCCCCATAAGAAAATGGAGTGTTTGTGTATAAAGTAAACTATATATGCCTCTCTGTGTGAACTAATGTACTCAAGTGTGTGTTTGCATGGAACTATTAATTATTAGAATAACACCCTAAATGGATAAATGCATCATGTACATCAACACTGACTGAATAATAATAATAATCTAGACTATAATATATAGGACACTAAATTATTCCAACTTACTATAATGTAATATGGTATAAGCTTTGATATACTACTTTAACGGCCCTTTTTTTCTCGACACAAGCTCCAAAGCCTTGCATCAAAAGTCACATCACTACTTGGCACCACTTTCTGGTGTCGGCACATGAAAATCATATTCTAGAACTTAGCCCTGTGTCTGTGTGCTTAAATACTTTTGCTCTATAGCATCTCAGAAACTCAGAAACTATAATATAAAAAACTTAATGCGCACCGTGAAGAGGGTGTATGTTAGGTCTTGTATCAGGCAGCTGTTGATAGCTGGTCTCATTTTTTTTGATGACCTGGATTCAGTGTGAACAATGGCAGCTATAAATAGATTATCAAGGATAAGACTTGGACACTGAGATTTGATTTGATTTGATGTCTGTTTTGCTGAGCTAAATTTGAAATGCAGTTTTTCAGTATTTTGATAAAAGCACTTTTGCAGGTTCAGGTGACTTGATCTGAAAAACTGAATCGATGAGGTTAAAATACATTTTTGTTCATTTGTTTCTTTATAACACAGGGAAGTACTTGCCTTTAAACAATATAGGGAGCGTTCATTGGATTTAGGGCAGTTGTGGGTTTTGTTGTTGCTTTCGTAACAGGAGAAACCCGGAGGTCATACAAGCTGTACCAGAAGAAGCCTTGGCTGTAACTCTATACAGTAGGCTTGGATCATCATGACCAGTTTGTTGATTTCCATGCCTAAGTCCAGAGAGAATAGCATTTCAGCATCAAAACCTTAATCAGAAACCATAAGCCAAAATCATCTGTGGTGATTGAGATGGTCCAGTTTCTGTTAAGACAAATTCTTTGGTCCTAGGGTTGGTTATACAATTCTCAAGTGAGGATGTAACCCTAATGGATTTGTTATATAGGCTATTTTTCTAAGCTCATCAAAAGTACAAGCATGTGCAGGTTTTCATTGCCCCACTTATCCACCCTGTTTCCTAACCTCACAGACACTTTGCATAACAAGCCTACTTTAACTGTGTCACCTGTTCTCTACTGTCCCAGCTCGCTTCTGAACTGTCCTGTAGATCACTGTGGATGTAAATGTGTATTCCCAAGTTGAGCTAAAACAAAATCTTTTCTACTGCATTATTTAGACATTTTTAGGAAGCTGATAGGACTGGCCTGAGTATTTTACACATTTGGTTATTTAAAAAAAAAAAATTGTGTTCAGATTCCAGTTGCTGCTTTTCAGCCTTTAGAAACTCAGTTGTAGACCCCAACACACGTATTGAATGGTATCTGGTTAAAGGCTGCTTTATCACTATTTTAAATGAAACATTTTATCATAAAATTCAGAGAAACCGGTGTTTAAGAACCATGTTGAAATAGCCAAAGGACCAAACTCTGTTCCCGAGGTTACACCATCAGTTAAAGGTTTAGCATTTTAACAAGATTTCATTACACTCGATAACTGTGTGAATGGCTTTCTAGAATGTGTTGGTGTTTTTTAATATGAGAGCCTTACATAGTTGTATTTTAAGCTAAATAACCAATTATATACAGATTGTTAATGTTTAACTTTTTGACAGAATGAGCTCCTGAATGTTCAACCACCTCAGATAGACATAACTGAGAATATTGGAAATGCTCATGTAACATGATGAGTTTGTGTTGTTGGCAGGGTCATCATTAGATAATGTTGCAGGTCGGTGTGAACAGTGTGTACTTTTGCTACTTCAGTGTAACGCTAGTCTAGATATTTTCTTTTTAGCCTGCTGCACTCCCAAGGAAAGCTAAGACAAAATTTTATTGTAAAAAGCCCTACATAAATAAAATAAAACTGAATTGAATATATGACCGTCAATCATTTTAAGAGTATAATGCTGGACTTTTTTTTTTTTTAATGCTTTCAGCTGTAGTTTTTTCTTCACTTCAGCTGATCATCCTAGTACCACACTGTATGTGAACTGCTGCCCTCTTCTGGTCAAATTGTGAATCAGCTTTAGGTTGGACGCTGCTACAAAAATATAAACTAAAATAACCTTTTTGTTGCCACTATTATTAATAATGCAGAAGTTCCGCATAGCCCTAAGTCATGATTAGCTCTTCGGATAATGTCTTATCTGTACTGTAAAGAGCACTGAAAATCTGTGTTGCATTTACAGGAGCTTCAAAATGGTGTAGCTGAGGGAGATTATAGGTTGAGATCACAATGCCCTGACAAGTCTTGACAGAACTGACTGTTTAGATGTTGTGATATGAAGTAAAACACCAAATGCAGTGGCTTTACTGGTGCATTGTGTCTTCTAGTTTGTCTAATGTAATAAGAAAAGTTTGAAAGTGCCTAAGTACTGTTATTTGTTTGCCATGGCAAAACATTGGCATGCTGTTTTTTCATGCCTTACAGCAAGAATGTTAACGTTGCTAATAATGCAAAGAAACCTGAATAAGATGAATGAATAAGAATCTTATTCATTGTCTAATGTTTTGTTAGTCATTTCATTCCTCTATTGTAAAAGAGACTGGAAGCCTTGACTAAGGCAACTGCAAAATATTTTCATGATGGTTTAATCATTTGTCTGATTTTATCTCTCCCACAGCACCCTCTATGTGTAAGCTGCTAGCGCAGAGAGCTAAACTGCATATGGACATGAAGAACTTCAGCCAAGCCGCCCAGGATGCGGACACCATGTGCAGGCTTCGGCCAGTGTCAGCAAAGGTCAGGAAAGCTGTGTTGTGCAGTGGTACCTTGACTTATGAGTTTAATTCGTCCGTAATGGAGATCGTAACTCAAATTACTCGTCAAATCAAGTTTCCCTAATGAAATGACCTCCAAAAAAGCTCTTTTATATAAGAGAAATGTGCTTATAAATAACGACTACTGTATAAAAACACAATAGAATAAAATGTACTGCAATAAACTGGTTTTATTGAGCATTATGTACTTTTTGTTCATTTTCCTAGATGTTTTCATACATTATTTCGAGGATGTTTCCCCTTAAGTTTTGCGGCAATATCACCAAGTGCATAGTTCTTTATCCCCTTCTTATTTCAGTTCCTTTCCTGTATTTTGTATTTGTATCCACATTGCATTCCTCTAAAGCTTTATTTGGAAATTGCTTCAGCTGATGTATTATTTGTTTAACAGGCCCACTCCATTAAGGCCAAGGCCTTTTGCAGTGCTGGTCGCAAGGAAGAGGCCTTGCAGGAGTATTTCTATTGTCTAGCACTGAAGCCAGACTGGACGTCTGTCAAAACGGAGGCGCAGAAGGTAAACGTGAAGAATTTTTGATCATGGTTTGGAGAATGTAACTTCAAATGTACAGTGTTACTCATCAAAATGCATATAATTCAAGGCATCTATGTTGCCTAGAAATATAGGTGTTGGATGTTAGTAGCTACCAGCTTTGCATTGTAGAAACATGCTTAAATCATTGCACTTCAGTTTCAAACAGTGTCGATCTATTCTGTCATTTTTGGCCCTGTATAACAACCATGAATTTTGCCTATTAAGACTATTAGACTAATCATCTTATAAATCCAGTTGGCTCTAGTCTAGTTAAGGATTGTACCTAAATATGTTGATGATAAAAACAGCAGTGAACAAGCAGGAGGAGAGAACAGCATTTTACTATTCTGTTCTATGCATGCAAATTTAGCTTGATACACAGATGTTTTCCATCTGTGCACAGAAGCAGAGAGAGCCAGAACCAGTTCTGTAGTTCTGTGTGAGAAGAGAGATTCCGAGAGCTGTAGTTATTTTGATATGCAGTTTACCTCAGACAGTCTGTACTTCTTGGGTCTAAGTGCCTGAAGCTGAAATGCAATACAACAAAACCTCTTCTGCAATGCAGCCACAAAATGCAGCCCTGTTCCCATTAGAAAGCTACGTCTTCGCCCTTTTCTTCAGTAAGGACTACTTATTTGAAGAACTACACTGCTAATAGAAATGGCTCTGGCAAACAAAACTAGAGAAGCCACATGGCTGGCTGATTGAATGTTTTTTTAGAGCAGGGATAGACCAAATCACCACCTAAATGTTGACCTGAGAATGATGACCATTTTCAAACTTGTCCATTGTATACTTCTTGGTATTGTGTATTGACAGGTATGTTCTGTCTCTCTGTGCAGGTCTTGTGTGAGATGTTTTCTTCTGTTTTTGAGGACGATAATCTGGACACACCATTGCATCCACTTCAGGCTACTGGCCCTTCACCTCGCATCAAACCTTTAGCTCTACTCGGCTCACTTCACTCCTCTCTGCCCAGAGACGGAGCGAGGGGTGGCAGCTCCAAGGTGAGCCCTCAGATTCACTCACTCAGTGACTAAGACCCACAGAGTCCTCAGATGAACATATGGATAATGACCATGCAGAAATGGCAAAAATACTCCAGGATGTGACATTTTTCAACGTTCAGGGTTATACTTCGTCATCAGCATCATGTACACCATGGTGCAACATTCAACAGGGTGCATGATGCGCCAGAGACAAACAACACAATAAATAGACACCAAAATGGTGTATCTAATGTAATTTCATGCAACATTATAGTGTAAATGGGATGTAGACCGTTAAGAATGACTAGTATTGCAGCATAAGTATGATTGCAAGGGAGGCAGTTAGAAACAATGAGTGTAAGGTAGGACAGGAACAGTAGAATAAATAGACAGGACTGCTATGTTATGGCAGTGTAAGAGGAATGTATGTTAGAGACAAATAAATGGACAATACAGCAGTGTAACAGTGTAACAAAAAAAGGATTCCAGAGTGAATGTGTGAAATTGCACAAGAGGCGATCAGCATCATAGAACCACATTGAGTGTATATTTTAGCTTATAAATCAAATAACAGAACATGTGTGTGTCTATTGTGGTGGTAAACTGAGGTAACATGCATATTCTATTGAAAGTGTAATATGAGAGGTATAAAGTCAGGATGTACACTGGAATATACATAGGCAGGAAGTAGACAGTACCAATAGAGGGGCAAACACTGTCCCAAAAATAATGCAATAAATGTAAACAGTGTTGCATCATTGTTTTAAAAATTCTAAAACAGCAGATTTACGGTTAAAATCCGAGAGACTTTTATACAGTTATTCAGGGGTTTTGTCTTCATTGACTCAAATTAATAGGATGCAATTAATAGATTTTTCCATTTTTAACATCTACCTCATAACTCTTTCTCTTATCCCCCCTATAAAAAACAACCCATTTACATAGAACTTATTGATTAAATCTGCTGTTTTTGTAATTTTCTAATTTCTTTGTGCCATATTCCTCTCACAGGACCCAACACTCAGTAGCAGTAAATCACGTGACCGCGCGAGTTGCTCATCTCTAAACCAGCCTGAAGGCAGCTTAGAAGACTCCAAGAGCTTGGCAGCTGTCCTGTCCTCACTACCTGTCCCTGCAGGTTTAAAGAGGAAGTCTCCTGGTGACGCTAGTGGGCCCCCTAGCAAACTTGTCAAACAAGGTATGACTCACAGTGCAGGCAAGGTGACATGGTAAAGACAGAGACAGAACTTAAATAGCTCACTATTCCCTCTGTAGTGCCCTACATGGATTATGAAACTGTGTCTTCTTCATCCAGGCAGTCCTGTATATGTTAAAAGGGGAGTTATACAGCTTTTGTGGGGGGATTCAGTTTTATTCTTGCTCACTTGCTATCTCCTTACCTACCTACTTCTTATTTTTCTCTCTCAGATGAAGCCTGTTCATCACAGGCTTCTCCTGCCTTAAATGGCACAAGGGATGTACCATCCCAGCTACTGGACAGTGCAGACATGGAGTGTGCTTTGTGCATGAGGTAAATATATACACATATGTGCTCATAGTACATTATATTCTCTTCTCACATGCTGCTTATGAAAACACATGGATTAAAGTTCTCCGGCGATATGACTGATTTACGTCCAAGGAGGGCACTAAAGCTCAGTCTTGAGTGATGCAGATCCGAAGAAAAAAATATTGCCTTTTTCTTTGGTTTAATTACGATTAGATAATTATTCCTAAAAATACAAATTTTAGTTAAATACAAAAAGGATTTCCATCAAATTATTTATTTTTGCTTTAATCCATATGAAAACACCTGTTTTTCCGCTTCCGGTAATGTTTGAAATGTGAAATTTATTTATTAATAATATTATTATTAAACAAGCACAGGTTAATAAACATATTAAATGTGCTGTTTTAGGTTGTTTTATGAGCCTGTGGCCACTCCCTGTGGACATACCTTCTGTCTCAAGTGTCTGGAGCGCTGTCTGGACCATAATCCCAACTGCCCTTTGTGCAAGGAGAACCTCTCTGAAGTAATTGTGCATCTATTCAACTGTTATTATACTCCTCTCTCTGTGTTAAACTCCTCTCTTTAACACACTCACACTGTCCTTTAACATGGCTGTTCTGTTTGTGAATATGAAATCAAAAAACGAATGAGCATTCCTTCATTTTCCATTTTCTGTATGGCAGTGTGTTCAAGATTTGAATAGATATTGCTTAGTAACACCATAATTTTATTCATGCTTTTATAAAAAAGCTTGAAGGCTATAGTTTTCTGAAATTTGATCTTGAAGTAGCGTGTTATCGTCCACAACAAGTTGTCAAAAAAAGTGCTGTTGGCTTCTGATCATTAGAATGACTCTTTGGTTGTAATTGCAGTTTTTGGCCGCTAGAGGGTACAAGAAGACTTTTTTGATGGAGGAGGTGCTTCAACGCTATTTGAGTGAGGAGCTGGAAGAGAGGAGGAAAGTTCATGAAGAGGAAATGAAGGAACTGTCAAAGTACGTCTGGCCTTTCTGTACCTGTCCAACTTCATTGTAGATATTTTTGCGCTGAGCCACAGTCATGCCATCCCTGTCATTCCTGATTGTGAAGAAAGTGGTGCTTTGCCTGTGTGTAATGGCCATTTTCCTTAAATTGAATTAATTTCATTGCAGCTTGAATGTGGAAGTGCCTATCTTTGTCTGCACAATGGCATTTCCCACAATCCCCTGCCCGCTGCACGTCTTTGAACCTCGCTATAGGCTGATGATTCGCAGGGCTATGGAGACAGGAACTAAGCAATTTGGCATGTGCATCTCTGATGAGCTTAAAGGGTAAGTGAGCCTGACACAACATTTGAATTGTAGTGCAGATAACAAAACCACATATAATATTAATGCGAAATCTTAACCATGGCTTGCAAATCATCACACAGTCGTGTTAAGATGCCCATTAAAGCACTATTGAGAAAATATGATCTCAAGTCATATACATTGAGAACCAGGAATACTGATTTCACATGAAAGATCAAACTAAAAAGATGTCTTCAATGCATTAAGAGCAATGAAGTCAACATACTGTGCATGTTTATGTACACTACTGTCACTTTCGATTATATAAAAACAATTTGGTTGTACATATAATCTTTATTGAGTTTTATGTGTAGACAACAGTATATTCTTTAACTTTTTTTAACTTTTTGTTCCCAAAATAAAAAGGTAGTTTATAATGTTGCCAATTCTAACAGAAATTGTTGAAGTGATTCCAGCCTTAATTTAAATAATTGCACACATCAGAGTAGTCACGATTGTCCAACGCACCTCCATGTTTGGTGTTCAGATTTGCCGACCACGGCTGCATGCTGGAGGTGAGAGATGTGAAGTTCTTCCCTGACGGCCGCTCTGTGGTGGACACGATCGGCGTGTCCCGCTTCAAAGTGCTCACCCATGGCCAGAGAGATGGCTACAACACTGCGAAGATTGAATATTTGGAGGACAAGAAGGTAAATGAGGGAGTATGAAGTGCGAAGAGTGAGTGAGCGATTCTAGGGCTGGGCGATTAATCGAAAAAGTAATCGAAATCGACATTCAGAACCTATAATTGATCAAATTTTTTCAGGTTGATTATTTCAATTACTCTTTAAAAACACTACCGCGTGTGGAGTCACGTGACCCAGCTCCGTTATGTTACGTTATTCCGCCGACATGTCGAACACGGAGAGCTTAAACACTGAGATAACTGAGCAACTTGTCAGTGAACTATGAGGGCAAAAAAATTAAATAAAATAATCGT
Source organism: Phenacogrammus interruptus (assembly GCA_037974425.1). NCBI lineage: Eukaryota > Metazoa > Chordata > Actinopteri > Characiformes > Alestidae > Phenacogrammus > Phenacogrammus interruptus. The sequence continues at coordinate 19,498,424 of JBBPCW010000084.1, read as the reverse complement.
TCATTAATCGTAATCGAGTTAAAATGTTCAATTCATCGAGATTTTGATTTTAGGCCAAATCGCCCAGCCCTAAGCGATTCTCAAGCCTGTGTTGAGTGAGTTGGTGACTGGGTGTGAGAAATCGCTGGTCTTCCATCTTAACTGTGTGTGTGTGTGTGTGTGTGTGTGTGTGTGTGTGTGTGTAAATCACATTTAGGTTGAGGGAGAGGAGCTGGCAGAGCTGTTGAAGCTGCATGACTCGGTGTATGATCAGGCCACGGCCTGGATCACCTCTCTCAAAGACAACATGAAGAGCCAGATCCTCAGCCACTTCGGCCAGCTGCCTGTCAAGGACCCCGACCCACAGGTGAACATCCTGATTTGCCAAAATCTGTTACACTTCTGTCTTGAAAAAGTCTGTCTTTTATGCAGTAGTGTGACGGGGAAGGAAAATTAGTTTCCTGCTGTTTGCATTAAAAAGGTTTGTTATGAATTGTGATGCTCATTACAGGTTGTACAACACATTAGGTGTTGGAACCCCGAGAGAATGTCTGAAATGAGTACTTTAACATCTCTGTAAAACAGACTGTCTTGTCACTCAGATCACTATCGTAATGCACTGTCTGGTATCACCCCCAGGTAGAAGTGCTCACTTAATTCACACTAGTTACAGTATTTACAGGGGAGTGATGTGTTTAATTGACCTCGTCAAAGACATTCATTGTTTCTGTATTTGTCAGAGGTGTGGAAGTACATCTGTGAGTAGCAGTGGTCTTGGCACAACATGGAATTGTAACAGACCAAGGCCACACAATTAGAAATCTGTGCCCTTAAGCAAAAATGCTTAGCTGCTTCAGTGACCCTTAGGCCTCGTCCACACGGACGTTTGAAATGAACGCGCTCTGAACGCTATAGGCGTTTTTGTGGCGTTTGGTAGCGA
>JBBPCW010000084.1:19483992-19497405 GCA_037974425.1 Phenacogrammus interruptus | reverse complement strand
CCGTTTAACGCCAGCCTGACGCCCGATCTGTAGTTTGGTGTATTCACCTGTGGGGGCAGTAATTACTCTGTCCAGAGCGTTTACACGTGTGTCATCCTGGTTTATAGCTCTGCACTGAAAACATGGATCCCTATTCTTTCTTAAGACTCACCGTTTACATTCTTGTTTTAAAACTCCTCCTGATACGGCGCTGTAGGCAGGAGAGGAACAAACGTGGTTTTGTCGCATTATGTCGCATTACCAGAAGAAAATGCATTTATTTATAAAATAAATCAAAAGAGAAACAGAGCAAAGATATGACTTGTGGCCACCGAAATAGACTACACTGATATGGACAAAATATTAGTATTTTGATGCCTTTCAGTTCATTTTTCTTTAAAAAGATGTACATTAATTTCCCTCATACATACAGATAAAAGGTGTGAATGTCTGATGTATGAATGAATAATGTCATGGAATTAAAAAGCAGCCTGTTTGATCCAACAAAGTTTGGAAAATGGTCATGTAAAAATGAACCATAAAAATTTTAAATATACATTTCTTCTGTTTGTGCACCAATAATAAACACACACATAATGGGCTAAACAAGAGGTAAACGATTCCATCTTCAGTTTAGTACTTATTATCGTAGAAATTGTATTGAAATGATTACTGATTTGTAAATGAGTGCTAACTCTCCTTGTTCTGTTCTTCAGGGAAACCCCAGTGGGCCGGCCTGGTGCTGGTGGCTGCTGGCCGTGTTGCCGCTGGAGAGCAGAGCTCAGCTCACCATCCTGGCCATGACCTCGCTGAAAGAGCGGCTCATCGCCATCCGCCGGGTTCTCATTTTCGTCACCCGCAAGCGCCCTCGGTGACCTGCCTTCCTCATAACCAGCACGGCCATCATCATCATCATCGTTGTTGACATTTTTGTGTGACCCAGCATCATGAGCAACAGGTAGCAGGCCTCTGAAGTGGCTTCCATTGACTGTGTCCATAGGAAAAACCGCTTAATTTAGTTAGACTCTAGTTTGTTCTAGAGTTCTGCGAAAGTTCGCTGCTTCAGATCAAAGACTCCCACCACAAAAGAAAACGGCCGACTGACTTTCTCCTTCTCCAGTAGCTTCAGACGTTTAGTCTGCTGAACCAGAAGCACTAAACCACCTAAAAATGAACATTGTATAGATTTCACCTCTGCTTTTGTGCCTCTTTCAGTGTGTATGGCTGACCAAATGCTTCTCGTGGGCCTTTAATGGCCTCTTAATGGCATCTTTAATGGCCTGACAGCTTGTTTGTGTTTCAAGAATGCGCTTAGAATGTTTACATGCAGTGTTTTTATAATGCCCTTATCCAAGTTTCATGATGGAAATCATGCGGATTGACATTATAGAACAACCTTGGTGATACAGCATTAGTGAAATTCCCCATCCACGTCACACAGTGCAGTTTAATCAAGTCTCGTTTGGCGAAATAGGAAACACAATCAAGTTGTTGGCATGTTCATATAGAACACAGTTGAAATACGAGACATTTGGGACGTTTGCCTTCCACATCATGCTGAAGTAAAACTTTCCACGTTGCCATTTTGGTCCATTGGAAATTTATTGAATATGAATATAAGGACGCTGCATGAAAATCATGATTTTTTTTAAAACCATGGATTTAAAGTGATGCAGTGTTTTAACACTTCCATTTTTATGCAAAGAATTTTTGATGATATTGATTGAATGTTGGTCTCATGTGAGGGGGAATCGGGGCTGTGAAATGCAATTAGAACTTCAAATTAAATGTTGACAATTCGGGAACATCTCGTCCACAGTCATCTCTCGCCATGGCCCGTCTCTGGAAGACTTAGACGTTGTTATGCATGCATCGGTGTGATGTAGGTGGTCAAAAAGAGAAACTGGGAAACTTTACCATCATTCATTTGACCTAAAAGAAAACAAAATGTATGAATAATGAACATTTTGTACATAGTCACTAATTCCTGTGTGTATTATATGATGTGGTGTATCTGTATGGTGTACCTTTTGTGGACAGTTTGCCTGTTCTGTCTACGTGATTCATCAGTGTACAGACAAATCTGAGGCCTTTAATTCGTCTTTTTGCTTTTCGGACGTGATTCTTTCTTTTCTGTGCGAGACGGTCTTTGCATATGTCCTTTCCTCCTTCCTTTTTTTCATGTACCATTTCCTCTTGGTAACTACACAAATGCTGCATTTTTTTTTCATGTAAATTTGTACGTTAAGATAAAATTAAACTTATTTTGTATTTGAAATTAAAACCAGTCGGTCTCGCCTGATTTATTTATTCTTCATTTGTCAGTATAAGGTTTGTGTCCCCACCTATTCAGGAAGTGTGACATTTGATAACAGTCCTCGCTCTATTGTGTTATTTAGGTCACCAATCGGACTGTAATAATCGGCGGGACGCTGCTCTCTGACGTGTTAATGGCTGCACGACTCGTGTGGCTGACCCACTTTCTGAAAGGTGAAACGGCCATGAGGAGATTTGCGCAGCACGTTTCATCACGTCCTCTTTCTGCCGCAGCAGGTCTGTGAGGTGCTGACAGGGAAGCGCATGGAGCTCCTGCAGCTGTGGAGAAAAGAACATTAAACAGAGACTCCATAGTTTTTTTTGCATATGAACACCTACAGCTGACACTTGAACTTGCTATCCTGTACCTTTTAAAAAAAATAAAATAAAAAAAACGTATAATGGATGCACCAGCCCACTGTATATGCGTCACGTTTGAAGTCTCAGCCTACAAACAGCGTATGCAGATTAATATACAGTATATGGATGAAAGTATTGGGCCATTACACCGACCAGGAGTTTCTGTAAGAATTTGTGCCCCTTATTTCTGGCTCAGAAGGCCTGGTTCATAATTTCTATTCAAGTTCATCCCAAAGGTGTTGGATAGGGTTGAGGTCAGGACTCTGTGGGCCAGTTAAATTCTTCCACACTGAAGTCCAACCATGTCTGTACGGAGCTCGCTTTGTGCACTGGGACACAGTCATGCTGTAACAGAACAGGTTCTTTACCAAACTGTCTCCACAATGTTGGAAGCATGGTGTCATCCAAAATATGATATGGTATGGTGAAGATTGTCCTTCGCTGGATGTAGAAGACCCAATCCAAACCCCCAAAAAACAGGTGTGTCCCAATACTTTTGTCAATATAGTGTATCCTAATTTGCCGTTTCTTATGAGCACGATTTAACTAGTCACGTGTCAACATTGCATAAAAGCTGTATAACATTCATTTTAAAAGAGCCAAAAGCAAAACTGCAGTTCACGTCTTTCCAAAAACAGTCTTTTCAAGGATTCAATTTATATATCTAGTTCTTTCTTCACTATATTCACAAACTAAACAGATGTACAGCAGATAACTCATCCCACACACTAGGTGGAGGCCTTCACAAGCTCATGGGTATTTGTAGTCCAATGAATAAAGAAATAGAGCAATAGAGACGTATAGGTTATGAAATGTGTGATAGTAATCAGCCTGTCCCTTAAAAAAGGGAGAAAGATGATCCTACGTATGCTGCCAGATCCGGAATCTGTATATATCTATATCACTTCTGAACCTCCGGTAAGACACGTCAAGCATGTGACTGTTGAAAGAGCGTTCCAAAACTATTACAACTGTGATGCAAATGTACGTGGGAGTCTGTATGTATTCTTGTACAATGTGAACATATTAAAGGAACTAAATTCTGTCTAAATTCTGCTTCATTAGTTTCAAACTAGAGCTATGAGGCTCATGCGGCTACCTGGTGATGGAAACTGATACTCTAATTACAGCGAGCATACACTTACCTCACATAGTGTCAAGTTGTAAAGGATCTTAAACAGACTTGCTAATGTGGTTCTTGTCACAGGCTGACATACAGTTATCAGCCAACTCGAAGTCTGTTATTTTGTGTTAAGATGGAAAAATTGTGTACTTTTTTTTTTTCTAAAATGTTGCTGTGAAACCTCACTGCCACCTCACAGCGAGAAGGTCCTGGGTTCAATTCCCAACTGGGACAACTAGAGGCCCTTTGGAACGGAGTATCACTTTTCGCCAGCTGCTCTGTTTTCCTCCCACAGTCCATAGATATGTACAATGTATAGACAAAAGTATTGGGACACCCTTTACTTCCACTGAAGGCCAATCTTAATGTTTCAGCATACTATACATTTTGGCCAAGACCAAGCTTCCAACTTTGAGGACACAGGAAGAACCTTTTCTATTCCAGCATGACTGTCCCTATGAATCATATAAGTGCTGGGATCGGCTCAGAGCCATCACGCGCATCTAATTAGGATAAACGACTTGGACTCTGGATGAGTGTGTGAATGTTGCTGTGACACTGAAACGAAGTACAGTAATCCCCAGCTTTTTGCGGGGGTTACGTTCTAAGAGCCCCTACGTATAGTGAAAAACAGTGTTGTTGGCCTAAAACTCCTGCTTTTATAGTGTAAACCCAAATATGCTTCCAGAAAACTTTAATTTCATTTCAAACTCCAGTTTAATGCATTACCATTAAAGAAAATGAAAAGGTAAACTTGTATTCGTCTCTTTTAATTTAAATTCCCTGCCGATATATGCAACTCAGAGGGTCGTGAGACAAAAGTATTGGGACATGGGACCCCTTGTGTGAAAACATCCAGAAAAAATATATTTATTGCCACAAAAAAAGCAAAATAAGGAGGGTAGTTTCCACGTTATTGTGGGGATTTCAGCGTAAAACTATGAGTTCGGTTCTCAAAAAACATCAACGTGTGACTGAATCTGCAACTCCTGTGTGGTTACTGTATATACAGCTAAAAAAGAAGAAATATGCTCAAAAATAGACTAAAATGACTGGAAATTACATGAAAGAAGTTCAATGGGACATGTCCAGACATGCCCTCTTTCGTTGCAGCTGCTATGATAATCTCTAGAAGAGCAATCTTCCCAGTGTGTGCGTTTATGGATCCATTTACTTCAGCTTTAGGATGGAAAATGGATGGGGATCTGGAAGATATGACATGGTGGGTTTTCAAAATGTACCCTGAAAAAGGGAAGAGTGATGTTTCCAGCCTGCATTAGTCAACATTCAGCATTTGTACAAGTTTCTTTTTCTTTCAGTTTACAACAATATTTATATCACAGATGGGAAACAACAAGTTATTATACATCCATACTTGGCTGTCAGTGATAATAATCAGAATATTAAATGTACACAGTTTCCCTCTAATCTTAAATGTAGTTGATTAGCTAATTGTTGGTGTTGGGCCTCATTCACTACGAAACCAAATGCCTTAATTTTACCTTTAAAATTTCCTTAATTTAGGTGTGACTTGGAGAAATGTAAATGCACAGATTGATTAAATGATTAAAAAAAACCCTTGCTTTCTCATACTTTGCCCCTTAAATAGTAGAAACTTAAATTTAAGAATAAGGGGTTTTGCATGTATACCTTAAATCTACTTTGAATGTAAAATTAAGGGGTCTTAATTCAAATGAAATCTAATTTGCAAGTAAAATCAACAGGAACTTAATTCTAATGAAGGGGTCTGGTGTATATTCAGGGGTAAATGAATGTAGGATTAAACACATTTTTTGTACATTGTGTTTCATAGTGATTTTAGGGTTGGGGTTTTGAATCCGGGTCCTGGTCTTGTGTGTGTGGAGTTTGCATGTTCTCCTGGGTTTCCTCCAGGGTCTCCGGGTTTCTCCCACGATCTAAAGATGTGTGTCAGGTGTATTAGGGTTCTAAATTGACCGTAGTTGTGAGTGTGTGAGTGAATTGCATGCGTGTGGTTGGCTGGCGCGTGCCTGGGTAAGTCTCCAATAGGCTCTGGGTATCCCTACCCTAGTAAGAATTAAGCAGAAAATGAATGAATGTTGATTTAGGCCATAAAGGAAGAAACATACATTTATTGATTAGCCATATAACCTCAGTTCTACACAAAAGAAGTGAACTTCAGACACCAAACATGTTTTGACTGCCTGATTATTTGGGGTAAGGGAAAGCTGTGTACTTTACTTCTACCAAGCAGTTCCTTTTCATCATTGTTTAAGGGCCTTTCATCATGCATGTATGGACTGGGAGATGTTCAACAAGGTCATTTTTCATGCACAGTCATCGCTTCTGCTCCTCTGACTCACTTCTCAAAATCTGGATGCCATTACACTCCCAGTTCTGGTGGGTGTAAAGGATACAGATGAGAATAAATGTGGATGTTAGCAAATTATTCCATTGGTGCATTCCCAAACGGTGTCTGGGCCTACTTCCACTTTATCTGTATGTGTTTCTAGAGCTGCACCAGTCATTGTCTTGTGATATGGTTAGACTCGATGACGAACTATGCATCAGCAAATGCTAACTCTGTCTGGGATGTCAGGTGCTGAAATGAGCTTCACTGTTGTAATCTGGCCTCGTCTGGTTCTGGCTGAGGTGAGGATTTACAACCTGCCACCTGCCATTGTTCTCGCCGTCATATGCTATAAGTTGGTCCATTTTGAAAACCTGTACAATCTCTTGGTAGATCTTTATATATAAATTACCTTCCAACCTAATTCCAGTCACTTCTGACTTCTATAAATGTTTGTCCCATTCCACAATCATTTGGAACGGACAACATTTTGGCCACCTTCAAGTTAGATTCCTTAGATTTGCGCTAAAACTGCAAAGCTAAACTAGCTTATAAACAACAAATGAACCTTGTTCACACTGGATGCTACTACCTTTTGTTTTTGTTGTTATACAAACATTATGCAGTGTGAAAAACTGCATTAGCAAGTCTGTAACTTGATATACTCCCATTACTCTCAATGCTAGTTAGCTACGTTAGCCTCAGTTAGCCATCAGCTTGTTATTGTCACTTAAACAGTTATTTGAGCTGGTCCCAATTCTTTTAGGTGTATGCAGTAATTCTCCATTAGTAGAGTATTTTTCACTCAGTTAAGGCAAACGTGAATTAAAGGAACGTAGCAGTTAGTTACAGATGTTGTTTAGTAACACCATTAACATGTTTATTTGGCAATTAATGGTCAGCCAAAATTTCACAATCATGACAGGCCTGGCTCAAGCACATTTTAGACACTAAACTATGTCTGGGACTGAATTTGCATTTGGAGTAACAGGAAAATGGATACAGGTATTTTTTTAGATGCCCTTGGTTGTGCTTTAAAGCTAATAGGCCGTAAGGACACTCAGCAAAGGATGGCTCTGTTGAAATTTCTCCCCAGGTTATAGATTATTCTCCTGCAGAACCTCATATGAACTGTTTCTGTTGTTATGCCAGAGCCAAAAGCCGGAGGATGAGAGGCTGCAGCAGGGGCCTTATCAGTGAAACTCAAACATTAGTTCTTCATGAGTTTCCCTCACCCTCACCCTCATGATACTCAACCCCTGTCCTGGTGCTGAACCCTGAGGGCTGCTCGAGACTGGCCACCTGATACAGATGGTCACTGCTCTCCATAAATTTACAAAGGGAGTATTTTTGCAAGGCCGCATATTCCGCACTGGAGCCTCCGCTGATCGCAGTAAACATCTCATTTGACGGATGTGCTCTCTGGAATAGTTTGGCCAAAAATGATAATGGTTCTCTTCTCCCCCCTAAAAGTCAGTAAGTCTGGTCTATTTATTTCAAGACGCACTTTATTTACATGTAAAATTATTGTCTCACATTGTGGAAAATCTGGCTTTGGATTCTCCCATTCTACACACACATAGAAGAACATAGCACTTACACACAATTGCACTTACAAGGACACAAACAAATGATTAAATAAAGACAAGAAATGATCAGAATTCTCTGATTCCTTCAGTATATGTAGGATAAAACAGTTTTTTTTTTTTAAATCTAGGCATATGGATAGGGTTGGATGACCCTAAGTGTTTAAAAACTATAGAATTTAGTTTTGCACTGGAGCTACAAGACCAATGTAGCTAACAAATTAGCACCTACCGCAACAATTAGCATTGGGCAAAATGAATAGCAAATTAAATATTCTAAAATGGATTTTTGTGGTTTCTGGCACTGTAGTAAGAAAAAAAGACAAACATGTACCCAAAACATAGCTGCTGTGTTATTTATCTGTGTAACACACATTTAGAAAAGAGTCTGAAATACAGGGTCAGAACCAAATAAGCAATCATCATTTAAAGGCTGCATTTAAAGTAAAGGGAAAATTTGTCTACATTTGATTGTTTGCCAAACTATTAATCTAAAATTGATGGCTCAGGCACTGAGGATTTTCGATAGGCTGTGCTCAGCCCCTAAGAAGCTCCCAGAATGTGAAACTCCCCCAGTGTTTCAGTCACAGTTTGCATTGAGCAACTTGCATCTGGTCTTTGACAGTATGTCTAATGTCAACATTTTCATTGGCCTGCGTGCTTACTCAACACTTTTTCTTTTTTTGTTGTACATATTGCAACCTTGGACAGTTGGGTCCATACACACACTGTTAGATAAACATCACACAAACAAACCTTCAGTAATCTAGGAGACAAACTCAAAGGAAACTCATCACACAGTCCTTGAGTGTTGATAAAGGCTATCATGTTTTTATCGAAGACTTTTAAATGACAGATAAGAAAGTAAGCACGCTTTAGGTTACTGTAGGTTATGGCCCCCCATTTTCTCCCCACTTTACTTGTGCCTATTTCCAGATGCTTGCTGGGACTCCCCCAATCACATGACAGCGGCAATACTGGGAGGGCGAGGGCTAGCACATGTTTCCTCCAAGTCACATGAAGTGCCACTACACCTTTTCACACTGTCACTAATGCTACATCTTTGGATAGCTCAACACACTTGCAGGAGAACCCTAACCATCAAGTCTCTTCGCTAACATACGCCTGCGCTGGCTAGCACTGTGTGGAGGGATGGCGAGAATGGGAGGCTCATTCATCACTCAAAAAGCAAAACAAATTGTGCTCTCTTGCAAAATTCTGGCTGTGGCATCACTAAGGCTCAAACTTGTGATCTCCAAATGAAATAGACAGCACCTCCCAGAAACCCTCTGTTTTACCGTTAATTTAGTCAGAGCTGTGTAACTAGATGTATGTGGTCACTGACACTGTATGACACATTGTATGACATACCCCTCTCTCTCTTTCTCTCTCTCTCTCTCTCTCTCTCTCTCTCTCTCAGTGTTGCCTCCTAAATGGACAGTTTGATTTCACAGACGTGTGATTGACTTGAAGTTACATTGTGTTGTTTAAGGCCATGTCCACACGTACACGGGTATTTCTGAAAAAGAAATTTCTGATTTTTTTTTTTTTAATCGCGTCCACACGAGCACGTTTTCAAAATATCTCCGTCCACACGCAAATGTAAAAAACGCTGTTAAGAGCATGCCAAGGCTGCAGGTGGCGATATAACCTTAACCGTATAGCATTGGTGACCAATCAGAAGCCTTGGAGTGGGAGCATCATTATCTGTTTCTGGTAGACAAACAATGGCGCAAGAAGTAAACCACCAACCGCTGTTCCGACCGCGGGGGTGTTCCATGAAACAGGATTAAAGGAAAGTCTGACTTACTCTTCCTTACTTTCCCTTGAAATAAGCCAGACTTTCCCTTAATCCTGTTTCATGGAATAACCCCAGGTCTCGTCCAAAACCGGCGCCGATATTGACGGCGGGCGCAGTGCAGAGACAGTGTCTGTGTTGAATGTAATAGCATCTGAAGCTGACTCTGATTTCTCTGCCCTTCATACTGGGTGGACAGTAACTCCGTGTATGAGTATAAACATACCAACACTTCTAACGCGGTTGAGAGCCACAGTATTTTGTACACGTTTTAGCATTTTAGATGACAACCAAGGCGCATACGATGACGTTATATGAGTAGCGCACGGTCCGTTTTTCAAAATCTCCGTTTTTCTTGTCCACAAGCAAACTCAAAAATCGCCACTTTGGCCGGAGTTTTTAAAAACCTCCGTTTTCACCGACCCAAAACGCCGTTTACGCGTGGAGGAAAGGCCAAAACGCAGAGAAAATCCTCCGTTTTCAGAAATACCTGTGTACATGTGGACAGGGCCTAAGTGTTCCCTTTATTTTTTTGAGCAGTATATATACAGGGAGAGAGAGAGAGTTAACAGTATGTCATATACTCTATATGTGAAAAATACTTCAAATCGGTATTTGATATTCAGTAGAGCAGTATGTATAAGTGAAACTTGGATGCTTTGCTCACATTTGTAAACACCTCTGTATTTCTCTATAATCGAGGAGGATGCATGTCTGTACATTTAACAGTGTTTTAGCTCTGGCATGGGCAAATGTATATTGACCCACAGTTCCCATAATGGTGTTTCTTTGTTAAGAAGGTCAGTAGAGGTTCAATTCTGAAATATGGTCTTCTCTGCAGAAATGATTGTTTCCGTGATTGGAGGGTTTGATAAAGACTGTGGCGTCTGAGGCCCGATATACATGTACGTCTCTTTTCTTCTGTCTCGCAAACACGCGCGTATAAACACAGCGTACGCGCTCCCCTTGTTTTCCCAGACGTAGCCGAACCGGTCTGTCCTGTCTGTCAGTTGGTGAGTCATGTACTGATGAATTTTGTTGTATAACTGTCATGCCTTGCCTGCTGGGAAGAACGGCGCTCTTTCTGTGGCTGAGTGAGGATGCGTGAGTTTGGAGAAGGATTACAGTGTTTGTAGAAGTTCCTTTGGCTCTCAGCTGAGATCGCTAATGTGGATTTTTCAGCTCCTCTTTTTTTGTTTTCCAGCTTTCAATCATTGCCCTCTTAATTAATTTGCAGCCCTTTATAACACATCTATCTATACATATATCTTCAGGTAAAAGCTTGGGCTCAGTTTAGTTAGATTCGGTCAGTGTTCATCATCAGTGTTTGGCCTTGGACCAGCTAATCTTAATATCATCCCATTAATAAACAGTATATACAGCTCTGGAAAAAAAAATAGCACGCTGCTATAAAATGTTCAGTTTCTCAGGTTTTATTTTTTATAGGTGCAAGTATTGAACTCAACAGCTTTGCCTTGTTCTTTAAAGCATAATTTTAAAGGAAATGACATCAAAATAAGAGAAATGCTTGTTCACTCTTAAACAAAATGGCAATAATTACATTTGACGCACTTCTAGTAGTGTTTGACCATCCAGCTGGTTTCATTGTGAGAGGAGAATGTTGATTACAGCAGTGTTTTTATACTTTTCCTCATTAAATAAGATGTGATTCAGATGATCACTAATCAGTACCTCATAAAGCAGAATGAGGTGTTTGTGTAGGAATGTAACAGACACTGGCATGGAATGGTACTCATATAGAGGCTGATTTAAATTTTTTTTCAGAACTGTATATCACAAATACACTATTAGAACATAAATACAACATTAGAACCACATCGTGCCGCACTTGTGTCGCTAAAACAGCTCTGTCCCAACAAGTCATGAACTCTACAAGACCTCTGAAGGTGTGCTGTGGTATCTGGCACCAAGACATTAATAGCAGATTCTTTAAATAAGCTGTGGGACGGGGCCTCCATGGATCAGAGTAGACTGTCCAGCAGATCCCATGAATACTCAGTCAGAGAGAGATTGAGAACTGGGGAATTCAGAGGCAGAGTCAACACACTCTGTGATGTTCCTCAATGCATTCATATATATGTATATACATATGAAAGTATATAATCTCTGTTCTTAAGAGACATAAAGACTTAAGAGACATGAAGTAAATTCACGGCGGTGGTGATAGGAACCAGATGTCTCTATTTGGTTCCTATCACCACTGCTGTAAAGAAAGAGTTCACCACTGCACTTCACACCAGTCCGAAAGACTTTGTTTACACTCCAAGGGAATTATGGAGAGAATTAGAAAATGTGAAGGACTGTTAATGCAGTGCGATATGAGCCTTTTGGACCATTTTTTTTTAACTCCTCATCATGAAATGATCATACAATTTAAAATACAACATGGCAACAACATTATATATACACTGATAGTACAGTTTGTGCTCTTGGGCGATGTTGAGGCAGGTTCTGATTTGTTGTTCAAATATCTGATTTGCAAAGCAGCCGATCTTCATCTCCATATAACACAGGATAAATAAACTCGTTCATGTGCCTGGAACAGAGAATGAGTATCTTGTCACTGTCAGAACAAATCTGATGGATAGGAGAAAGGAAAGACATTCTTAACTGTGAATGTAAGTTAATGCAATGATATTTTATCCTCAGTACTATTGAAGTATGCTGGTCCATGATTTTAACACAATCCAAGGGCCAACTGTCTTGAAAAGAGACAAAAATAAAAATATAAGCCTTTCATTGTTTTCTTTACAGCGATAATATCAGAATCAGTATCAGAATCAGAAAACTTTATCAATCCTGGCGGAAACTGTTTAAATTATGACTGCACAGACACAAAGAGACACAGAAGCAGGGACCATATAATAAAAGCTCTAAATAAACCCATTACAAACTCTGTATAAAAACACTTCAAATGGATAACACTGTGCTTTATGCTCAATGCTGGGTATAAATATTATAGATAAGTGATTATTATAAACATAAATGTATTACTAAATATATGACAAATGTAGAAATATATGCTAACACAATATACTGCTACATGTCTAAAAGAAAATAATCAGTGAATCCGTGAATTCAGATGCTTTAAAGTGTGTATTGCTTATACAAGTCTTGAACCAAAGGTCCCCATGCTCAATACCAAGTGTCGGCTGGAGGGGTCTCCGAGGAAGAATTCTTTCCAGAAGAACAAAGGCTTTTTTAAGAAGACATACTGACCTGGTAGGTGTCTGAAACAGAGTGTATGGTGTTGCATTTGTAGCTATTGTTGCTTTAGACATCCATGACCTGAACGCTCCAAAACCCATACGCTAGTAAATACGAGAGCCATCTGGGAAGAAGACCAAGCTACATGCTGACTTGGTTTGTTGGCAAACCGCTCCCCAAAAGTGCTCTGGGGCTTGATCAGCTCAGCTCTAATGACTAAAGGAGGAAATGGCCAAGAGGATCAAAAGGTTCCTAGTTGGAGCTTCGCTCTATGGGGACTCCCTCGCTGTGTGGGTGGAGAATGGACTGTCTTTGTATTAGGCCCCTTCTAGACTGGCTGGCTGTACCAGAAAACATCCAGAGGAAGACCCCCTGAACGTGAATTGGCATATAAAAAAAAGAGCCCGAGTCACATAGAAATAAATGTACCTGTTTTTTTGAAGCAAGAAATCTTGATGTACTGTGTATAAAACATGCCATTCACATGTCAGCTCATGTCTATATACTGAAGCTAAGCAGCAAAACGGCCCATTTTTAAATGAAATGTATTAGTGATACCAAGAAAGCCATACAACCATACATTTACATGTTGCATGTTCATGTACAGTGCATTAGCTCCTCCCACTCACGTTTACAGCTCTCTCTCTCTCTCTCTCTCTCTCTCTCTCTCTCTCTCTCTCTCTCTCTCTCTCTC
>JBBPCW010000084.1:19449312-19460811 GCA_037974425.1 Phenacogrammus interruptus | reverse complement strand
AGTGACTGAGTTTATCTTGGTTTTCAGTGTGAACGCACTACGCACTAAAAATCGCGCACTAAAAGTGCGTAGTGCGCAGTTTCGGACACACCAGTTTCAGACTGGATTTAGATTTTTTTTTTTTTTTAACTCCCACTCAACTCACAACACGCAGGGAGTGTAAACTGTCCGGGGGTCCCTGAGGACTGGTTTGAAAACCACAGTTTTAAATAATAACATGCTTTTTTCTGGCACTGTTTTCAGTTTATAGCCAGAATATATCATACCATTGGAAATTCAGCCCATATATAAAAGGCTCTATGAAATGAACAAGTGTGATAGTTTAGGTGTACAGTTTCCATGATAAGTTTCCATTGTCTTTTAGCTGCATCAGCCTCCTAACAGCCTCCCATTTTCACCCACTAAGTCCTTTAAGATGCTTTGTCATACATCTAAGAAACTGGCTCTGTTCTTCAAGTCTGATCTGGCCAGATCTGAGTTCCAGGACTACATTAGGCAAAATGGTGTTTGACTGTATTAGACCGAAAGTCATGGCAGCTACTCCTCAATAAGCCTTTGTCAGCCCATGCCTCGCACACAAAGCACATGACTCAGAGGAACAGTGTGTTTTGAATTAGCTGTAATGGGTGTCGGAGCACTTGAGATCTCAGCGGTGGTCGTCTTTCACAATGCCATTTTTCACCATACCAACGAATGGTGCGGGATAATCGGGTGAATCTGATGCCCAAGACATGATGTCAGGGCGGATGGTGTTAGTGCAGAGAGTTTTTGATTCAGACTATGTCCATTATGATCAAGGCTAAGTCACTGTGAACCTTTGTAGGCCCTCCAGCTACTTTATTCTGAGGAGTCAAGATCATTAAACGTTTGGATAGGGAGGGACAATATCCCGATATCGTTATCATGATAAACTGATTCAGAATCGAAAGTTTTCTTGGTCCCTGAGGTAATTGCTTTAAAAAATGCTGCTAATAGGTGCATTAGCGTTAGCAGTGTGTTGGCAGCCCAAACAAGGAAATTAGGGATGCACCGATCGATCGGCCAGTGATCGGAAATGGACGATTTTTGGCATGATCGGTCTGATCGGTGATCGGCCGATCACTCCCACGTATTGCCGATTTCAAACCGATCTTTTTTTGGGGGGGTTTATTTATATCTTTATTTATTACATTTTATTCATTTCAATTCAAAAAGAAATTTTGTTATGAAAAAAAAAGTATCGGAAAAATCGGTATCGGCTGATCACACTTACAAAAAAAATCGGTAATCAGAATCGGCCAAGAAAATTGCAATCGGTGCATCCCTAAAATAAATAACTCTCTTAACCCTGATGGTTAGAAAGGGCACAGCTTACCAATGCTAAATATACTGTGTTACATTTATATATTACAAGCAAATTTCCCACTTGTGGGACTAATAAAGGTTTATCTTATATGTAAATTGTGTACATTTTTTTGTAAACTGTGCTGTACATTGTCAATTACGGTTATAGACTGTTATTTGTTTTTCTGGGTATAATCATGTCCTCATCATTTCTATGACACTGCACAAATTGAGAGGAGGACATTATTTGTCACATGCACACAAACTAGGCAGTAAAATGCGGTCTCTGCGTATCATATCCACAGGCTAGAGCAGTGAAAGCACACTGGTAGCAGTGGGGCTCGGGACCAACTCCAGGCCTTTTTGCCAGTGCCTCGGTCAGGATCACTGCAGGAGTGCTAGTCCTGCCGCAGGAGTGCTAATCCTGCCATAGAAGTGGTGGGAAGAGGCTGGAGCACCCAGAGGGAACCCTCAAAGAAATGAGGAGAACATGCAAATGCACATAAGGCCTGAGGCCCCCCCACTGGGAATCAAACCCAGCAGTGTTAACTTCTTACACAACTCAGTCGTCCTTTCTGTGCTATGAAATACTGCTGGTATACACTTACGTACAATGTTTCTTAGGCTAGTGGAATCATGGCAATTGTTATGCATCACAAAATTGTGTTTCTGCACCCCCCCAAAAATGACACACAGCAAGTTATTTAAAAAGATAGTTTTGCTTTTTGGCCTCTAACTACATCTTAGAGCATAACATTACACTCAGCCCAGTCCTTATTTCACTATACTCACAACACTGGGATCAGGGTTTAATCTCAAGATATGATGGAGAAAAATAACCGTAATTACGTTGTTGCACAACTTACTAACAACATTAGGGCTGAAGCAAGAGCGTGCAGGATTTGTGGTGGTCGTTTGCAAGCGTTGTTGCTCAAGCAGTTCTGTTGCAAATGACAAAATTATGACCGTATTCATTCTCCAAGATGCTATGCCACATTCTTACACCCCTATTCACATTCAGGCCCCAGCCGTGGTTTGCCCAGATGGTTTCATGTTTCTTAGGCCTCAGAATGTACATGTGTAGACTGCAAAACAAAGCTCGCTAATAAAATGGGAGAGAAAATACAGCGTCTTGCCGTGCAGTAAAGCTCAGCAAATGATGTAATGAGGCACAGTGCAGGGTTCGCCGCCTTGCATATGCTTTATTTCCTCACAGTACCGTTTTGGATATGCTTAATTTCCTTTCATCCGGGCTGCTTCACAGTATTGAACGACTTTGCAGACTCAGCAAAAGCCAGCCTAAGCAAATTGATTGCATCCTCGCCTTTATAAAGGAATGCTTAAATGGATTACGCTCTTTTCTTGCGTTATTAAGCCTCCTTAATGAGAATGCCTGTAAATTGCAGTGAAGGACAGCGAATTTCATCCGCCCTTAATCCCAAAATACTCATCCCGCTAACGAGGCTTAGAAAATCGGCCGTTTAGACACATGTCGCATGCTTCCCAGCAGTTAGCACCGAGCAAAAAAACAATGTTTGTTTCTTCTCTCACGGTGCTCCAGAGAGACGGTTTATCCGAGTGCATCTCTCGCAGGCTGAGTCACATGATACCCCAATAGCGCCTGTGTAAACAGAGTTAGCGCAAACTGTGCCCATGACGATTACATAAGACTTTAATTGCTTCTATCTCTTTGTTAATATGCTTTAGGATGAAGAGGAAGAGATAAAGCTCGAGATCAACATGCTGAAAAAGTACTCGCACCACAGAAACATCGCCACCTACTATGGAGCCTTCATTAAAAAGAGCCCCCCAGGACACGATGACCAGCTATGGGTGAGTATGGAATATTGCCACTGATAAGTGCATTGCTGGCACTAATCGCGCTGGGGCTGCACAATATATTGATTGATGATCATTATCTTCATGTTGGTCTCAGAAATGCTGATATCATGCAGATTATCCTTGCAAGCAGTCAAAGGGCTTTTTCCTGTGTGCTGTGAGCATTTGGACCAATTGCAGTTTTAGATGCCTGTGATAAATCAGTCAAACGAATGAAATCGTCATCCGGCAAAATGTTGCAGCCATCATCAAGTGACGTATTGCAATTATTGCATAGAATATAGAAAACCCTTTAGATTGTGTATCGTGTGTATATATAGATCTAACTATCTGTCTATCTGTCTGTCTATCTGTCTCTGTCTGTCTGTCTGTCTGTCTGTGTCTATCTATCTGTCTGTCTGTCTCTGTCTATCTGTCTGTCTGTCTGTCTGTCTCTGTCTGTCTGTCTGTCTCTGTCTGTCTGTCTCTCTCTCTCTATCTGTCTCTGTCTATCTGTCTCTGTCTGTCTGTCTGTCTGTCTGTCTGTCTCTCTCTATCTGTCTCTGTCTGTCTGTCTGTCTGTCTGTCTGTCTGTCTGTCTGTGTCTATCTATCTATCTGTCTCTGTCTATCTGTCTGTCTGTCTCTGTCTGTCTGTCTGTCTGTCTGTCTGTCTGTCTGCTTGAGACACCTTGACCGGAATCAAGTTTCTTGTATGTGCTCGCTGGCATACTTTGCCAATAAACGTGATTCTGTTTCTGAAAGGTTTACAAACCTGTAGCTCCAATGTATAACTATGTGCACATTAAAACATTACGGTAATTTCACTGCAGCCTTATTAAGTAACTGCTAGCCAGATCATATCATTATCACTCATCCCTGAAGGACAGGTCTGGACACCCCTACTCAAAATAATGCAGTCTAGTCTTTAACCAGGTCTTATTGATTCACTAATATGCTTTTAAATTGCACCAGGTCAATTTTAGGAATGTAATAACAACGCTTATGTTCAGTACACGCCATGCAGCCCTACTTCTAACTACCCAAGCATTAACAAAATGCCTTGCAAGTACTCCATTGTTCGAGCACTCAGTCTGTCTCTCTGCCTCTATATCACTCTCTCTCCCTCTCTCCAGTTGGTAATGGAGTTCTGTGGCGCTGGCTCCATCACTGATCTAGTGAAGAACACTAAAGGAAACAAACTGAAGGAGGATCAGATCGCCTACATCTCCAGAGAGATACTTCGAGTGAGTGACTCTGGCCGCTCTTTGGATTTACTACTTGTTTGCTGGCTTTATTTTATTATCCGTTTCCTTGCTCTGTTTGTCCTTGTGTCTTTCCTGTGTGTCTGTTATATCTCTCCAGTCTTTAAGAACTCATACCAGTCCTTATCCTGTACTTTATCTAGAGTCTAATCGCTTTTTTGTCACTTGTGACTGAATTCTGGGAAGTGTAGTCTTATGTATGATCTCCTGGTTCAGGGTCTGGCCCACTTGCATGCCCACCACGTCATCCACCGTGACATCAAAGGACAAAACGTCCTGCTGACTGAGAACGCCGAGGTCAAGCTGGGTATGTTCTGAGGCCCCTTGCATGTCGTAACACCACACCAGTAAAATTAAATGCGGCTGTATAACTGTCAGTGGTCCAAATATGTTTTAAAAAATGAATTGATATCAGTTCATGAAACTCTTCGTTTGTGATCTCCTCCAGTCGACTTTGGTGTGAGCGCCCAGTTGGACCGGACGGTTGGCAGGAGAAACACTTTTATTGGCACACCCTATTGGATGGCCCCCGAGGTCATCGCCTGTGACGAAAACCCTGACGCCACATACGACTACAGGGTATGACTATTCACTGAAATCTGCATTTAACCAATTTAATGTGTGTTTCAACATTCTGACACATTTTTTTTCAAGTGAGCTTGTAGACTTGGTCTGTTGTCTCCTAACTTCAGTCGCTTCATGATTAAACTGATGGCATTTATTTATATATTTATATTACTTAATATGAATCAAAGGCATTTAAGTGATATGTGATCCTCTGTGTAGCTTTTGCCTCACCACATGAGTCCGAGGTAACAGGTAGAAGTTAATTGTGTAAAGACCCATGTGCACTTTCCCTCTGCATTGTCTAATATAAATAATTTCCTACCCTGGTCCGTCAACTTGGTCTGCTCCAACTGATTAGTTAATTAAGACTTTCCTGATTTGAAGTGTGTGTGTGTTGGAGCAGAATTATGCTAAAATGTGCAGGACAAAGGGGTTCCAGGACCAAAGAACTTCTGTTTTGACTCTCCACAAATAAAGCAACAACATTCATTCACTTCGTTCTTATTAAACTCGAATTCTCAATAATTTACAAAATTAAATCAGAAGGAAGTTGGGATGTTTGGAAAATTCAAATAGAAAATGCAGTTATTCTTTAATTGACATTTTCTATTGCAGATATTATGATAGTTCATGTTTTGCCTTCATTTTATGTGTTAATATACATCATTCCTGCAGCAGGCCTGCAACACATTCAACAAAAATATATAGGGTTCATTCAAAAAATTCTGTTTTTGGCACTTTCTGATTTGGGGTTGAACATGAAATACTCTTTTTGAATGCAAACTCGTTTTTTGAGGGGAGGGTGATTGATTGCTTGTTAAAAACAGGCCTGTTTGTTCGGTCAGAACATTTGGGAACAGCCCCCACTGCCTTTCACCACTAATCAGGATTTAAATGGATGTTCTGCCAGATGACCAGATCACTAAAACCCTGATCAGTATGCTCTGCAGCGGTTGGTTTTGTCTATTCATGCTCCGTCGCGGTGACTGGATGAAGCTGCTGCGTGTGCATTATTGTTCGCCAGCCTCTAATTGCGGCTCTCCTCCTGCAGAGTGACCTGTGGTCTTGCGGTATTACTGCGATCGAAATGGCCGAGGGAGCTCCCCGTGAGTACTTTAACACGTTTCCTGGCTTTCCATAGTGTCTGGTTCAGACTCACTATTTCCGTCGGCCCGTCATTTCCGCTCCCTCCTTCCTCTTCCTTATGATTCTCGTAGTTCCTCCGTCACCTGTTCACATGCATGCAGTTACTCATATTTTGGTGCCGTTTAGCTAAAGACGGCCCTGGGTGATTTGTATACGTTTGCTTACATTTCTTTTCCCCCTCTCCTCCAGCGCTGTGTGACATGCACCCGATGCGAGCGCTTTTCCTCATCCCCAGAAACCCGCCTCCGCGGCTCAAGTCGAAAACATGGTGAGCTGGTTTACGGTACTTGGAGGTGCTTTGATTTGATTTTTGGTACAGAATTCACTTTAGTCAGCTTCGTTTCGCAACATCTGGCCCTGCAGCTCATCTGGCTGTTCCCAAACAGCCTATGAGGTTGTCGTTAGAGGTCTAGCTGTCAGAACGTGGGAGATGTGGAAGTGATTTGTGTTGCAGATGGCATTGGTTAATAGATCAGACATGAAACGGTTAAACATGGTCACAAAAAGCTGTCACTTTTAAAAGGTTTTGTCATGATGGCTGACCAAACTAGCCAGCAATCGAACCTGTCACAGGTAGCACCTTAATTTTTTTTTGCGTCGTAATTTATTTATTGCTGTTATTTTAACTAATAGTTGTGCCTAGTTTGAATACTTCCTTGTTAAAGAATCATTTAAAATCTGCTGAGAGCAAGCGTTTATTGCTATTGAAATAACTTTGAGGAGAAAGACTCCCATAATCAGAGAGTTAATACTCCGGTCCTCATAGAGGAAGCCAAGTCAACACCTGCTTCATGTTAGTGCTGCGTTTACACTGGTTTCCTTGACAAGAGTAAATAGACAACAGCAAGATGGATGTCAGTCACAGCAGTGAGATGATTTTTTTTTTAAAGATGAGCCCTCAAACCTACATTTTTCATGACATAAACATAAACTGTATGTGAGCAAGTAGATCCTTTTTAAATGCTGAGTGCTTGCATAAACTGATGAACACGGATTTTCCTGCTCATGTAAAACAAAACATTAACTTAAAAAAAAGTGGCATTAGATGTGAGGAGAAACGTGTGCATATGTTTCTACATATAATAGCTAGTTCAAAACACAGTCACCCCACAGAAATACTACTGTTGCCATGGCAACATTTACATGGCTGCATATCATGTGGCTTATCTCTACTGTAATTCTGCAGAGAGGCAGAGAATTTAGTTTTCCTGTTCTTTTTCATGCAATATGTGTAGTGTAGAGTAGCACAACAGCAACTATATCTGCAACAGAGACTAGCAACTAGTAACGCAACTAGTAACTAGTGAGCACAAAACAATCAAAGCATGAAAAATACATCCAAACCGAACTTATGTTGTTTAAGACTTATAGTGTGTTTCTTATAGGGTCTGTGAAGCCCTATTAAAAACTATTAATGTTTCATTTTTGTCCAAGTTAAGTGATATTGAGTACTTTAAGAGATTGATCCACTCTGCACTCTTGCCCTGAATAAACTAT
This sequence comes from Phenacogrammus interruptus, assembly GCA_037974425.1. NCBI lineage: Eukaryota > Metazoa > Chordata > Actinopteri > Characiformes > Alestidae > Phenacogrammus > Phenacogrammus interruptus. The sequence continues at coordinate 19,453,196 of JBBPCW010000084.1, read as the reverse complement.
TGGCCTGTACACAGCCTGGCAATCACGAAAAAGGGAAAATCCCAAAGCTCTCATATTCTTCCCTCCTCTCATAACAAAGCTGACCTCAGTCCTCACACTTGAATGTATTGTGACATCTCTCTGTTTCCATAATAGAAAGCTCAGTAAAGCTTCCTAAGCTACGCTGTCTGCAGCAATAGAAGTCAAAAGCAGCCAACTCGAATAGCTTTCAGGTCTAATCTCTCCTCCACCGACTTAAATGTTTAGCACAGGCTCACAATGTCGAATGCTTAAGTTCCTGAAAAAATGTAGCTTTCAACATGTGTTTGTGTCCGGAGTGATTATCCAGTTCAGCCATCCCTGACCAAACCTCCCAAGTTGTGTTTTCTTCTCCTCTTCATCAACTTAGAAGACTTGTTTTTCTTCTTTTGTAGGTCTAAGAAGTTCTTTAGCTTCATCGAAAGCTGCTTGGTGAAGAACTACACCCAGCGGCCCCCCACAGATCAGCTCCTGAAGCACCCCTTCATCAGAGACCAGCCCAACGAGAGGCAGGTGCGCATCCAGCTCAAAGACCAGATTGACCGCACGCGCAAGAGGAGGGGAGAGAAAGGTGAGGCCCTGCAAACCCTCCGTAACCACTGGGAAGAGGAATACCTGTTCGCTTTTCTACCAATGTATCTTGATGTAGGAGGAATGAGCGCAAAGGTGTTTTACATTGTCAGACACATTTAGGGGTGAGCAGTACAGTGTATCCCCCACCCCCCCTTGACTGACCAAACTAATACTTTTTTTTTGCTTTGTTGGTGGCAGTATATATAATTCATGTATTTTAATCCTAAATTATTAAGAAAAATATAATTTACTTTTTTTGTTACATGAATATTAGCGTAAATTCAGCTACATTTCCATATAAAATGACGGTGTACATTTTTTTTAGTACCGTTGAGAGACACAAAGCAACCATAAATTGGCTGCTGCACTGTGACACATCTCTGGCAGACGCAGTCCAGCATTCCCACATAAATTTCCCGCGTGGAACATCTGGAGTGTTTGAGTGTTCTTGAGTTTTTTATATTGTTCTTAAATCCCTGTATTTTTATTAATGTCAATTAAATTAATGTTGCATTTACCCGGCCAATACCAAAGAAAACACGCCTTCATGAATAACAGTACAGTCTATACAGAGGCAACATCAACATTATCCATTCTGGCTCTGTGGGAGACAGCAGTTCAGTGTACACTACAATATGGATACATTTTTTAAGGAAGCAGTTTGCGGATGCTCTTGGAACGTAAGCCCTGTGAATTTCTGGGGTATTCTGTATTTTTGAAACATATCAAAGTACTTTAAGCATTTTAGGATACATCACTATGACTTGTTTGGTTGGTGGAACAGTACTGTCACATTTAAAAATGCTTAATAAATACAAAGCTATTGAGCATGTAGCATCCTGTACTACACTGCATCCAGTTATATATGGTCATTTATGCTCTCATGGACCGACATTTAACAAATATGCCACTTGAGCGCCTCTCAGATATCCTTTATTGACATATTAATGTTGTTGAGTCTTTAAGTACTGGTGAAATCCACAATATACTCAGAAAAGCACATTATGGCCGTTTACTATCATGTCGGATTTTATTACCCAGAGGGTTTGCTAAAACCTGATTATATACACGGATAAAGGTTTGAGTTGAAGAATAAAAATGTGTTTAAATCACACATAGATGAAATTGCACTCTGAGGTGGCACTAGTCCAATATCAGGTGTCGCACCAGTACCTTCAGAAAATGCCGGATCTGATATCAGATGGAGGAACAAAAAATAAAGAATAAATCTGATCTCATCCTATAACAGATCTGGCTCGTAATAGCGCACAGTCAGACTGTGGGATGAAATGTTAGTGGTGTATTTGTCCTGGTGGGGTTTTAGAGTGTTTGAGTATTTTGAGCATGATAGCCTACTTTTAGCGGCTCATCTTAAGTGAAGTGCTTCCATTAAAAACAGCTCATTTTAAAGCTCACCAGTGTTGTGCCATCTGCTCTAACATGGGTCCTTATGCTCATGTTGAAAATATTATGCATTAGGTCAGAGTATGAGCGAGTAATGGGTCTGATAATGTCCCAAATAAGGGAAGACCTTCAATTGAAAAGTGACATAAGGAACTTTTCTTGCAGATGAGACGGAGTACGAGTACAGCGGAAGTGAGGAAGAGGCGGAGGAAGCGCCAGAGCAGGAGGGAGAGCCCAGGTATTTTTCCTGCTATGACTAACTAGAGACTACAGAGGGTTTTATTTTCCTGTTGTTGCGAAAGAAGTATGGAGTCCCTAAGCACTTATGCGATAATCCTTTAAAAAAATACCTCTTAACTCATCTCTGGCTGTAGCAGGTGTTTATACCATTCTGCTCTCACTCTGTACAAAAAAAAAAAGGAAAAGAGATGGATGCAAGACCCCACACCACACACTCCACCCTATCCTCCCAAAAAAGAAATGTATTCTGATATTAGTCAGATTTCTGTAGCATTAAATAATGTTCCACAGATGCTTTGCCAGAGCTCGGCTCATGTGTAACCGACGCATATTCGTATAAATGTAACTGTAATAACTTAACCTCAATACAAAACCTAACTTTAACCCTTTCACTGTAATTTCAGAATCTGTTGAGCTATAAGGAACTTTCAGAATGTAAAGACTCCACAGCATGCGGTGTGAACAGCATGAAATTCTTCCTCTGTATTTAACCCATTCACCAAGTGAAGCAGTTAGTGACAGCACCCTGGGAGCAGTGTATGGAAGGGTACCTCAGTGGTGCCACTAGCAGTCCTGCGATTTGAACCCACAATCTTCCAATCACAGGACAACTCCCTCACCATCAGGCCACCATATGTCCAAAATCAAATGACTAAATTTTATTTAAAACTGCTCTCTTTCTCTCATTTTCTCGCCCTTTACAGCTCCATAGTGAATGTGCCTGGCGAGTCGACGCTCCGACGAGACTTCATCCGTCTGCAGCAGGAGAACAAGGAGCGCTCGGAGGCTCTGAGGAGGCAGCAGCTCCTGCAGGAGCAGCAGCTCCGCGAACAGGAGGAATACAAGCGCCAGCTGCTGGCTGAGCGACAGAAACGCATTGAGCAGCAGAAGGAGCAGAGGAGGCGGCTGGAGGAGGTGAGGAGTTGGGGGAGGTGGGATATGAGTTGATACATCATGAAATTTCTATTTTCAGCACAGTCTGATTTGATGGCTCACCCAAAAAAACCAAAAAATCTGTATATACTGCACTGGGTGTTATTTTAATTGGCTGCATTCATTTATTTATACATTATACCTCAAAGCTGTTGCATCTCGAGTTTAAAACAACAGTCTGGAACGTTTAAGTATAGTGCTTTAAACCCTTTACATTTCTCTGGCTTGTTGAACATGACTTCTCTGCAGTTTGCAGATGTGAATGAGCTTTGTGTTCTTCTCCTGGGAAATGCTTAGTGCTCATGCTTCAGGAGGTGTGTTGACTTGGTCGTGTGTTTGGTAAAGAGACTGTATACCAATCAACCATAACTTTAAAACTGCCTGCTTAATATTATGTAGGTCTCGCCAGAACAGCTCTGAGCTGTCAAAGCATGGGCTCCATGGTATGGCATTTGCCACCAAGCAAAAGATCTGCAGAAATTGTAAAGCAGAGCTTCCATTGGCACTTGTGGTTGATGGTCAGAGGTCAGCATGGGCACTCCGACTGGTCTGTAGTAGAGCCCGACCGATAAAGGATTTTGAAGGCCGATACCGATACAAATATTTTTTATGGTTTTAAAATCCGATATTCCGATACATCGGCCGATATATATTGTTTATTTTATTTCAGAAACGTGCAACAAAACATGAACAGATTTCCCTAACATTAGTTATTG
>JBBPCW010000084.1:19282926-19294115 GCA_037974425.1 Phenacogrammus interruptus | reverse complement strand
ACACACACACACACACACACACACACACACACACACACACACACACACACACACACACACACACACACAGACAGTCAAAGGAGGGAGAGAGAGAGAGAGAGAGAGAGAGAGAGATACACTCTTCTAGGCTTTTAAGCCAAGTCTGAAAAACCTGATATCCAGACTCACTCACTCTCTCCCACTGCTTTCACTTCTTGGTTGTAAACAAGGATCAGCCTTTCATTGCATGTCCTCCATCGCGAGCACTGTCAGCGGTAAATAGCATGCACATGACACACGGCTAAACATCTTGTGACTGCATAAGAAGTTAAAAACAGGTGTTTAAGATCCTCATAGTACGTTTTAGGATCTTTCAGAATGATCTGGGCCTTCTGGAGAGATTTCTCAAAGTTTGTTTTTCTCCCTCTGCTAGCAGTGATTCAGGGTTTGTGTTAGCACCAAAAACAGCTCATGGAATTCCATAATCCAAGAGCCATGACAGCCAGACGATAAATGCCTCCTAAGCTTGCTGAGGTGTGTATGTGTCCTCCAAAACATTTTTTTCTTCTCCTCCTCCCACGGAGCAGCCCGATTCCCCTTATCGGCCCTTTATCTGAAACCCCCTAAAAGCATCAACACGGGCCGAGAAGTCAAAGAGACTAGTTTGCTTTGATCCTGATAAAGCTGCAGGCCACCACTGGCTTGTTACTCAGCTGGGACCTTTGTGACCAATGGCATGAGAGGAAGTGTAGAAGTGCCCTTGTCCTAAGTGCTGCTCCTGTATGCCCTCATGTTGTTGTTTTCAACCTGGGTATACACTGTACTAACATTCTGGCAAGGACAGTGGAATGCTATTCAAACTGATGTTACAAGGCCTGCCGTGCTTGACAAAGCCAGTACCTGCCAGCACATTGTGCGAGTGTGCAGAAAAGACAAAAGGTCTGCCAAGGCAAGAGAGGGGAAAGAAATAAAAAGAAAGCATGTGCGAGAGAAAGATAAAGAGGGGGGCAGGAGGAAGGTACTAATAAAAACAAGTGAGTGTTCGCTTCTCCCAGCAACCTTTACCCAGTCAGGCATTCCAAGCGTGAAACCTCATCAGTACCTGACGACACCCATAAACAAACCGCCGGCTTGTTTTTTTCCTCTCCAGTGGCCGCACATGCCTCTCACACGGGCCCTCCCTACTACTAGGACTACTAGGCCGCATATGTCCATTTAAGAGATGAGGCACAAACAGTAGCCCCCCCGCCCCACTCCCCTTCCCTCCTCTGCCATTTTTCTCACTCTAGGCTAAAGGGCGGGGGGTTACTGGCTGCAGTGAAGGAGTTAAAACTCAATCGTGGTCAACAAGTCCTCCCCTTGGTGGTGTTAAGCCTGCCAACCATAGACACCCTTTTAGCAGCAATAGGGCTAATTTTGGACCACAACTTTCACTGCCAATGGAAATGTTATAATATGGACACGAGGGAGGATGGAAACGATTTGAAGTACGTGCTACAATGCATGGAAGGCCGTACAGTGTGTGTGTGTGTGTGTGTGTGCTGAGCCACATGCAAAAACAGTGTGCACAGGATAAGAGGGAAAGGCCCCAGGCACTTGCATTATTCAACCCAGCATACTGTTTAAGCATGCAAGTGCTGCGCACACACACACACACACACACACACACACACACACACACACACAGATAATTCAAAGTGGAATTATCACAGTTTTCCTATTTGAAATCTCAGAGGAGACCTGTAGAGACAATCTATAAGCTTTGCTGAATTCTAAAACTAGTACTGATTTAGCTTTGTGCTGACTTCATTAGACGCATGTACCAAGTTTTCTCATAAACAAAAACTGAGCTTGTTTAAGCAAATTGGTGCCAGGAGGGGAGATTATTTACTGTTAGCGTGCAGTTTGGCTACATAGTTGAGCGCGATAAGGTAAAAGCCTTATCAAAACACATCTTTGCAGCAGTTCGACCATCTGACCACCTCGCAGAAGGAAAACAGAGCTGCTCACGTGACCGCGGAGCTTCCAAACAAGCCCACTCACTTTCCCTGCACACGTCCGTGCTAAGAATAGCGCTTCTCAATAATTCAATAATGCGCAATAAAGCGCGACGCACTTGTGTGCGGAAAATGTGCCACATTTGTCCAGTTTGATTAGAGAGAGTGAGTGCGAAAACACGCACGCTTCTCTCTCTCTCTCTCTCTCTCTCTCTCTCTCTCTCTCTGTCCCGCAGCCTCAGACTTCCTACGCACTTCGCTTGTTTACCACCCTGCGCAGCGCCTGAGCTCGTCACGTTTGTCACGTTTCAGATTCTTTGGAATTCCTCGGACTGAAAAAAAACACGCTCTCGTCGTCAATAACAAGTTCTCGACCTGCACAGACCAAACCATCAGACCCCACACACTGTACTCCGAGCGAAATGAATTACATAATGCACCCGAATTCAATCCCAGCGGTGCTGGAGGATTAATTGCTTTCATATGTACTGTGCCAGCTTCCCATTCCCCTTTTCCTTCCTTTCCACCTTAAATGGTCCAGTATTTACCAATTACGATTTTTATATGGTGGTTATAGGTAACTGTATCTACTTTCTTCCACCCTTCAACGCAACGCATTATGCATTATGAATTAAAATCAAATACAATAATATATAAACAACTACAAATACATAAAATACTTGTGAGCCTTGTCAGCAGTCATTATAATCCACGTCTGTTTGTAACTGTATCTACTTTCTTCAACTAAACACATTATGAATGAAAAATAAATACAATAATATATAAACAACTATAAATACATAAAATACTTGAGACTCGTCAGAAGTCATTATAATCAACGTCTGTATATTCAAAATATGCTAACGAAACGTGATAAACATCTCAATTTCTAAACATGTGACATGATGAGCTGAAACTAACAAAACTAAAACTAAAACAACTCAAAAAGAATCTGCTAAACAAACGATAAACAGAATATTTTGGTGGTGCCAGTACCATTCAATTACTGCTTGCTGCTGGACCATTGCCCAAAGTGCTGCATCATCTTTTATAAAACTGTAGCAGGTTGGACCACAACACACATGTCAACAGATACTCACCTTTTACAGTGGTTGCTGTCTCCTTGAATCCCAGGGAAACATATGGACTGGCATGTAATCCATTTATTCCTCCTTTGCAGCAACTGACAGTCTTGAAACCCATCATGTTTTCACAGTTCCCTAGCTCTCTGTTCTCCATGAGGTTTAAGGCGATATAGTTCAGACCGTTCTGGTACCCAGCCGAGGTCTCTCTGCACATGGGGCTCCCGTACTCCTCGTCCGAACCCTCGCTGCTCCGGACCGAGACGTTTTCAACGGAGGCAGAGCTGTGGCGCTTGGAACAGTGGGCGAAGGAGGGAAACACGGGTGTAACGGTGGTGGTGGAGGAGAAGGTCTCTGAGCTGTGCCGTCTACGACCATGAGGGTCGGCTCGGATCACCTTTGCCCCTCCATCCGGGTCCACTGTGGAGCTGGGCAACAGGAACGCACCAATGCTTGGCATCCCCTTGTCACCCAGAGTAAGCCTCTGTACTCTGCTAGCAGGGCTAAGCGTGCCACTTTCTCTGTTCTCAGATATGAAGGAGGAGGTGATGCACGCGTCATCAAACTTCATCTCAGCATAATCATCTTTACCTGTGCCAGGTGGGCATGGAGAGCTCCTTTGCTCACCAGGGAAATATGCCCCCTCCTCAGATGGGCACGGGCATTTGGTGAGCTCAGGCATCTCGTACAGAGGGCTAGTCAGGATTTCCCCCGATTTGGGGGAGTGTGAGCCGAGGTCAAGGTTCATGTAGTCAGACAGGGGGGATCTCTGTCTCATGCTGCTGAGGCTGGGAGATGAACCCTGGCTCACCACTGATCCCGAGGGCAAGGAGTACCGGGCGGCGTCACCAAAGTCTATGTTGATGTACTCCCCTGGGCTTTTGGGTTCACAGGGGAGAGGATGCTCGTTCATGCTTGGGAGCATCCTCAGAGTATCCAGAGACAATCTGTTGGGTCTGTTGACTCGAGCTCTGTGCGTCAGACCGTCGGTGCGGCTGTGCCTAAATGGCGGCAGCGTGGAGGGGCTGGGCAATGAAGGCCCAGAGGTCGCCGCAGACATGGTGTAGTAGTTAGACTCCTCAGCCGGTCTGTGGCTCTGTGGGCTCATTAAAACATACTGGTCCTGTTCTCTTTTAGGACCCTGAAGTTTGTTCGAGCGCAAACTTAAGGAGGGAGAGGGCCGCTGCACCGGTTCACACCCGGCAAGGAAATAATCAGGTGGTGTGGGTGAAACATATGGCTCAACAGGTGACATGTTCATGTACTCCCCATTTGCCACTCTGCCATCAGAGCTCTCCAGTGAGGACTTGGAACCAGACCACATTCTCATATAGCCACTGTCCTCCATGGAACTACTGCTGGGGGAGTTTTGTGTTGTGCCCTGGCAGCCCATGGCCTGAGGATGGGACCTGGGGTTGATGATCTGTTTGGGAGCGGAGACACTCATGGGGCTCATGGGCATGTACTGGTCATTTCTGCTGCCTTGTGGTGCCACGCCTGGTGTCATGGGCATGTAGCCATCATCACCCATGTTGCTGCTGGAGCTCCGGCTGGAGCCAATTTCTATGTCCCCATAATCCTCAGGGTATGAAACCTTTGGAGAGGCACAATGAGCGTTCAGCCCTGACTGGCTGTTATTGTACACTGCCCTCATCAACATATATTCATCAAGTGATGCTGATGACTGCTGAGAGGGTGCCCTTGGTTGCCGTGGCGTTGTGAGGGAGTATGTCCTCTTCCTGTAGGACTTCTCCATGTCCAGCCTCTCCCTGCTGGACGCCTGGATCTTATTTAATGATTGGCTAGAGGGATTGTCCATCATCATATAACCACACAGATCACTGCCTTCCCGAGAAGGGGGCGTGCCGGAGAAGGATGAGGGAGTATTGCTACGGTTCGATGGATTGTACCTCGCATCCCCAGGGCTGGATCCATAATCGTCACATGACAGGAAGCCTGTGTCACTAGGCGACCCTGAGACAGAGCCACTGCAGCTGGAAAGCTTGTGTACGGTTGAGGAGGTGGAGCCATTCATGCTAGTAGAGGATAGACTCAGTGGGCTTACAGCTGATGGAGGTGAATGAGACACAGGTATAGACATGGACATGGATCTGCTGTGATGCAGAAGTGATGGTTCAGATGTTCGGCAGCCGACAGAAACCGTGTTGGACCTGCTCATGTGGGTCCGGCTGGCTATGCTGGGGCTCCCGTTCTCCGATATAGACATGGAGACTGGCCGTGCCATAGTGCCTTCGCCCTCGCTGGCAGTGCGTATCCGACAGGAAGCAAACTTGGTGACAGGGGATGTGGCTGCCACACTGTCCGTCCTCGACCTCCTCACTAACCCTGTCTGACTGGGGGGCAGATTGTTTAAGTTCCGCCGGGTGGGCAGAGATATGGGATTCGAGCCTGACGACTGGCTTTTGCTGCGTGGTCTGAACTCAGACAATTCTTTCATGGCTTTCATCGCCTCTAAAATGGTCTCATGTATGTTCTGGGCCACCACAGAGTCATCCGCCTGCATCCAAAGCTCTCCGGGTCCTGTCGAGGCAGACCTGCCCACCTCTATGAAGAAGAAGCTATCCGAGTGGCCACATCTCCTGATGTTCATGAGCTGCAGGCTGACAGCGGCGACCTCAGAGTTGAGTTTCACAAAGCTTATTGAGCGGCTGGACAAACACAGCCTGTAAACTCCAGTGATGTTTCTGGTCTGTCCGAGTCCCTTAGATTTGAGATTCACTTGCCATACCTCTTTGTAGGCGGCACTCACCGGGGTGATCATGCCATAGTTGCCCTCGTCGAAGCCCACCAAGGAGGATGCAGAGCAGGAGACGGCGCTGTCATACACTTTGCCCTCACTCATCACGTCGGTCAGGACGCTGTACCAGCTCTCCTGCTCCTGCTCGTTCTCAGCAGCCACGGCGAAGTACTCGTCCTTGGTGTAGAGAGCGATCAGGTGTTTGTGCTTCGCGTCCGCACGCTTGTTTATGCTCAAACACGAGTCCAGAGATATCACCCTCTTGGCAGCGGCTTTATTTCTCCATTTCTTCTCGTTCTCGTAGTACTCCAACCGGGCTGACAAGCTGTCCTCCTGCTCCTTCAGGACGAAAAACCTCCGGTGGCCGTGCTTCTGCTTCTTCAGATATCCACTCTTCTTCACGCGGGTTGAGTTAATGCTCGTATTTGATAACGACGTCCCTCCTGTCTGCGGAGGGCTCGCCATTCTCAGACTTTTGGTGGAGGGAAACAAAATATCCTGGCTGACTTTGTGGAAGTCCTCAACGTTGGAAAGAAAAATCCAACCAAGTAACGCCGTTGAGAGTTGTTACTCACATGCACGGTGCTCTCTCTCACTGTTTCTCTCTCTGTGCCTCCACCAAAAAAGTTGCCTGCAGAATAGCTCCTCGTTCAGAATGACTGAACTAAAGAGGAAAAACAACATGTGACGTTTCACACACGTCCCAGCTCTTGGCCAGTGGAGAAAACACACAGTCATATAAGGCGGTGCGTCCAGAGAGGCGGGGAGGGAGGCGTGCCTGCCAGTCTAAAAAGAGTAGATCTGCTCATTCGATCCATTGGTCCAGGGTGAAGATTTACGTTTGGACAGACGAATGACTGATGACACTTGGCAAATCCCCCGCCCACCAAAACACAAACCGTTCACGCCCTCCTTCTCTTAATCCCAAACAGTGCGAGGATGACACATTTTACTGTACATACGCACTCTCAAGCAATGATGCGTCTCTTCGTCAGACTCCACCATGTCCATTTATGATACAATGTCGCATGTAGCGCGAAAATAACATTTTTTTACTCAAAAAGTGACCCGTCATGTAAAGACGAAACCATCTGAATTCCTCAGGCAGCCAAGCCAAGCACTGGAGAAAGAATAACACGCTCTAAGACGTTTAAATATGAAACCGATACAATAAGAAGATATGTTGTGTCTTTCCGGAGGAAGAAAAAACCCCTGAAGACCTCTGAACACTCCTGAATCTGTTTAGAGAGAAGCTCCTCTTGCATCTTACACTTACATAGATTTAGCACGCTGGTTCTCACGCTGTCTTGAAAGTGGAGTGTTTGGATAAAAGCTGTCAAATGAATGTAAAGCAATATAATCTCGTGTCATGTCATGTAATATAACGTACTTTCATGTAATGTAATGAAAACACGAGCTCATGAAAAGACTCTAGTACACGTCGTTCAATTTAATAAAAGGGAATTAGGTGTCACAACGATATATTATTAGATTAATGGACCAAAAAAGTCAAGGACATGTTTTTGGGCAAGTTTTTTCAGCCCAGTCAGAGACCGTTTCAACTTGTAAACAACAGTGTGTCCGTTGCGTGGTTACGCAACGCGCGTGACGTTCTACACTTACGCGCTCGGGTGTCCCTGTAGAGTTGTGGAGAACATTGTTTTCACACCCGTATTCCGGTAAGACCCGCCTCCATTAAAAAGGATTGGCTCATATTCTGCATCCTATTGGTCAACATGGAAAGCAATGTGTGCGAGGATTGGTCAATGTGGGAGGGAATTGTCTGAAGACGGGTGGAGAAAACAGCAGCACCGCCTGCAGCGTTTCCTCCTGCGTGTTTACATGTCAGCACGGGGCCATTGATAACAAGTGTGGTTAAAGTCATTAAGATAATTCCGTGCAATCTTTTTTTTTTCTCTACGGAGCAAGAAAGGGATTTTTGTTCAGCTCTACGCTTAGTGTTGTCTAATTTAGTTAACCCGTTGATAGATTCGAATTCAGTGATGGTATTTGACCTCTCCTTAGCGTGATGATACAGTATATGACCAAAAGTATAGGGACGCTCTTGTTTTTCAGTTATTTGGGCCAGGGCCCTTTTGTAACAGGCTTCAGCACACCAACTCATTGTGGACAACGCCATGCTTCCAACTTTGTGGACACAGTTTGGGGAAGAGCCTTTTCTTTTCTATTGGGGAAGAGCCTTTTCTCCATAAAGACATGGTTGGATAAGCTCTGTGGAAGAACTTGACTTGGCCCGCACGGAGCCCTGACCTCAACTCCGTCCAACACCTTTGGGAGGAACTGAGGTGGAGATTGTGAGCCAAGTCTTTTAGTCCAGCATGAGTGTCTGACCTCATTAATGCTCTACAGCATGAATGGCCACAAATTCCCCCAGAAACTCCACAAAACCAACCTTCCAAGAAGAGTGGAAGCTGTTATAGCTGCAAAGGGGGACCAACACCATATTCAAGTCTATGTATTTGAATGCAATGTCATGCAAGTCCCTGTTACTTTAGTTCAGGCGTCCCGATACTTTAGTTCATGTGTTGACTGTTAAATTAGCGCCCCCTCCTGGTCACGTCTGTAACATCAGGACTCGCTGCACTCGTTGAACTGCAGCTTCAAAACAACCTTTGCCTGGCATGACAGTGCAGTCTGCTATCAACACTGAGAAACAAGCCGACTATAAGGTGGCCGGGCTTTGAGTGTGTAAATCATTATACGTTTGAAAAGATGGCCAGTGAGTGTAGTTGTAACTAATTCTAGTTTTTAATATTATACAAGATTACAATGAGTTACAGATGCATTGGCTCTTAGTGATTGCACGTGGCATAATAACGCCAGTGGGAAATCATGTATAAATAGATATAGTAGGTATGTGGATTAATTAGCACTTCCAAGACAACACAATATTTTTGCCTGCTTTGAAATATTTTCATTGCTGACGAGAAATCAGAGGATGCTTGTGAATGACAAACTTGTTTTTGACATACACAAGGGCTTCGTTCCCATAAGCTGTTTGTTGTTTTTTTCCCAGCACGGATTAGGTCATCCATATTAAAGAGCAACATTTATTCGCCTCAAGCCATTCTTTATTCATAGTGTTTTAAAAGTCTGTTGGCTTTGGTTTGATCAGGAGATCATAGGCTTTAATCTGATGTTTAGATGCCACTGTATTGGCGCATAAGTCTTTGTATTGCTCCACGGCTTCCCCCAGTTTGGTCACGCTGGGCCCAAAAGTATCCCAGTGGAGCCTGCTGCTGGATTTGCTCCCCCAAAGAAGATTAGTGTGTTCAAACAAAAGCACTGATCTGGATAGGCGAGATTTGGGGGCCGCAAACCCCCTTCTCTGAAATGAGCAGCTGTCTTTTGGGGTATTAATACCCACCTCTCTGACACACACGTACACAGATTAAATAAGATCCCACGTGTTGTTTGGACATCTGCCTATTTTATCTGCTTTTGCCTCCGAAGTGTTAAATCAAAGGGGGCTTAGCCCACACTACAGCACATGTTATCGTGATCAGTAATCTTATACAATGGTGAAAAGGCACGGCTGGGACACCATATAGCTACTTAGACTAACACGCATCCGATATTAGGAAATGTGTGCTTAATTATATGCCTGGAATGTAAATAAAATTTATTGTGTGGTTTATTATATAGAAACCAGGTGTGACACTGTCTGCACCACAACTACAGGCAACTTATTTACTATCCAGAATAATCAGTTAATGTACATGCCCTCTCATTCTTTTCCCTTATTATGTAATGATAATAATGGTAAAATGGCAGCAAATCCTTCTTTAGGGACTATTTTGTTTTATAACGATTGACTCTGCAATTATTGGCTTTTTAAAGAATGGGTTTTAGACCAAAACCTTATCTTAAAACTCATTTAACCCATTCACCGAGTGAAGCAGCAGGGCAGCCCGGAACACCGCGCCCGAGGAGTAGTGTGTGGGTACGGTACCTTACTCAAGGGTACCTCAGGGGGCCACTAGCAGTCCTGGGATTCGAACCCACAATCTTCGGATCAAAGGGCCAACTCCCCAACCACTAGGCCACCAGCTGCTACCATAGGTGAATAAAAGACTCAGTACTCAAACATTCTTTTGTTTTAATTACGTTTTTTATAGATACACCAATTAGTCACAACTTAAAACAGGTTTAGTGAACAGCATTGATTATCATATTGCAGTAGAACCTGTCAAGAGGTGCGATGAATTAGAAAAACAGACGTGGACTACTTAAGCGCTAGTGTATGTCACTCTGGATAAGAGCGTCTGCTGTAACTGTAAATTAGACAGTCAGCTCTTGAAATCAGTTTTAATGGTAATGCTGATGGGGATACTATATTGATATGTCACAGTCTGGACAAAAATAGTCTAAAATAGCCTTGGACCCATACATACACACACTGGGTTTTTTTGTTTTTTTTTACTGTGATCTCTTCATATTCTTTCAGCGTGAAGACTCCAACACGTGGAATCAGTCTATGTTTGCTTTGGTTTCCTACCAGCTGGCTATTAGTCCCAGCTGTCTAGCTGAACTGTCAGACCTCTTGCAGCACTCTCCGACCCAAACAGCACCAGCGTGGACTCTGGTGTTATGAGGAGGCAGAGGAGGACAATGGCTGCATTGTATACTAAGGACTTACAACAATACTACTACAGACTATTATGCAATACTACTATACTACTATAGACTACTGAGTAATACTACTACTACTATAATAATGTGATGTAATGTGATATTTCTATATAAATGTGATGTTTCTGCTACAATAACAATACAAATATAGACTTTAAAGCAATACTTCTGCTATATTACTACAGGAGATACTTTTAAAAGTACTACTGTGATACCCAATTCCAAAGCTACACTGTATAAGCGGAGCAAGGCAGTCGCAGGAAGAGGTGAGGAGCGCCTCATTTACCTCATGAAACTGGAAGGTTAAAGATGTTAGAGAGGTTTTGAGAAGCTACAGGTGCTACTCTGAGACCAGTCAAACTTGGGGGTACACAATCATATTGTACACATTGACATGTTTTGTAGTTTTGAGTCTGAGGAGAAATACTCACCGTTCTTCAAAACTGTGCAAAAAATTACAACAAGAATCCATGTGTGCTTTCTGAAAATTACAACTGATATGCTGTGAAAGTCATCAAAACTAGCACCAATGACTAAAATGCACAACTTACAACAACTTTGCACAACAACTTTACATTTACGGCATTTGGCTGACGCTCTTATCCAAAGCGACGTACATCAGTGCTTAACAAGTCCACAACTATTTCTTACCTGAAAAACAGCTTAAATCTGAGTCAGCTATTTAACCAAGATACTGCAGTCAGAGCATCTATACAACAA
>JBBPCW010000084.1:19262395-19281811 GCA_037974425.1 Phenacogrammus interruptus | reverse complement strand
CTAAGATTTTTCTTAGAATTACGTCACTAGGAGCAACTTTTAGGCTTAAGATTCTTTGTGAATACGGGCCCAGGTGTGTTTCTGGTTAGGAAGCTGCCCCTCTGATCAGAAGTTGTGAATCTCAGGAGTGCCAGTGGTATGACTGAGGGACCCTCGAGCAAGATGCTGTCCCCACACACTGCGCACTGTTCCTGGCTGCTCGCTGCATCACAGAACAATTACGTGCAGTTCACACTGTGTGTGCATGTATGTCAAATGGACACACACACTTACTTGTTTAGAATGAATACCTGGGACACATCAGCCCTTTGCAGTTAAGATTTGACACCACCCCCCCCCCCTGCATTAGGGGCATCCAGACTCACCATGCATGGCCGAGATGGGCATGGTCATAGACTGTGGGTCCGCAGCTGTACCTGCACATTCAAACACACCGAAGACACTCAGAAAACGATATTAAAGGACATTTCTTTGCTTGCATGTGAGCCAAGATCGCCTAAAAGGTGTCTTACCAGGTGGCTAGACCCTCCTTGGCCAAAATCAGGGGCTCCTTCTGTTTGCTGAGGCTGTTGTAGGTCTTTAAACCAGTATCACAACCTGCTGGTCTGATCCATTTGCTTGCTGTGTGGGAACACAGGGATCTACAGGATCCCCGAGCTGTTGTACTTCTGACCAGAGCCAAAAATGGCCTCATTGTCTCCTGAATATGGGTAAAGCACAACAAAACATGTGTCCTGTGGCTCACTTCTGAATGTTTATCTATTAAACTCTGACTGACACTGTTTTCCTTTAGAGCCCCACGTGGTGACAAGCAGTGAGGCACTTCTTCATTTTCAGTTTCAGTATCGTCAGTGTTCAGCTCCTCTCTGTTGTAAATGTAAGAAACGTCCCATTAAAGCATTTTATCTCAGTGTCCGCGGCCAACTGTTATTGAAGGGTCGTTCAAAATGGCTGCATTTCTGTAATACTCGCCAGATTGAGAAATAATAGTGACAGAAATGTGACAAGATGTTCTCTAAGTGTTTTTAGTAGAGAAGTGCAGAAAATGGCCTTGTGTTCGCTGAGTCCATTCAAAATCGTTCATTTCCAACACAAAAAACAATCCCTCCGTCCTTCCGATTCAAATGGCTAAAGAAAGAGTCGAGTCTCAAGAATCGGTTCCAAAGCTTTAGATTCGATTACCTAAACTATTTTTTGTGAAAACGTTTAAATTGCTGCTTTATTGTACTGCCTAATAGAGTTAATTTGCATTTATCTGATCTCACAGGAGGAGAGGCAGATCACTTCATAAAATAATAATACATTACAATATTATAAAATGAACTATATTGGATCTTGATTAACTTTTTGGGTCTTGATTTTTGAAAAGGGATACATGATACACGCAGTGAAACTACACACACTCTCTTACACACACACACAGACACACAAATATAAATAGTCTTACTATATACAGTATCATATGAAGTTTTCAATTGCCTGCTAAGCCATTTCGTCGTGTGCAATATCTTATGTGCAATAGCTGTACCATGTGAATATCACAGTACTTATAACTGATCTCATGCAGTGACAGATTCCTAACCACCATACTTATCTATAGTATTCATACCCTGCATTTGCGTATATAGCATAGTTTATTTCATATTGAGTGTTTTCTCGTTTTTCTTGGATTTATTTACTTTGTTTTTAATATTATTTGTCTCTATGCAATCATAACCTAAGCAGGTTTTCTGATACACACACACACACACACACACACACAAACACACATTCTACATACATAATATTAAGTATATAATATATTATATGGATTATAGAGTCACAGAGGAAGCGAGAATCGATTCTTGCTATCGAATTCGTTGAATCAGTGTCGACTCCAGACTTTGTAGATTCGGATTGGTTTTACGGCACGCCCCGCCCACTTGAATGCGATTGGCTGAGCAGGCTGATGTAGTTGCCGCTGTTACATTCATAGAGGGCTCTGGTTGTAACCAGTGAATCCGTGCAGAGCTCAGCCACAATAACAAATAAATACACCGATTAACCGTGTTTGGAACTCACCTCTCACACAGTCCCACTCTCTTCTTCCAACTATTGATAGGAAGGCTTTCCTCTCCACAAAGATGTCACCAAAATCGCCTATATCGGGTCACGCGTGTCGTGACTCGTGGGGAACGTCCACACATGGTAGACTAGAAGAGAAGAACACAGGACACGAGTAAAGGACACACGAGTGACGAGCTCAGAAACGAGAGGTGTCGAGAGGACTCTCCACACACAGGGGAGTGATCGTCCTACGCTGGCGCATGCGCACTGGACTCGGTCAGACTGTTCCCCAAGTGTTTCAAACTAGCCGGAGGATCTCCACGCTGACGGAGCGAGTAATGCTACAAAATCCATTTTCGGTGCCACTTTCCTTTCTATTTGGACTCTCTTCTTTGAGCTTCTTCTTCCACAAAGCGCCCATCTTTTTCTAGATTGGAAGTTCTGTGTGTCTGCTTTATTATAGGGGCGGTCTCGTGGTGGGTGCCCATCCAGTAAAATCTGCACCGGGACACAACAAATGCGTTTTGTATCGTTTGGAGACGACTCGGAGGCGAGATGTTAAACACGTCCAGCTGGGACCCTCTACATGTTGCCAAATATGTGGTTGAATATTTGGACTTGGTTGAATCGCTGCCTTTCGATCTACAGAGAAACGTGTCCCACATGAGGGAGATCGACTCCAGATATCAAGGTAAATATCCTTTTTAAATAACTGTTGAAAGAAATAAGGCTGGGCTGTGTGTGTAGTACCGAGCTGCAGCAGAGTGGAGCACAATAGCTACCCAGTCGCTGGAAGCGTCTCTAATAAAACCCTGCGTGGCTGTTTTTCTCTTTTCTTTTCTTTCCTGGCTTCTCTTTCATGTTGTAAACCTTTGGTTATCGTTTATGTCGTTCGCTTTCATTCAATAAACGTGTCGTCACTGACATACCCTCACGCGAATGGCGATTTTCTCTTTTTCACTTTTCCCCCTATAGTGGCTTTTTGTTTTCTCCTGTCTGAGAGATTATAAGACTGTCAGTCCTGCAGTTCTAATGTATTCTGCTGTTGTCGTCGTGTTTACACTCAGGACCACTTTGTGTCAGTCAGCGAAGTGGGTAGTGGCAGCTGTTTGTGGGTTTATCTGCATTTTTTCATTGTTTACTCCTGTTTAGACCCACTCGACACGGAAAATACAGTCATACAAGTAATTTTGTCTCATTTCATGGCCCTGAAAACGTGCAACAGTGGGTACAACTTTACCCACAACCGTGTAGATGTGGATAAAGCGGCGTCTTCACTCCTTTAACCTCTATTTTTAACGTTATTATAAAAGAAAGTGCGTCAGCTCAGTCGAGACAGCGAGGCAGAAATGGGCATAAAGCGTACGCTACGGATTTTATTTGCATACACCACAAACGCCGCCCCCTTCTCTCTCTGATTGGCTGGCTGTCCTGCGTGTGGGCGGGTGTCCTGTGCGTCAGAGGGCAAGGATTGCCTTATCAGTTGTCCGTCACCGTTGGCCCTGCCCTTTCGGGACGCATAAGGGCGAGTTCGAGAGCTCTGATTGGTGGTCCGACGCTGAAGAAGGCAGGTCTTGGTGTTTGTTGGTCTACTCTGATTGGTTCAATGTTAATACCAAAGAAGGCGGGTCTGTTTCTTATGTTTATGCTCAAGAGTATTGGAAACCAACTTCTCCACTGGAAGTTCAATGTCAGAGCAGGTCCTCGATGGAGCCTAATGCCCATACGGACAAATTCTGCATGTTGCACATTTTTAAAAGGTGATTGAAAGGGAATGCACCTGTCATGCATGTTTTTTGTCTTCGCAGAAGCCCTCAAAGAGCTGGATGAAGCTTACCAGAAGCACAGCCAAGAGGAGGACCCAGTCCAGAGGAAGCGCCTGCTTCACTGCATCCAGCGAGCCTTGATCCAAAGCCAGGAGCTGGGTGATGAGAAGATCCAGCTGGCCAGTCAGATGGTTGAGCTGGTGGAGAATCGCAGTCGACAAGTGGACAGTTTTGCTGAGCTCCTGGAAGCCCACAGTGAGCCCCAAGACAATGCAGCAGCTGCTTCCATGACTGCCATTGTGCCTGGAAAGAGGCGAGAGGAGGAGAAACGGAGAGAAGAGACCTTGTGCTTGGTCGATAGACTGGCAGGGGGCAAGCGCTCAAGGAGGCAGAAGGCCAACAGCAACGAGAACCGAGAGAACGCTTCCGCCAGTCACCACGATGAAATGGTCGGCCTCACAGGTAGGGAGAAGAGAGCTAAGACGTCGAAAAAGAAGAAGAGGTCCAGAGCCAAGCAGGAGAGAGAGGCATCCCCAGCTGACCTGCCAATAGACCCCAATGAACCCACCTACTGCCTTTGTGAGCAGGTCTCCTACGGGGAGATGATAGGTTGCGACAATGACGAATGTCCGATTGAGTGGTTCCATTTCTCCTGCGTTGGGCTCAACCATAAGCCTAAAGGCAAGTGGTACTGCCCCAAATGCAGGGGGGACACGGAGAAAACAATGGACAAAGCCTTGGAAAAATCCAAAAAGGAAAGGGCCTACAACAGGTAGCCACACACTTACTGAACTGCACATCAATGTCAATATTTCCTATTTATTTGATATTCGTTTAACACTAGGAGGATTTACTTGATTGTTGAAGACATGTCAGTTTGCCACCTCCGTATGATGTTTTATGTGAGTTCTATCACCTAGCAAAGTAGCACTAAAGGGCTTAAACTCAGCCATTTGAGTTTGTGCCAGGGGCACTTGAAGTATTTCATGTGAATGTTGCTGTTAAATTTGTGAGTATGTCTATCTATTGTTACAGGAGCTGTATGGCTGACAGAAGTATTGTTTTGTGAAGGCACTTGCAGCATGTGGCCATCCTTTAACTGTGAATGGAGGTGTCCTCTTTGCTAATAAAATCAATATGAAATTTGTTGGTCCTTCTCATGCTCACGTTTGAAAGGCTTGAATAGATTGTGCATCAAATCAAGTAAATTAGAGATCACTCTCGAAGGTCCTCTTACTGCAGAAAGCACAAATAAATCCACAGATACTGTACATGAATTTCAAGGTGTATTTGTACAATATGATACATGAGAGGCAAGTTGACAAACACATCATGGAATATAAAATCACACTTCCAGGCATGTAACAGCACACGATACAGCATAATTGGTGGGGTCAGTTCCAAACCAGGCACAGACAAATGCAACAATGGCAGGCCAGTACCATGTCAGTCCAGAGGAGTTTCACTCCACTTTAAAAAAACAAAAAAGGCCCTTGCATATATCATGTAGTCCATGTTTCTATGGTAACAGGCCAACATCGTATTTGGTTACTTCTTGGACAGAGAGTGGCCAGGTGGTCAAGGCTGAATAGGACAGAGCAAGAACTCCAAGTGGGGTGAGGAGGAGGGAGATAGAATAAAGTGCTGTATGTTGGAGGGAGTGAGAGAGAAAGAAAGAGACAGAAAGAAGGGCAGGGTGCAACAAGATGCTTCACAATTCACTCAGTTAAACTAGCATCACACAAAGTTCTGAATTCTTCACTGAGAGGTCAACTGTCCCTCCAGCTCTGCTCAACGATTGCTGACACACGCTTCTCATACTCTCGTTTGTTCTCCTGGTAGAGCTGGGCTGCCTGGCTGTTGGCTGGACTGTTTGGGTTTGGCTCATCAAGCAACGACTGAATAGAACCAAGGAGAGATTACACACAAATCATGCTTTCCAAAAAGCATTCATAATATAAGAATTAAAATGAACATGCACAGTGATAAATGTATAACTGCCAGAACAGCAAACCTGGATTGAGGTGAGAATCGATGAAACATCATAAGTCGGACTCCATCGATTTTGTAGAATATCAAGACATATACTTCCATCTGCGTATACTGAAAACAGAGGCGCAATGGATAAGTTGTACAGTCCAAGTGTGCATTAATAATAAATCAATATAGTATAGGAGACAATAGAGGAGCAAAATGACAGGAAAAAAGGCAAAAAAGAAGCTTGCGACTATACCATTTGGATGGAACATCTTTGAAATGAATCTGACTGTGGGCGGTTTGTTGGGGTATTCTTCTGTAAACTCTACAGTCAACTTGAAAGTACCTGCAAAATCGAGGACAACAAGAAGTATTAATAGTAATGCAGTTGGTCAATACCGTCGATAGAGGTTGCACATTGCTCTCAAATAATACTTCTGTAAGGTTCAGTTACCATCTTCAAAAGGAGTCCCCTCTGGTCTGCAAAACAAAGGAGGAAACATGTCAAAGCTAACAATAGCAGCCAACAATAGGAACCTAACAAATGCAGAAAACAAAAATAAGGTCTATTTGCATTTAAGGTCTATTGTTAAACTTGTAGTTACGTTTGTGCACAGTAACCGTGCACAAAATATGCAGCTGTACCATATTTTGGTTTGCTGCTGCATATGAAATGCACCTAGACATTTTTGTTTGGTGCATTTGCCAAGAACGTAGGAAATGCAGACCTTATTTTAGTTAAGTGCATTTGTTAGGTTCTCAGTAAAATCACCAAACAAAAATTCCAAACACATGTTAAATGCAAGTTAGTGGAAAAACTAGCTTTACCAGCCACTATAACAGCAGCTACAAGGCTACTATAATAGAAACATGTCATATAGTTTCGTTGTTGACTACATAACTTCGTAGTTAAACACGAAAAAACAGAAGCAAAAACTTGTCTTCTAGTGCCAGTGTTTAAGTAGATGGAAACTCGTAACCAAGATTTTGTATGTAAATCGTTTCTTTCAGCTCTGGATTAACCAGAAAAGCAACACGGCCAAACAGGCTTTTCTCAACTAGCCCTGGAGGAACAGACGAACAGACTGGCTTTCAGCCTGCTTACCCAAATATAACCGCGTTCCACACCATGATGTTGTTTTCTGAGGGGGCACCACTCACTCCGGCCGGGGGATCCTCCTGAAGTCTGGGTTGGAAACAGAAGAGAGTTTCAGTGATGGAGACATGGGCTCCAACATCTCTACCAAAATGTTAACACAAACATTTATGTTTACAAACGCTGACATGTAAATTCAGACGCCCTGTGCTGTACTGTGTTTTTTTAAGCCAGAAGAAGCTAGCCCAATTCATTGTTGGCATTTTAAAACGACAGTCGAGTACCTAAAGTCACTAATATTCCTTCTAAAAATCTCCAATTTTCCTTAACCGAGCAGCGTACCCCCAGCAAACACGGAGGTGATCATAATTTACTCCCAGTTGAGGTGATCGTTAAGCTAGCTAGCCTCTGCAGTAAACAGCAGCTTCCTTTACCAATTCCTGGATTAATTTACCGTTTAAAATCCCTCATAAGCCTTCTTCTTGCCGGAGTAGACATCACTACGTGTTAGTAAAGACTCGAAGCCCACTTTTAGGCAAAAGCACGTCGGTAAATTTGTGTATTTTCCCAGAAAAACACGAAGCCCCGTCGGAACAAGCGAAGCCCTCCGGCCTCCGGACCCCAGCTAATGTTTAGACTCCGCTATGAAGATTTCAACAGTGAATTACGGACCGCACTATTCGTGAAAAAGGGGTGCACAATTTGTTTAGTTTATTTTTGCATGAACATAAAGTCAACAAACCATCATAAACGTTACTTATATATCTTTGAATCTATTTTAGATCTGTAGTGATGTAAATGTTGTAATTGTTCCCGCAAGTTCCATTTCAGTTTTTTGTATTTGCAAGCGCGGCATCCCCACAGTTAAGTGGAAGGTCCGTGTCTGTAGGTGGAGTTGTAGTGACGCAGTGAAGGTCGACACAGACTCCAGATGACAAGAGTGTGTCCGGACACGTGAGATTATGGAGTGGGGAGGGGGATTTAACTTCTGGGGGACATATTCTAATCAAATTTCAGCTTTTATTTACTCACGGGCTGGTAAAAAGCTCGTTTGAGACCCTAGTACATTATAAAATGTCAGAAAGACTGATGCATTGGTGGGTCATGACCTGAACTGCAGCCCCCAAATCATTCACTGACCTCTGTAAGCAAATCTCAACAATACAGCCCAACACTGCAGCATACGCGAGATTTCAGAATGCAGAAAAGACCACCACTCAGTACAGTGGGGCCCTATATCAGCTCCACTGATATAGATTAAAATCCATGATAAATAACAATAGGCAGGACCAACAGACAGTACATGGGGCCCTATACCAGCTGCACTAATATAAATTAAAATCCACAACTAATAATAGTAGGCAGGGTCACCACACAGTACACTGGGCCCTCATCAGCTGCACTGGCATTGCTTTCAAGTGATATTTATATCATGATAATGTGAATACAACAATGATGTTGCTTTTGGTTTACTTTATTTGTGATGTCTGTTTGACTGCAGCACGTGTTGCAAGAGGCTTCCGATTAAATTAAAACTCAAGATAATCATAATATCCAGGACCACCACTCAACACATGGAGCTCCATATCAGCTGTTTATATCATGGCATGTTGCTTTGTGGTGTCTGACCGCAGCATGTGTTGCACTGGGGCCTGAGATTAAATTCAACGCTGTGATAAATAAAGCAGATCTTGTTAGAAATGTCTTTGATATTAATAGCACGATAATGCTAATACAACAGTGAACTTGTGCTTTTTCATTTATTCTGTTTTGTTTAGTTTATTTGTGATGTCTGTTTAACTGCAGCATGTTTTGCAGGGGGCTGCGGATTGTGTCAACAAAACAAATTCAAATCCATGACAAATAAGTAGCATATTTCTGCAAAGGTCGTTTCAGTATCTTTTAGGGTAATTTTAGGAGAAGCTACAGACCAAGACACAGCAAGTAGTGGTCCAAGAAAGGACAACCAGTGTACCGGTGGTAAAGTAATGGGCACCCAAAGCTCAGTGATGCATATGGGAACCGAAGACCAGTCCCACAAAAGAGCTACTGTATCACAAATTGAAAAAGTTAATGCTGGCTATGAAAGAGGTGTTAGAACATACAGTGCATCGCTGCTTGCTGCATATGGGCTTTATAGCTGCAGACCAGTCAGATTGCCCATACTGACCCCTGTCCACCACCAAAACCACCCACAGGGGGCATCAGAACACTTCAATGAAGAAATGGAACAAGGTAGAGTTCACGTGAATCACGTCATGTGAACGCTTGTGTGTACGTGTGTTGCGTACTCGAGGAAGTGATGGCACAGCTTCATGTGAAGTCCAAAAACCAGAGCTTTTGATGACATGAGAGAGATCTACACAATATTACATTTAATGGCTGATTGCTGTAATGTACGCTGAAATTCTAGCACAAATTCTTAAAGGCACTCCCGTAATGTTAGGTACACTATATGGACAAAAGTTTTGGGACACCTGACCATTACACCAACAGGGGGTTTCATGACGTTCCATTCAAATACATGTACTTTAATATGGAGTTGATTCCCCCTTTGCAGCTATAACAGCTTCCACTCTTCTTGGAAGGCTTTCCACAAGATTTGGAGTTTCTGTGGGAATCTGTGCTCATTCATTCTGTAGAGCATTTATGAGGTCAGGCACGGAGTTTGAACAAGAACAGGTAAAACCCTGAAGAAGTTTGTCCATATAGTGCATGTTGACAAAGCATGCAATATAGTAGCTTAGATTTCTTATGCATTTGATTCCATCATCTATTACATTGCACACTTCAATCTTTATACTTGTAATATTTCATATACTTTTATTACTATTTTATTACTAACATACAATTTTTCTAATATTTTCTGTAATGCATTTTTAATATATTGCAGTCTTACATTTCACTGCACATTGCACTGCACTCTCGAATCTCATTTTTATGACTATGAGAGTTCCTTCTATTCTTGCAGACTCGTATATTATCATTGTTGTTTATTACATGCTATGAAAAAGTCACTTGCTGTCATGAGAGACTAACAGAAATGGTTGAAAATAGCCTAATATAAAAAGTCTACACCTGAATATTAAGTTTGCCATTCCTTTCCATCAAGTTACATTTAGCTCTTGTTTCATGTATTTATGCACTAGTTTCAGAAATATAACTCTAAAGGACTAATTTCATGACCACCACTCATCAATCTCTCTAAACCACTTTGAATCAAATGTTACTATGCACTGAAGATGAGCTCTGTGCTGATTGGTTACCTGACACTGCGCCTCATTCAGTATCAGGCTGGGCTCAAACTACGGGGAGGAACAAGTTTCAAGTTCCTTAATTACAGACAGGATACACAACATTTTAAGAGCCGGTTTGAGTGATACTAAGATGACATTCAAATACGTTTCTCCTCCTGCGCTATTGTTTAAATAGCAGTGATCCAGCTCAGGTAAATAGAAAGTACCCATCCTTAATAACTTCAGTGAATGGGCAAAACTAAACTGCTGTAGGCGGAGAAAGTGGAAATTGATTTGTTTTTTTATAACATCACAAAAAACGGTAATTATGCAGCTTAGTTTCAACTTCTGGGCAGGAGAATGAATGGAATGCTTTGAAAATGAAGGTGTTTAAAAACTCCAACTCATTGAAGCAAGGGAGTTTTAACTACATATAAACGGGCAAAATGAAAAAGTGAGAGAAATGACATCTGTGTCAATTTTTATATAACACCGCACAAAGGAATGTCCACAATCTGTCCATGTTCTCAAACACAAATACTTCTTTACAGTCAGAAATCATTTTACATACAACTGAAATTCTTCAGAAAAACAAAAACAAAGAAAACACAAACACAGGGTAGTCGCATACAAAACTTTTCATTATAGTGCCGAGCTACGTAGAAAAAAAAAAAAAAGCATTGGCACCGAGCTTATGACCAAACGGAACACTGTTAACCATCAAACCATACAAAGAGCATTCGATTCAATTGTCATACTATAGTGCAGAGAAAGTGGGGGGACATTTAACACAAACAAGTCACACATGGCTAGGTTACTAAACAAACATACCACAAACTAAAGGATTAAGAAAAAGCAGGTACATAAAGTTTGTCCCCTTTGGTACAACTGTTTGTTTCTCCCCCATAGTTCCTCAAATAAAAAAAGAAAACGAACCCTTCTCACGGTGGTATGCAATAAGGTGCACGAGCGAATTCAAGGTTAAGCGCTCTGTTTAAGGCGGCTGGTGGCTATAACACACACAACCACTTGTACTCAAATGGACGGACTTGCGGGTTCCCTTTAGGAGCCGTGAAACAGTTGCATGGCGCTTAACACCTCCTGATCGTAGTGCTGCTCGACTCTTATGGTCGTATTGTGATCGTGGCGGCTGTTGGCGTCCTCCAGGTCTTCCGCTGTGTCTCCGAAGCCGTGGTAATACCCGTAGTGCAGATGCTCGCTGGAGTCCGAGGGGAACAAGTCCCAGGACGGCCTGAGAGAAACACAGCTGCTAGGGCTGCCGCTGAGGTGCAGCGAGCCACACATGTCGCTTCTAGACTCGGCATGGCAAGGCTCGGCACGGGTCGGGTGGCAAAGTCCGTTTGCAGCAGCAAAGTTCTTCTGTTGCGCATGACCGTTCATCAAACCTGTGGCTGTTTCTATGGTGCCATCTGTTATTCAAAACAAGACAAAGGTCAGAGAGAGCCACACAGCCACCCCGAGTGTATCCTGAAAGGTGAAGGAGCACCGCAGGGAGCTAATGTATCATGCCAGTTTTAACAAGGTTATAATACTCTCCTTATGATTCATGTAATGTACCTCCAGAATCAAAATCACAATATTATACAGAATTTCAAACTACCACGTTTAGTGAATACTGTTTCACATACAAGCAAACACGAGGATATAATATGAGCATGAGGATATTTGCATAATGAAAACCGATGGCTGTTCACTTTCCTTTATTGTTAGAAAACATTAGCCCAGAGGTGTCCAACTCTGGTCCCGGTTGGCCAGTGTCCAGCAGAGTTTGATGGTAGTTCTCCTCAAACACATTCACTAAACCTGACTATTAACTGGTGACTGAAATATTCCTTAAAATATTTTGGTTCAAAATCTTACTTTGCGCATTTCTGTCCTTCTAATGAAGTTTTAACTGACTATTAAAGTCTGTTCTCAGCAACAAATCACTGCCCAGATAAAGGTGGAAACAACCCATGTCAAACATTTGACAAGAGTTGACCAATATACAATAGTATATCAGAATCAAGACTAATTTGATTGTTAATACATCCTACACTTTTCTAAGGACACTGCAGATACTGCCAGTACTAGAAAAACACTGACCGTATATTATGAGAATATTTTAGCCATATTGCCCATGGTCAGATAATCGAATTACATATGGTGTCCTTCTCAGGACTTCTGATCAACTACAAAAGTGTACAGCGTGGTTTTTGATGGTGATTACAAATAAGCATAGGAGTTTGTGCAACGCCAGGGAACAGGCATGGATGACTCAGGCGTGGGCTTCGGTGTTTGAGGGGTAGGAGAAAGGCTCTCCATGGCAACACTGTCTTCATGACGTTCACTGTCAGTAGGCATGGGTGGAAAAGGTCCAGTCCCACCTGATTGATTGTCTGGAGCAGATTCCACATGCATGCTCTCGACCTCCTCCCCCATTCCATTGAGCTTCTTCGCAGTGAACTCCATGCCTGAATGGTGTAATGTTCAGATATTAGTTACATACACATCCCAATACACTTTACTGAGCATTTCTTTCATACAGTAAGAACTGAAAAGAGACAGATCAATCTCATGTCTTATTAAACTGATCTGGGCAGGGATAGCCAAATTTCACAAGACTGACTTAAAATCCCTTTGATGCCAGGAGTCCAGACAGCACAACTTGCTCGGATTCACAGCGTTTATTTATTCAGTAGTTCCCTGATCATACTCCAGTCACCCCAGACAGTACAAGTGTTAAGACAGTCACTACAAAAGTTTGTATCTGTCCCAGTCTATCAGACAGGGGCACTTTGATGCTGCATTACAAAAACGGTTTATTTTAACCCCCACTTTGCCCATTCCCAATTTTTACTATTGCAGGAATGATAAAGAACTGCAGGGCTGTTGTGCCATGGCAGTGAGAAGGTTGCATCAACCCCATGAAAACAACTTACTGTCAGTTCTTGCTTTTTTGGTGTGATTCAGCTCTGAATAATCAAGAAGCCTCTTCCTATTGGCTACCCTGTTAAGGAGACTTCGTTCTTGGATGAGAGGGTGGTCAGTTCCATTATGGCCAAACCCATTGAGACGCTTGAGCTGATTTTCTGCACTGATCAGGAGCTGAGCACACTCCTGGAAGCCTTGCGCATGGGCCAGGTCTGCTGCTGTCAACCCATCCACATTCCTTAATCTGCACAGCGGAGAGAAGAGACAATCAGAACGCTACGCACTAAATGCTTACATTTAAGACTAAGGAGGAAAAGAACATTCACAACCAAATGCATTGACTTTCCCTATCATAAGATATTTTATTACACACACACACTGCAAAAGGAAAATCATACAGCACTGATGAACCTAGAAATGTTTTTTTAATTTTTATTATGATGTTATGGTCTTATCTTGGACTGTTTTCCACAACACAGTTCAACAGTACATACTTAAGTCCACCTGCAGTGTGTAAACAAAAAACAACAATAGCAACAAGAATTCAAGAATGAACCCACAGATTTAGAAAACAATGCTTTAAGTAATTTGGCCTGGTGTGCTGTGTTGTGCAATGGTCACAGGCCACTTACACTTAATATAATAATCAAAATTCAACCCTGTTTTGAATAATAATAATAATAATAATGTTTAGTGGGAAATCTTCGATATTTCACACTAAACACCCAAACGTTAACGCCTGAACTCAAACAATCCAGGAACTCAAATATAATGTGCCTTTCTCTACATTTCAGTATATGTAATTCTTATGTTTGTGTTTAAAGATTAAAAGAATTGTTAAATGTGTCTTAAATACATATGTCCTGTGGCTGTCCGTTATTGTTTTACTAAAAGTATTAATATTTATGAAAGTAAATGTCACGGTACGGCCAGTGGCCGGTGTAGGCCACTGCTTTTTTGTTGCTTTCGTGTTTGGGGACTTTTATTTTGATACTTGTTCTGTTCTGGTTTTGTCCCGTGTTCCTTGTTTACACCTGTGTTGTGTTATTCGTCCTAATCAGGACCTGTATTTAAGTTCAGCCCGGATGGACCTCTGTATCGGTCCATCGCCTCATTTATGTCTCCTTTTCGCCTCATGTTCCTTGGTATGAAAACGTATCCTGGTGGCTCACGTGCCCGTTTCAGTTCCCTTGTTTTTCCTTTTTGTAAATAAAGAAACCACATCATGGAAGTCTGCCTGCCAGCCTGTTCCTTTCCAAGAGGTGGATCACGACAGTGGACCAAACCCCCCTGTCGTGACAGTAAACTAAAACGATTACGTATTCATTCTGAGCGGGAAACAGGCTTTCATACAGCTCTGATTTAACGATTTTCCTCACCGTAGCCAGGACAAATGACCGTGCTTAAATAACACTGGAGGGAAACTCCTGAATAGACCATTCTCTTCAGACAGAAGAGGGTCTCTCGTCTAGAAGTGGGGACCACGAACTTACCGAGTGTGGGTTTTGTTTTGCTTAGACCTAAATATTTTCTATACCAGTAAGTAAAGGCATTTTAGCTGAAGAACAATAAAAGGTAAAAGTGATTTACACTCAAAAGCTATAGAATAGGTGCAGTCAATATGACACATTACATTTCTGAGCAAATTAGTACTTTTCTTCAGTACTACTAGAATGCCAAGTACAAAAAAAGATTACAAGAGATTATTGTGCAATACCTGTATATTCTATATAACAGATATTAGTTTATTGTATTGTAGTTATTTCTTCCCCTCTGTTTGTGAACAATTATTTTCCAGCAAAAGTAAACTATTTAGAACAAAGTTGTTTCATAGTTTTCCATTTACTGTATTCTAATTTTCCTCTGCTCATAATGATATATTTTACTATTCATGAGTTGGTACAGCTGGTGTTGGGGTATTCGCTCTGCGATCAGGAAGTCATGGGTTTGATTCCCAAGACTGCTAAGCACCTCTAAGGTACCCTGGCCACGCTAACGTCCCTCACACACTGCTGTGTTCCTGGCTGCCCACTGCTTCACTTAGTGTCAAATTCTTTCTCTGTATTTAACCCATTAACTGTGTGCTGTGGTGTGTTCACAGGTGACAGAATGGTCACTTCACACTGTTATTTTTGAACTGATTTAAAATAAAAAACTTATTTGATGAGCAAATTATTCTCATTTTTATGAACTGTATGTTTGAACTTCACTAGGGGACACTGTAGGCCTGTGTCTAATGAAGGAAACTACCACAGCAGTCTAAAGGCTACGGCATACCAGGTGAAAACGGACACATGGCAGCCTAGGGGAGATCATACAAAGCACATTTTTTAGCATCATGTAGTACATTTATTAGATTTCGTATCAGCTAACTTCTCAAACATGTTCTTTTTAAGCTAAAAAGGTATGAGCTGAGAAATCATACCTTGGCAAATAACATTAGCTAACATTAGAATTTGACCATCCTAAAGTCTGGTTGCCTTTGTTCATTAAAGCCATGTCGCATACTATGGGTACTAGGTTTCATTTAGTAAATTTAAGGTCATGTTCTGGTGTGCTGGAGTCTTTTGCCGTGGGGGTCTTGTGTGAAATTTCTTCCAAAAAATGCCTAATCAAATTCAACCGAAATGACATGGTGGGACGAAGCAGATGATTCTGTTCCTATAAGGGCAGAGTGAAAGAAGAGTAGACCAATGGAAATGTTAGTGGGTTCATTCATGAATTCTTCACTTGTCTGATGACTGTCCCTCAACCACATTCACATCCAAGTACATAAAAACAATTAAATGGGAAGTCCTGAGTACAAAAAAGACAAAAGTTAAACAGCTTTAACATGAAAGTCAACAGCATGAATGGCTTGCCTTTACAAATCCTCACCTAAAAATTCCAAATTATTACTCTTGAAAAATTTAAATGCTTCCGAGTGTGATTTAATTGAAATCTGCTGAAGTACAATTTTCTTTTTCCAGGACAGTGGTAGAGAATGAATAAAGAGCTCTCTGCCGAGGAAAAGTGTTGCAAATTATCACCGCAGTAACTGGATACTCTGTACAGACAAGCTATTTACAGTATTCAAGAACACATATCTGTAAATGTACAAATGATTGTCCTTGCACCAATACTGAATACACGTATAAAGTATAAACTATCTGCTTCATTAACGTTTTAACCACATTCTAAAAACGGTGGTTTGGCCTAAATAGTTTTTAAACCACCATATTACATTTGTATTCATTTAATCACTTTAAGTAAAAAATTGTAACCCAAGTAATACAGCGGGGGAAATAATTATCTGTTCCCCCTTTTGCTAACTTACAAAAAAACGAAGTCTCTAATTTATGAGGTAGTTTTGCTTTTATGAAGACAGAATACCAACCAAAAACATGTTGTATAAAAGTTATAAATTGATCAGCTCCTCCACAGAGGACTGAGGTTTGGAGATCACTCCAGGACATTAATGTGCTTCTTCTTGAGCCCTCTTTGCTATCTTGGCAGTATGTTTTGGGTCACTGACATCCTGGAAGACCCACAACCCATCTTCAGTGTTCTGGCTGAGGGAAGGAC
The DNA here is from genome assembly GCA_037974425.1 of Phenacogrammus interruptus. Classification (NCBI taxonomy): domain Eukaryota; kingdom Metazoa; phylum Chordata; class Actinopteri; order Characiformes; family Alestidae; genus Phenacogrammus; species Phenacogrammus interruptus. The sequence continues at coordinate 19,265,192 of JBBPCW010000084.1, read as the reverse complement.
GTTCTCGTCCAAGATTTTGCGGTTCATGAGCCATCAATTGGCCCCTCAATGCGGCAAAGTCACCCTACTAAGGGTACAGGTGTTCTTCAGATCATTAACAAGCTCCTCCCGTGTGGATCTGGGCTGATTCCTCACCTTCCTCATGTTCGTCCTCACCCCATGAGGCAAAACACTGCATGGAGCAGACTATCATTTTATATTTCTTCCATTGCCGAATAATCGCACCAACAGTTGTCACCTTCTCACCAAGCTTGTTGCTGATGGTCTTGAAACCCATTCCAGCCTTGTGCAGGTCTACAGTCTTGTCCCTGACGTCCTTTGATGCTCTTTGGTCTTGCCCATGGTGGAGGAGAGGTTGGAATGAAAGAAACTGATTCAATGGGCAGGTGTGCTTTATGCACCTCACGAGTTAAGATCAGGAGTATTTGTAATTGATATTGATGGTAATCTGTGTTCAGCATGGGCACACAGCCAGTCTGTGGGAGCCAGAAATCTGACTGGGCTAAAGGGGATCAAATACTTATTTCACTAAGTGACATGCAAATCAAGTTATAACTTTTCTATAACATTTTCTTGATTTTTTGATGATTTTCTGTCTCTCTCCATAAAAATTAAAACTACCTCATGAATAACAAACTGAATTATTTTAAAGTTAACTATTTTACTGGTGCACTCCAAATCTTTTAATCAAAATGTCTTTTCTAGCTTTTTTTTTTTTTTTTTTAAAGTAAATTACACAAACTTGCAGCAGGAAATCTAGCACATAACCTAGCAGTCATGCTAGTTTTTGTTTAACTTTCAGTCAATATACGTTTAACACTCTTGTTGACCTTTAACCCCAATGGATTAATCACATACCAATGTAAACAAGTATTTAAGACAGAAAACAACTTTCCACCTCAGTTACTATCACTGTCTGGAATACCATCTGAAAAAGAATTACCATTTTGTAGGTAATGGTACATTTGGCCAAGGAAGCATTTAATTTTTTCACCATTCCTTGAATGCTTTGCTTTGTGATTCTAAGCACCCTTTTCAGCTTCTAGATAAGTATCCCTTTGCTACAGTGTAGTACATTCAAGCTAATATCTAAATAACCATGTGTTGACATTTAACCTATCGAGACTAACCTGAGTGTCTGATATGTAAAAAGCTAATACTAGCTAAGCAAAGCATGCAGGTCTAAACAATACTATTACTGTTTTCCTAAAAACAAAACCAATCACCGCAAGAAATACCTCGACAGTTTGCCAGTGTGTAGATACTGAAGGAAGCGATAGTGAGAACACTCAAAGCCACAACTGTATGGGTGTTCGCTGAAGCACGTGTGGCAGATTCAGCAGTTTTTGGAATGCTTCCCACCTTTTCTGGGCATTACTTGAGAAAATCAAGTCATGTTCAAATTCAATGGCTGAAAAACATTGAGATGTGTAGGGATTTTCCTTCTCTGTAGTTTCAGTATATTTTGTGAACATGCTACTTTCAGAAAAAAAAGTGACACTTCACTTTTAAATTCACAAACAAAAAACCAAACAAAAATAAAACAAACATACATTAGAGAATCTTATTTTCACATTGGTTTGATTAATCTGACACTTTTGTGAACAATGTCTAACCTAAATCATTTTTAACTAAACCACAATTATAATAATCATTTGCAGGTTACACTGCAAATAATTACAATTTCATACAAAGCTTGAGGGTTGAAAGCTCATTAGAAACAGTAAAAACTTTAGTATTATCATGCTTATCCAAAGCTATACGGTAACAAACATATACACATTTTACTTTGAGTGACCTAGCAACGCAAGTTACTGCACTGGTTTAAGCTAAATGAAGTACTGCTGATAAGACAACCTTAACGTTTTGCTTTAGCTACATAGAATACATTCTAAAGTCGTCCATGTCTAGCAGGCAAGAGTTATATTTCTATGCTTACAGATTTTAACATAAAATCTATTACAGGCCTTTGTGTCAACACACTTCAATGCATGACAAATGCAAGGCTTTATTACTGTGTTCTATTTTTTTCTTATTCAATATCTCTAATAGTAATGTGTATTTACATCACATTATACATACATAGATGATCTTCGTCAACCTTTATGTCACCAAGTTTGGAATCGTGCAATACAACTCAACGTTTATCTGTTATTGAATGTTGTCTCATCCCCTCATCACCTGCTGCTATATCATTTTATTGCAATCATATTTTCATGGCACAAACACGGTCACTTTTTATAACTACTTGCATTAATAATCTGTTATTTTCTTTGTTATATATACTTGTAGTGCTGCCGCGATTATTCAAAGTATTCGACGTAATCGAATATGAAAATTGGTCGACGACAATTTTTTTGGCCGAATATTCGGCTATTTATTTTTCGTCTCAAACGACTCATCCAGAGAGCTTTTGCTTGTCTGAGCTCACGTAATTCCCTTCCACACCTCTAGTATTTGCTGTGCTCACCCTGCAGGCTATGCTCTCTCTTCCCCTCTTCCCCTGTTTTGAGCATGGTAGCAGGTGCAATGCTAATTCCAATTATTTGTTTGTTACTGTGGTAAGAGTAACCCATTTATTTGTACATTCTGTTTCTGCCAAAGTCTCTTACTTTTCTGTATCTAAAATCTGAACATTAGCATTAACGCTAGCATTACCATTAACGCTAACGAACTCTAACGTTGCATCTTTAAGCCTTGTCTGGTGCCAATTGACTCCATTTTGTGGCAAACAGTCACAAACCAAGAAATAAAACCCCTCTGATTTCATCCCCATGAATTCTATAATTCTGAACGT
>JBBPCW010000084.1:19245569-19262295 GCA_037974425.1 Phenacogrammus interruptus | reverse complement strand
TGTGTGTGCGTGTGTGTGTGTGTGTGTGTGTGTGAGTGCAGTAGTGTGTGTGTGCGCGAGTGCAGTAGTGTGTGTGTGTGAGTGCAGTAGTGTGTGTGTGTGTGCGAGTGCAGTAGTGTGTGTGTGTGAGTGCAGTAGTGTGTGTGTGTATTGCTGCAATAGTAAAATAATGTAAGAGTGTAGTTTAACATTTCTATGATATAATAAATAATTTATATGCATTTTTAACTTTTCTCCAAACATTTGTTTGTTTGGAATTTTGAATCATGTGTGGTCTATAGTGTATAAAACAATAGCGACCTGCACATTTTACACACACACTCCCACAAAAGCAATAACCAATAAGCCTCTTATTTTTTTTCCAAGGCTGTTTGTAATGACCTAATTACTTCAGTACTGCAGAGTATGTCAAATTCTTTGCTACTCATTACTAAATTACACTACCTAAGTACTACCGGCCTGACCGGTTTACCTCCCCAGCACCTCACTTTCATGCTGCTGAAAAGTTTTAATCACAGCCCCAGTTCTCTGAGTTAGCATGTCAACCCTGTAGACTTTCATTTCTCTTCACTGATCAACCGAATAAGCTCTGCTTTCCCACGACTGCTGCCTGGTATTACTTGCCTGACTCTCGGGGTTTACAAGAGAGGAAACTAATGACCTCAATTTCGGTCACTGCACAACCGTTTCCTCCATTCGCAACATCCACTGTTCTGGGGGTCTATTTATGAGCATGCTCTGTATTGGAAAGATAAACAGGAAAAGCACTGAGTCATGTCATGATACAAGCCGACCACGTCTGAAAAACCAACCAAAAAGAGACTTTTGAACTTTCGCTCGAACCAATGTTCTATTTCGAACACGCAATAAATTGTTTACTATTATGTCTGTTTGAATTCCAGGTGATGGAAACCAAAGACATGCTGTACATCGTAACAGAATACGCAAAGAATGGAGAGATGTTTGGTGAGTCCTGAACACTTTAGCTGAATAAAATGTATAATTTTTGAAAAGTTGTCATTAGCTCTAATTCTTAAAAGGCTACAGATATGTTTATGTCTATGGCTAAACAATTAAAAAGTAATGACATTATGTATAAATTACATACATGATTACAGATTAGTGACATGATAATTACATTAACAATCAGTTTTTATTGATAGTCAACACTTCTGACTTCTTTCTGTTGTTTCGATGTCAAGAAATTACAAAAATACGGCAAAATGTAGACATTTTATTTTGAATTCTATTGATTTGTTTCTTTGAATTTTAATAAATATCTCTCATTTACAAACACAAACATACTATTCATTTAAAGTTTAGGCTTTTCCTGCTTGATCTAAACTAATTTCCTGCTTAACGATGCTATAATTACAAGAGTTTGAGTTTAAGACCAGGCATGTAAGACTGTTTAAGAATTTTGAGTATCTTTCAGCATGTATTCTGGTACTGACACAATATATGATGTGTCGTATGCCTGTTTTCTTTTTTTCTTTAGGTGATAGCTTCTGAAAATCTGGGCTCACTATAGTTTTGAAAAGCTATAATCACAAATGTGTGTTAGAAATCGTCACTTTGATATTTTTCACCTGAACGATTGTAACCGTTCATGAACATTTTCTTGGATGTTGCTTGGTTTTTTGAAGACAAAAAAAAACAATAACAGTTTGAACATAAAAAACATAAAGCATGCCTTTCCTTTTCATAGCTTCTAGGGGTTAAAAGAACTATAGAGAAATGTTAACTCAAGTCTTAACTCGAGTCGTACTCCTGACTTTGCTCTTCTTTGTGCCTTTTGCCTTCGTAAAGATTATCTTGCTTCCAACGGTCGTCTGAGTGAGGAGGAAGCTCGGAAAACGTTCTGGCAGATCGTGACAGCGGTGGACTTCTGTCACACACACCGGGTCGTGCACCGAGACCTGAAAGCTGAAAACTTACTGCTGGACGATAACATGAACATCAAACTAGCAGGTTTGTAATTCTTCACAATATAAAATGTTTCTGTATTTGAATGCACTAAACCGGGTGATTCGTTTTGGTAGTGGACTTCTTTAACATACCTTGTTCACATGGATGCTGGATGTGAATGAAAACAGTCTAATATTAACATAAGAATACTTTTTATGTTCTTATTTGTGGCTATGTTTTATCTTAGTTATTCTTCCCTTAGTTTTGCAGATATTTATACTTGAATGAATTTTTACTAAATATGTGGCCATTTCCCACTTTTGTAGAAACCATGTCATTCCTAGGAGTTTGTTTGAGTAAAATATTCTTGAGGGAAGCGCTTATGCTCAAGGTTTCAGTGCTGCTATCGAAAAAGAATAAGCAGTATCATTACTTTTTGTTTCTCAAGAGATATTTCTATTAAATGTTTTCAGATAATACACAGGAAAGCAATCAAAACAAATCTGCCTCACTCCAATTTATATCTGTCTCCATATCCTGCCTCACATGGATACAAATTGTACAAATCTTCTCTGGAATTCAACAAAGCTTAAACAACATCTCTTTATCCCATAGGGCAGATGTCAATCTTCCCACATCTCTCCACTTTATTGCTATTACTCTTTTGGCTTGTAGCAAACCAAGGTCAATTATTTTGGTACATACTTTAAAATCAACAAGATAGTTATGGAATAGACATACTTTAGGATCCAGCGGGGTTGTTTCCCAAATTAGATCAGAGAGGAACTGAGTATCTGAGTATCATTACTTTTTAGCTTTGTTACACAATACTGTGTAAGTTTTGGGCAGCCAAGAAAATTGTAAAAAAAAAAAAAAAACTGTTCCGACTAGAGCCCGATATTATCGGCTGATATTAGGCATTTTCCAAACTATCGGTATTTATAACGGCCGATAAATGAATATTTTGAAAATAAAATAAAAACGGACGAAACACCCTTCAACCATGTCATGAGTGTTGGTGTCGTATAGTTTGTCCACCAGAGGGCACTCTACACCGTCCCTGTTGGCAACACTCGTGTATAACGCGCCACACATCCTGCGACCTGCCGATCTAGCCAGAGTCGGGCAGAGAAAACCAGTTATCCACGAGTGAGATCATCGGTGAAGTGTGTTCAATAACTAATGTTAGGGAACAAATATATATATATATATATATGTTGGCCGATATATCGGCATATCGGATACACATATTTGTATCGGTAGCGGCCTTCAAAATCCTTTATCGGTCGGGCTCTAGTTCCGACCCATTGAGGCATGGGTCTGTGCATTTTCGGTAGATACTAACCACTACATTCCAGGAGCACCCCACAAGACCTGCTGTTTAAGCGGCTCTGCCTTAGTGGTCTCGCCATTTTTCTTGCTTCCAACACATCAAATTAAAAAGTTACTTTGCCTAATATCCTCCACCTCTTGACAAATGACATTTCAATGACATGTCTCTTATTCACTTCATTATAATTAATTATAATGCATCGTTCATTCATTTGTATTTATTCTATTGTTTTTTTTTACCAATACCAAAATGGCTTTTTCGCACTATTGTATATTTGTGAGAATTTTGAAATGATGCTTAATTTCTCTTCTGTCTGACTCAGACTTTGGTTTCGGAAACTTCTATGCGCCTGGCGAGCCCCTGTCTACCTGGTGCGGAAGTCCCCCTTACGCAGCTCCGGAGGTTTTTGAAGGGAGGGAATATGAGGGTCCGCAGCTGGACGTCTGGGTAGGTTCCTCTGAAGAACCTCGGTCGTGCTGATCTGTTTGTTTTCTGCCTTGTTTGAGCTAAAGACAGGTTGTTGAAGGTCTCTTGAGTACAAACGTGTAAATCCCACACTTTATCTTATAGATATCTGAGGAACAAACCAGCAATAACATTTTTTATAAAAAATATAAATAATAAATATGCACATATTATCATGAAAAATGCTTTATTATAGGCGAAGTGTGCAAATGGTGAAGCACCTGGTTACTCAGGCGACGCCTAGTACACAGCCAAGCGCTATTGTTCATATACGTAGGCAGTTTTGAGTTGTTCAGACAGTGTAGATAAGAGGGTATGGGTGTGCTTTGAATGTTTCCACATGAAGAGCTAATGTATAAAATTTGATTTTCAGAGTCTGGGAGTGGTTCTGTATGTGCTGGTGTGTGGCTCTCTGCCGTTTGATGGTGCGACGCTTCCTGCCCTAAAGCAACGTGTTACAGAGGGACGCTTTAGAGTGCCCTACTTCATGTCACAGGGTGTGTAGGGTAATGACTTTGCACGCATGATTGCTGGTTACCGCTGGCAAATAGCTGCAGAATGCCTATTCATTTTTCATGAATGAAAAAAAAGCAATAAATTGACATTAAATTGGCATTTTGCTTGTATGTTTCAGTTACTTGACATTATAAATAAGACATTGTTGCTGTCAGAACGAAATCTCCTCAAGAAAAAGGACTGGAGAAGGAATATATTCATATAATTCATCTTTGGCCATTTCTATTGGTCCATTTCTCATGAAAATGTTACACAGTGTAAACAATAGCTTGCATTTTCTTAAGAGAAACAGACCCTAGTCAAATGGCTTGTTTTGACAATTGTTCTGAAAATAAGTACACATCTTCTACATGGAACAAACTTAGATGTTGTATTGCAGACTTTAGTGCACAGTTTCCATGTGTTTGCTGAGTTTAGCATATTGGAAAACATAAAACAATAAATAACTGCAGCATGACCCCCAGGTTTACATTCATAAACAACAGTGCATTAAAATGTGCAGAAGAGTGCTCTCTGAAGATATACTCTATTTAACTAGAGTATATGTGTGTCCCTGTTCTCTCACAGAGTGTGAGAACCTGATACGAAGGATGCTGGCGGTGGATCCAGCCAAGCGCATCAGTGTGGCCCAGATTAAGCAGCATTGTTGGATGCAAGCTGACCCCACAGCCACCTGCCAGGCCTCATCCGACCCTCACTGCTCTGATGGCCACCTCCAGCCAGAAGGATACAGTGAGCCAGTTCTCAGTCTAATGCAGGCACTGGGCATCGATAAGCAGAAGACAATAGAGGTGAGAGTGATTCGCCATTTCTTATATGCTTTTATTTTTACTCAGTGTGACAAACTGCATTCCAAAAGGTGTAAATAGCTGAATTTATCACTGCAAGTTTATACGTTTTGGAATTTGATTCAGTTTAAAGTTAAATCAAAACTAATTTCTGGCTCTGTCATCATGTACCAGGCAGGACAAAATTATATTAAAGAAACAAAATCATGTTTCTCCCACAACTCCCATAAATCATCATGCAAAATGCTCAGCTAACTTAGAGACCCTTCCTGTGACTTTATTGTCAAATCTAATGTACTGTCACGTTTCGGCCTTTTCAGTTTTCAGTTCTGTGTTTTTGGGGACTTTTATTTTGATTCATGTTCTGTTCTGGTTTTGTCACGTGTTCCTGAGTTCCACCTGCTTTGTGTTTAGCCCCTGATTTCTGTTAGTATTTAAGTCCTGTTTGTGTTATTCCCAGTTATCTGTCCATCGTCTTATTTCTGCCCTGATTCTGCCCTGTTTCTCGTTCACGTTCATGTTCTTGTTTTCTCGCGGCCCCCGAGCCAGGTTTCTGTTTTGCTTTGCTTTAATAAAGTCATATCAGCATGGATCCCTGGTTTCCTGCCCTTTCCTGCGCATCCCAAGGCTAGCCCCCTCCGTTGTGACATGTACACACTTTCCAACACAACCAAGACATATTTGGTGTACGAACTCTCCGTTTATTGTATATATTTTCTCTGCATCCTGGATCAAATATAGCTAACAAAGAATAGAAACTAATGAACACCAATGCGCTCTGTGCAAACTTCATGTCTAAATCATTATACACACACTTCAAATAGCAACAAATGGTCAAGCAATTTCTAATAGACTTATGTGGTTTGTGACACAGTATGATATACTCTTATCTATAGTAATAGACAAATGTCCGTCACAGTTACAAACAGTAGTAGCAATCATCTTGACAATGTAAGTTAAAAAAATTCTACTAATCTGTACCCGTCTCCCTAGTCTTTACAGAATGACAGCTACAACCACTTCTCTGCCATCTACTGGCTGCTGCTGGAGAGGTTGCGAGAACACCGTGGCCAGCACCAAATTCCGAGCGGTCAGGATTGGTTGAAAGAACCCGGTTACACGCTTCCAGGAGCGGAGCTTTCAGGGGCGACTGAGCCAAACATGTTACCGTACAGAACCTCTGCCTCTCCTTGCGTTCTGCGGGGCACTGGAAGCAAGAAGGCGCTAGCTAAAGACTTCGTGGATGAGGAAGAGCATGTGCCTCTTGATCTTACCTCTGAAACCAGAAGCACAGTACGCAGACACACCGTCTCAGACGTCTCCTCCAAAAACCCGTGCCATCCACCAAGTGAGTAGCTTGCTGTGTAGTGTAGTGTTACAAGAACTGAATAAAACAACAGACGAAAGTAAGGAGTTCATGTGTGAAAGTGGACTTGGTGTGACAATTCAATATGTCAGTGCTTCTGACTGAATTACTTTAATACCACCAAGACCAACTTTCCTTATTTTTTTAAATAAAAGAGATTGCTGTGGTACATAAACACGGTTTATAAACACTGGCTCAATTCCTCAGGTAAGTGACACACACATGCACCCAGCCATGCATGAGATTATAAAGAAAACGTGACTCAGCATTAAAGGTCACCTTCTTCCATTGCTCCATGGTTCTGTTCTGATGGACACATAGTCATAAGACAAGTGGCGGCATTGGCACTCTGACCTGTCTGTGGCTATAAGATAAGATTAACCTTTATTAGTCCTACAAGCAAAAACAATATAATAAAAACTATGCAACAGTACAGTATGAAAGGTACACTATGATACAAATAGTACAAAAATATAAATATAGACTAGTGTATTGAAACATATGTATACATATATACAGAGTAAGAACACTCTGCATTTATACACATATTGGAGTGTACATTTGGTAGCAGCAGGTATTGACAAAAACATTTACATTTATGGCATTTAGCAGATGCTTTTATCCAAAGCGACTTTTATTCCCTATCTACATGGGACAGTTAAGGGTCTTGCTCAGGGACCCAGTGGTGGTACACTGACACCTTTCTATCATAGTCAGTATTACAATTTTCAGCAGTTTTGACTTCATTTGCTCTTCTAAAAGGATAGCCAGACTGTCTAGCCTTTGCTCCCCACACACATAAGTTAGTCCTGGGCTCTCGTGACCCTATCGCCAGTTCACCAGTTGTCTTTACTTGGAACATTTTTGGTAGGTTCTAACGACGGCAAACCAGGAACACCCACGATTAGTGAAGATGTTCTGACCCGGTCATCCATCCATGACAATTTGACTTCCTTACCCATTTTCCCCAACATTACTCTTGTGGCCTCATGGTTGAGGTGTTGCCCCCAGTAGTCACCCTGCAAGACTACTGGTTGCATTACTGAGGTTTCCTTGAGCAAGTTACTGTCCCCACACACTGCCCCCCAGGCGCTGTGTTCCTGGCTGCCCACTGTGAATGGGTTAAATACAGAGAAGAATTTGGTGCTGCCTACAGTGTGTGCTGTAGTGTGTTCATGAATGACAAAAATGGTCACTTTACACTTACACCTACTGTTCAGACTGCTCACTTGTTTTAATCAATGTTATTTTACTTCACCTGATTTTAATGTGACGAATCCATGGAAGTGTCAGGTCGCTAATAAGTCATTTCATATAAACCCTGACATTCTGCTTTTGTCCTCAGGTATTGTTGTAGACCTGGTGGATGATGCCACCTCAGATGGCACCCTCAGGCCCGGCTTTTCCTCCAGTGCCTCCGGCTCCTTTCTCACTCCCCCTGGTGCCCTTTTAGGACCAGGGACAAAGCTCTGTGGCCACCAAACCCTGGGGCTGCACCCATTCTCACCAAATACAGGTCCCCTCACTCATTCATCCGTCCTGGGGTTCCAGACCAGTCTTCAGGTTCCCAGCTTCCAGGAGGGCAGAAGAGCCTCAGACACATCCCTCACACAAGGTTAGATCAGAGTGGGTTCCACTACATGAGAGTGCAGATACGCTTAAAGCTTTACAGTATATTGCACAAACTTGATTCTCTCAATTTTTAGTAACTCATCAAAACAAACAAGCATGATAAATTGGTGTTGGCTAGCATTTATAGCATTATTCCTTTCTGTGTTTATATGAAATACAGCAAATTTCCTTCAATGCCGGTTTCAGGCTGGTCTTGCACTCAGCAAATAAGAAAAAAATGGTTTGTGTGAAACAAAACTTCTTCAACCAAAATAATCTCTTCTTCCTATAAGGTCCAAGGACTTTTCACCGGCAGGTGAGGAAGGACATTCGTGCGAAAGGCCAGTCAGGCTTAAATAAAATCAGAGGACCTCTGCAGCATGCCTGGCCCACAGCCGACAGTCTACAGAACACTAGAGTTTCTGTGGTATCCCCAAGCCCTCCAACACACACACATTCATGGGAGCATCTCCGCAGCCCAGTGGAGAGCATTCAGAGGTAAGAGTTTAGACAGGATTCCTAATAGACTAGTTTAACCCACCAGCATTAACCCTGAGCTGGGGCAAATCAGGGCTGGAGTCAAAGTCTGCAGGAGATCTTCAGGGGCAGAGTTGGTAGCCACAGTTTTAAGTGCTCAGATTTTAGGTAAAAAACATCATGGCAGGAATTGTTTCTCACAGCTAAGTAATGGCCAAATTCTCACCCACTAGCTAGATCGCTCTCAATCAAGCGATGAAACAGTCATAGGCTAGCCTGTACTTGCTCCAAGACCACAGCATTTTTTTCAAGCTGTTGCTAATGCAACAATATTGGTGTAAAAGCATCACCTAGTGAGACGGGTGGAGAAGTAGAGCCAGTTATGCTGGCTTGAAATCCAGAGATGGGGACTCGAGTCGCACTTAAGTCGCACAAAGAAAGACTTTTGACTTGACTTTAGACTTCCCTCAATGACTTGAGACTTGACTTGGTGCTGTGACTTCATTTCATGAATGATTTATATCTCGCACTCTTTCCAACGACCCGTACACCGCTCACCTCGCCCCGGTGTCCCATTACTTTTGTCCGAGGTGAACGGTTTTCGAGCGGTCATTGGAAAGGGGTCACCGAGCCCCATCTAACTGGAGTTTCACACGTAGGGAGCGAGATATATTTTTCATATTTAACATTTAGATTTAAGATCATTTAAGGCAAATCCTACATGTTGGTGAGGGCAGATCACAGCACACAGTCCCGCCCCCTGCTAAGTAACAGCCAATTGTAATCACAGGGCGTGGTCAATTAGCATATCTTCTAAACGTTCACTCAAAGACTTGAGACTTGACTCGAGCACAAAGACTTGAGACTTGACTTGGACTTGGTAAAAATGACTTGTGAACATCTGTGTTGGAATCCCAGCTAGAGATGACTGTGGCATCGCTGTGGATTTAACTCGCCTGATGTTAGCACCAGCACTTAATATTCATGTTATATACTAAAATGAATAGACTCATGCAGATGGTTAACAAAACAAAGGAAAAATTAAGTTTCTACGTGTCTCTGGAACTGTACTTTAGGGCTGTAACCCGTTTATTCCTAAAGAAAAATGTCTCAGGTGTTTACACATGAGGAACAATTCATATAAAATGACAAGCTTTTTATTACCGCAATTTCTAAAGGCTAATGCTTAAAACGGACCGTTCTTTTGTCTTCATACAGAACATCTCACCTTCATCTTCACCAACCCCTTCAGCAGCAGCAAGGGCTCTCCTTCCATCAAACTCTAATTCAGCAGAAGAACATGGAGCCGTGTACTTCTCCTCCATTTCTAGGCTTTGGAAATCTCTACTCTTCTCCTCTACCACCTCCTGAACTCCAGAGGCACCACCTCAACCCAGCAAGCCACCTTCAGCCTCCTTTCAGCCTCCCCTACCCTCAGCAAGAACCTCTTCCTCAGCACTGCTCCTTTCCCTCAGCTCCACCATACTCCTGGCACTCAGTTTCTGCTTCTTCATCCTCAAACATGGTGGACTCTGCTGCACTGCTCCTGGAGGCCCATCTGCAGATCAGCCCAAGCCCCCAGCCTCAGCTTCAGTCTCGAGTTCAGCTGGAGAGTGGGGCTCTCTGCTGCCCACGCTAACATTGATGTGGGACTACTATAAAAGTGACAGTGTGTCAAAAAATCTAATGTAAGGTTACGCAAATGTAGTAGATCACCCAAGACATGTTTGGTGTTTAAGCATCGTGAGTTTTGCACTGGAGGTACAATGATAATGGTATTAGCATATAGTGGAAGCTACAAGTAGCGTGTACTCAGCATGTTTCCAATTGCTGTTGTAGCTATGCAACAATCCATTTTCTAGACAGTATCTTAGGGTGTACTCACACTAGGCACGGCTGCCCTCAACCGGGCCTGAGTACGATTGTCCCCCCTCCCCACTCCCCCTCTGGCCCGCACTCACATTAGATTTCTGCATTTGTGCCGGAGCACGCTTACGTCATCATGTTGCTATGGTTTCAAGATAAACAGGAAGAGCAGCGCTCTCGCTGAACGCAGTGCAGTCCATCACTCTGTTAACTTTTTTGATAGTAATTTTGAGTCGTTTGGTCCGCAGGGGTCCCCAGCCCTTTCACAGCCTGTTGCTAAACAGGTCTATCGCTTTTGTGGCACGGAAAATGGTTTTGGAGCGTCGCAAAAATGTGGCGTCATGCGTCCTGATCCGTGCTCCAGCACGGCTAGCGCTCACAGTATATGCGAACCGCGCCCGAGTCCAACCGAACCGTGCTCCGGCACACCTCTTCCAAGCGGGCCAGGGACGGCTAAACGAACCGCGCCCGGGCACAGAGCACTCACACTAGTCAAACCAACACTAGTTCAAACTGACTAGTGTGAGTACACCCTTATACAGTATCAGAAACCACATTAGCAAGTCTTTTTGAGATCATTCAACAGGATTTAACCCACTAGCTTTACTTGTTAGATACATCAGCCTTGTTCTTCCATTAAAAACACTCAAATTTGCCTTGGTTGACCGACTACATGTGGAATAGACAAAAAAATGTGTAATTTTGTATTTGTATATATTTGACGGTGCGTATTCCAGTATAACGGCCCGTGGACCTGAAAGACTGATGATCACAAAGATCCAACAAATATAACTGTGGACACCCAAAAGCTCTCCTGGGAGCCTATTTTTTAAACCATGTTTTGAGCTGTCATTGGCTATCCCACTATAGATTTGTTTGTCAGAAAGGTTTTGCACCCTGACAGTTCAGCGAAGATGCGGTCACGGAATGTCTTCCATCATTTAAATTTTTTTATTTAAAATTTTTAATTATTTAAAATTTTAAATGATTTATTTTTAACCTTATGCATGAGAACATTCACCTGTAGTATATGTGAATAACAGCAGAAATGCAAGCAGTTCTTTATCAATCTAAATGCTTCTTTTTGATTCTTTTTCTTTTTTCTTTTGCTTTTTTCCCCCCAGATATGAATGTATTGTTGTTGAATTGGCTTGATGAAAATTGATTGATCAGTCCCGTGATTTACGTGAGGGAAATTTCTATGCTTATGTTTGTACATATTATAGATTTATTCACTCTAAGCATGCCTATTGTATTTTTACGACTGACCAAATGTGTTAAATATAGAAGTATTATGAGAACCTGCTTGCTGTTCATTTGCATTTTGGTCAATTGCATGTGTGAATCCAGGAGCCTGATGGCTCTACTGAAAGCGGCACTGATTTGCTGCAATGGACATGAGATAAAACATTAAAGAAGTCATTCCCAACAGATGAGGCACTTCTGAAGTGAATGTTGAGGTGGTGCTGTATCAGCATCATGGTTAAACTTATTACGTAACATGAGGAGGGAAATCCGGAGCTCCTGGACAAGGAGGGTCCCATGAAAGACCAAGTGCTCCCTCTTGAATACACCTATGTACCACAGACATGAGATCGTGTTCTTAAATGGTCAAGACATTTAGTTTCTGAACGCTCTGACACTGGCAGAACTCTGCAGTTGGTCTGTTTTGGTGGCCTTACAAGGCCATTCTGTTCCTTCTGTCCCTAGAGAGAAGCACCATGCAGCCCATAACCATAAAACTAATAAAAAAAAAAAAACATGTGTGCCACAGTGGTCCTGATTTCACATTATTATAGACGGTTATAACACCAGACTACCATCCTAGTAGCAGTTTACTTGTTTACTATCCTTTTTGCTTCTCTCTACATTGTCAAACAGCCGGAGCTCTGGGGTTCTCTGACGTTGTGGAAGACTTTCATACATTTCACTCCTGACTAATGGAACCCTTGAGCCTATTTTTCAGACATCATCCACAGTGTAATCAGCGGATGCAGCAGCTAATCATAAGATGGCAGGCTCCCACTGATCCTTTGGTGTTATCATGGGGAATGGGCCCACTTCTTAGCCTACACTAGATTTTCTTCCTCGCATGCATCCCTGGGCCCTGGCGTGGACAGTGAGATCCAACAGAGTGAACAGGACACAGAATCTGATTAGTTAAGTTCTGCCTTCCCTGTCAGAGGCTGTGACACCTGTTCCACTGGGCTGAACCGTGTCCTGTCAAGGCCAGTTCTCCTGCCTATGTCTTTGGGTTCTGATGGCTGACATCCTAATGTTTTCTGTCATCACAATAATCCAACACTGCTGATTAGATCAGCTTGCTCCACTTGCTCCACATCCTCGGGGCTGAGGTTCGTTCAGCAGTCGGAAGCAGCTCAGAAGAACATGTGCTGTCCTGAAACACTGAAGTGGGTGGTCTGTTGTTGACCTCATTGCAAGTTCTTGCCTTCTCTCATGTGGATTTTTCTCATTTTCTAGTTTTCGGACCAGTTCTGTTTCGTGGTTCTCGATTCCGACCTCCGTTCTTCTCTGATTCTGTGTCATTATGTAGTTTTTTTAATGGCTCTGTCCTTGTATACCATTTCTCATAGGTTTCTATTTTGAAAATGGCGTATCATATTTATATTTAGTTGTTTAGTGTCAATTTGGACTACAGAGCACAATGGAAAGTATTAGTTCAGCAATATTATGTGCTTTGACAATGATCAAAAGCATCAAATATCAGACTTCTATTAACTGGCAGAACCTTTTCCAAGTCAGTGTGTCCTCTAATTTAACCATAACTTTTCATTTAAAGCTTATAATACCTTCCGGTTAAGCTAAACGCCTCATTGTTGAGTTGCCTGACATTTACATCCTTCCTCTCATTCAACATGCATCAATGGACTCTTGAGCTAGAATCAATTGGTCTTGAATGATATAGCTAGACTAGAGGAGTCGTGAAGTTTAGCATTTTGTTTGCGTATTGCATTCCCACGCTGCTGATGCCATTGTTTTTAGCAGAATGGAGAAATTTGCAATGGCTTTGGTGGTCTTTGAAGTACCACCAAGAGAAGAACATAGTTGAGGTAAAGTGTAGGAGTATGCCATGTACGGTTGCATAAGAAGACAAACACATTTTTTTTGCCTCTTGGTTAATGATACAACTTTATTGTGGTCACTTTTTAGTAGACCCCTCAGGAAAGGGGCTGTTATAAGGAGAACTAGAGGCTACAGGACAGGGAGAAAAAGTCAGTGGGACATAAGAGATAAGGCAAGAAGTGAGCGGACACAGGTGAGGAAGACTGACCAGGTGGCTGGGTGGTCCCCGTTTTTGGAGCCTCTTACAGATCAAAACCCCCTTGAGGAGAACGAAACTTGCAACCTTAACCAAACCCTCTTTTCTAATCCTCTCCACTGACTTAGAGCAGGGCAACATCTTGCCCTTATTTGTAAATAAAAGCGAAACAGATGTGTAAAATCTGTCGCAAGGGCCTTTTACAGCAGTGATGTGTTTATAGGATCGAGCCGAGCAGATCGCCAAGGAGTGGCCCTTGTGTTGAATGCGACATTCTTTAGAGGACACATTTGTTATCCAGAAAGTGAGAGGTTTGGATTAAAGGAACCTTTCAATCAGTTGTTAAAAAACGCTCGGACCCCGACCATTCCTCTTGATCCGTTCCTCACATTAGTAGAATCATCCAAACAATCTTGACAATCATAGGGTTTTTAAAGCTAAGATCTAGAAGAGGGTATTAGGCTAGATATACACTGATACCTTTAGGGGCAAAGTGGGGAGAGGGCTAAGTTTAGTAACTGCAAGGGGGTTTGATCATATATAGCCTAACCGCCAAACCTACTCGCGAGGTGCCCCCCTTGCTTGAAGCCAAGGCCCCCAGCTGAGCCCCCACTTGCCGCCTCTTTTCCACCAACTGCTTGAGATGGTCTAAGAGGAGGGGGCAGCGTTGGTCTTGTCGTCACGGGTGACAGGAATGTTGCGGTCGCCACGGCTGGTCTCCGAACCGCCCGTCTTGGGCCCACAGATGACGAGGAGGCCGTCATTCGACAGGGTGCAGGTGATGGCCGACTGGTCCACGCTGGAGGGCAGGCGGTAGCGGCGGTGGAACTCGCGGGAGATGTAGCCATGGTCATCCTGCGAGCAAGAAGAAGAGAGGTAAAAATATTCTTCGACAGGAGCTGTTTAGGTGTGTAACTTCGCTGGCAGTACCTTGAATAGCGGGTGTCGTTTTAAGTAGAGCTTATCAGGTTTGAAGAACAGATGTGGATTGAGCACTGATGTACGTCACTCTGGATAAGAGCATTTGCTAAATCCCGTAAATGTAAATGTAAAAATAAAGGTGCCATACCATAGAGGAACCAATTTGGGATTCTAATGGATTCTGTAGAGAACCTTTTTTATAAATGGAACGTGTGAGGATGAAGAATCGTTTTAAAGCCAAAAGAACCTTCATGTACAGTAAAGGTTCAAGAAAGGACTCTGAATTTTTTGCATATGTTCTTTACACACAAGTGTCTGTTTCATGTGTCTTTAGGGAATCAGAAGTTCTTGTTTAAACAA
This sequence comes from Phenacogrammus interruptus, assembly GCA_037974425.1. Classification (NCBI taxonomy): domain Eukaryota; kingdom Metazoa; phylum Chordata; class Actinopteri; order Characiformes; family Alestidae; genus Phenacogrammus; species Phenacogrammus interruptus. The sequence continues at coordinate 19,247,404 of JBBPCW010000084.1, read as the reverse complement.
CCCCTTGAAACACATTTTTTACGAGTGTAGAGAGAAAGATGGAGGAAGACATGATTGCAAGGTGTGTGTGGTGGAACAGAGAGATCCAGGAACTATTGAACAATTTCCTCCGGGATAAATAAAGTTTTCTGATTCTGATTATTCTCACCTCAATAGGTATGGTTTAGTGGGCTCGAAAATGTCTGAGACCACCTTGAAAATGGGGATTTTCTGCTCTTTTTCTTGGTTAATTACCTTTAAAGTGTATGCAAATTTATGACATCATCTATTTTAAAGCCTTTGCATAATAAGGTTGTTTTTTTTCCCCCGTTAACCGAGGTTTTTGCTCACACTTGTGTGGTAGTTCATGCCATATTGACATACTAAGAAATTCTGAACTGTTAATATTTCAAAGATTCCACTTTTCGCTGATGATGTAATGTATTTGCAATGGAATCATTCTGTATTTCACTAGAAAAAATGGTTTTCATCAGTGGTCCTCACTTTTGGTCCTCACTGTGTGCAGTTATAAGAGGAATTGTAGACCCACATACAGGCCGTTGCATGGACCCTCCTGAGACCTTGTATTTACTGTGTGATTTAGCATTAAGAGAAAGGATAATCCACTTCAACAATATGTTAAGAACATTCATAACACATCTACACTAATGTGTGATGTATTGGACTAAAAGCCTACCATCCATTGCCCAGTATATAGGGCACGATTTGGCACCACACTTACAAAGAAACCCTTTGACAAACCTTGCCTGTGTGTGTGTCTGTGTATATCTGTGCAAGGTCAAGGGATCATTTCATAGCAAAATCAAACCTATTATTGCAGTTACGACTGAAAGACGTCTGCGGGCCCACAGGATTATGTGCCCCGCTTATTTTTCGTTAACTTGATTTGTGCAGCTAAATCTGTCCGTCAGATATCTATTCATTGTATTATATATTGCCAGAAAAAGCCTATATATTACTATACACACACTAAAGTGCTGGACAAAGGTATCCAGCTTGCAAGATTTAAGCAAAAACCCGTTCCATTCACACAGGAGTGGGTCACACTCAAACAGAATTAGGGTAAAGGCAGTTTATCCTGTAAAGATTATTCACAAGGCTGCCTTGAGTCCCACTGGGATGCCTGCCCGTGACGCAAGGACGACGTCAATCCGGCTAGAAACATTCCAAGAGATTTCCCCTCATTTGCACTCTCCCTTAAGGCTAGAACATGTGCATGAAGCAGTCTTAGGGTAAGTTACAGGGGAGGATGGGATGAGAAAATAAACTTAAGAGCGAGGTAGAAAGCAAGAGGGGGCTACGCAGCAGGGAAGAACAGGATGTGGAGGGATGAATCCAGCAATACTGAAAGTCCTGGATTTATAAGAAGACAAAGTGGTGTCATTCAATGCTCTGCAGTCTTACTCAAGCACTCTGGAAACACGGAGAGCCATAAACGGTTTGGACTGATAAAAGGCAGAAACACGGAAGTCAACGGTTGTTTCTAATTTCCCAACAAATCGTGACATCAAGTACATTTAATTACACAGTGATGAATAGAGATGAACTGTGTTTAAAACGCTGTTATTCTGGAATCGATAGGTAAAGAACAAGGATACTATACAAGGATAAATGTCCATAAAGCACTTTAACATGACAGTTTTAACTTCTCTTTATCTCTTTGATAGGTTCTGTTTGTATTGTGTCTTCAACCCTTGTAGCCGTCAAGCCATGTAAATGGCCTCTGCTCTGATTGGTTGTTGTTCCTCATTTTAAAAAGCCTGAAAGACTTTACTGACAGTTCAAATGTTGTTTTTCCAAATAAATGTTCATATATATAGAACGGGGGAGTTGCA
>JBBPCW010000084.1:19182236-19195635 GCA_037974425.1 Phenacogrammus interruptus | reverse complement strand
CTCTCACTCTCTCTTTCTTTCACTCCCTTCCCTCACTCCCTTCCCTCACTGGCTCTCTCTCTCTTTCTCTCTCTCTCTCTCTCTCTTTCACTTTTTTCCTTTACGTACTCTCCCTCTGTTTCTTTCGCTTACTTCCCTCACTGGCACTCTCTCTGTCTCTTTCTCTCTCTCTCTCTCTCTCTCTCTCTTTCTTTCACTCCCTTCCCTCACTCCCTCCCTCACTGGCTCTCTCTCTCTTTCTCTCTCTCTCTTTCACTCCTTTCCCTTACTTACTCTACCTGCTTCTCTCTCTCTTTCTCTTTGACTCCATTCTCTCACTTGCACTCTCAATCATTCTCTCTCTCTCTCATTCTCTCTCTCTCTCTCTCTCTCTCTCTCTCTAAGACACACACACACACACACCCCTGGGGTACCGTATGTGTGGGAAGTGTGTGGAAACTGTGGCAACGCTGAAGACAGTCAGCTACGGGTGCGCTCAACTGGGTCGTGGGTAACGCGCTTCCATGACAACCGCTTTTCACCAGCCCCCCAGGCCAAAAAATGCTTTTTGCTCTCTCTCTCTTTCCCTCTTTCTTTCTCTCTCTTTATCTCTCTCTCTCTCCCTTGTGCTTTTTCCCCTCACTCTCCCATCTCCCTTTGATTTTGCCAAACCTCGGCCCAAACTGTCTGGCAGCGCCTCTACTGTACCGCTCTGAAAAGGGACTCGAAGGGAACAGATTTTTCAGCTTTATGGGGAACTCCGCAGATAAAAGACGAACATGCTGAAGCCCTTTTATAAAAGCTGCAGTAGACACAGGGTGAGGCTTTTTTTCCCTGCGTACAGAGGAAGTCTTTTGTGTCCTTTTCAAATTGTTGCCCGGGCTTTCTGTAAAGAGAATGTTTATATGGAAATTAGCATAAACCTAAGATAAATTATATCTGACTCAGCCATTAGCTGGTCACATTGACTCTGACTACAAGTGAAAATAAAATAATAATCGTCATCTGCTTGCATAGTTAGCACAGTTATCTGCACATTATTTTAACCTGCCATCTTCAAACCGGTCCTTAGGGCCTTCAAACAGTCCACAATCCTTATGCAGTCTGATTTAAAAAGCATGAACTGTCTAGAGGCCCCGCATGACTGGTTTGAAGACCATTGCTTTTGAAGACCACTCAGATTAGGTACTGGTTTGAGTAGAGTGAAAGATCCTTGCAGTTACCAGCCAACTGTGTGTATCATTACGGTGAATTATTAGTGTCATGAAATTAGATTTAGTGCAGCACAGACTGTAAAATAGTGGATTTTTTTCGTGGAACCGAACTAATAATTGTTCACTGAAACCCCCGGACCTCATCCGCCACACGCCCTCGTCCGTGTGCTGGTTGTTTATGTTTGGGCTGCGGTTAGTAAGGCAATCAGACACCTGAACAGAATGAGCCTCCACTGCTCAACACTGCCCCTAACAACCAGCAAGAGGATGAGGGGGTGTGGCGGATGAAGCCACCTCTACTCAGAGGCTGGAAGTTTGAAAGTAGCCAATCCGAGAACATTATTTATTTCTCCTTGCTGCTGCCCAGTGACGCATCTTGCGTGGAGCTTCAAGTGTTCTCGTGTTTTTCATTTTGTTCTTCTTAAAGCCCTGTATTTTTATTACTGTAAATTAAATCTATTTATGGCTGTATTTACCTGCTTATACCAAAGAAAACGACCATACCAAGCACTGCGGGAGTTCAGTGTAAACTGTACAGTACAAATACAGGTTTACCTCTATATTTTCTTTAAGGGTAATGCATTAAACTGAGCTTTAAATGAAATGAAAGTGTTTTGAGAGCATATTAAGGTTGCATTTTAGGCATTTTTTACCACGTCACATATTTATGTTTTTTCGCTATGCACGGGTGCTCTTGGAACCTAACCTCCGCGACAGGAGTTTACTGTGTTGATATTTTTTGACGGTTTTTTTTTTGTTATCAAACCTTAGGAAAACGAAATATCGTTGTGTATTGTAAAATTGTAAAATGGCAAGTACATTAACTTAATTTAAGCATCATTTCCTGAAAGAACTTAATTACCTACTAATGAAAGAAAAACTCAATAGATTAAATGACTCAAAACAAGTAAAAATGTTGAAAAATCTTATGACTTTTTTACAAGAATCTCATTCTGAGGACTATATGATATATGGAATAAATTATATCACTTGGAGTTTTACAAAGACAAAATTCCTGTTCTCATTTGTGCCTCCTGGCTTCATGTGGGCCACAGAGTGGTTTGGTAGCAGGTGCCTTTTTAAAATATGGGCAAAAGATCCGGATGTACTCCACACATTAGTACTTGGAATGAATGTATTATCATACTCCTGACCTGTTCCGTCGCAAGCACACAGAAACACTTAATGTTACTTACAGCCTTATTGGATCTGCCGTTATTACAATCTACTCAATATAAATGAATTAGACCTGACCTCTGCTTCTGCCTTTATGCGAATGACGGCAGTGGAGAGTAGAACTGAGATGGGGGGGGAGTGAAATGAGCAATTCCGAATCATTACCCATCTAGGTCTGCTCTGCTCGCAGTCCCCCTGCCTCCCCTCGCGTATAGTCCGCCAGCGTTGAACAAACTGACCTGGCTAGCTCAGTGTAGGCCCAGGCTAAACACTAAACGGACGCCATGCCGTTATGTGGAGCGCGACCTGATCTCGCAGATCGCAGATCTCTCATTGCGATCTCTCTCTCAGGCTCTGCTCTCATTGACTTCTTCCTTTTTACCCCTGGAGAGGCAAATGGCCATTTTATAAACTGCTCCAATTTGTTTTACTAATAGTGTCCATTTCTGAGACGGCCCCTTAAGGGTAATGGCGGTGTTAATCTTGTATAGGGGCAATAACATTTTAGTGGCTTCTTGTGCCTGCTGTTTGATGAAGGGTCATGTCTTTGGGCCGAGCCACTGCACAGAAGGTTCCCACATAGCCCTCAGGGGCACCCAGCGCCGCAGTAAACATCTGTCATCTGTTTACATCACACAGCAGCAGTCAGGAAAACCCTGTGTAGAAAATCAAGAGGTGAGCGAACGCGCTCATCGAATTGTGGGGCCTTATTCATAACTGTGTTGACTGTCCAGGGTTGTAAAATTTCACGACTGAGAGAGTAAATACCCAGAGGAATAAATATGAGAGCGAGAAAGAGAGAGAGGGAGAGAGAGAGATGAGTCGGGCACTCTCTGGCCCCTAAATTCTGCTTTAATGAAAAGCCCATTGATTTCCTTTTACAGCTGGAAGCAGGCCTGTCCTCTCCCGCGTGTCCCCACTCCATTAATGCACTTTCACTGCAGATGAATGATGAACCGAAAAGGCATTCCCACAGATGCCCAGGAGGGGTTTTGTAAGGTGTTCTAGAGAATGGACCCCCGCCCCTCTTGTCCCAAAGTTTTCACTTTTTGTGGATTTGTGTATTTCTGGTTAGTGTTGAGATGCATAGGAACAGGATCACTAACTGTGTACCAACTCAACCATCACAACTGATGATCCCAAACACATTAAGAAGGCAAGAAATTCCACTAATGAACTCTTGACGAAGAACACCTGTTAATTAAACACCATTCCAGGTCAATTCCTCATGAATCTGACTGAAAAAATGCCAAGAGTGTGCAAAGCTGTCATCAGAGCAATAGGTGATGTTTTCAATATGAATCTACAATATAGCCGATGTTAGAATGAGAAGTTGTGTCCAAACTTTTGACTGGTAGAGTATATGCTACAGTTCAACACATTGGGAACCTTGTAATGGAAAAAATGTTAACATTCTTGGAACAGGTGTAAATTGCTCAATTTATAGGTACATAAGATAAATGTATGCTTAAGGTAAAGCACAAACCTCAAATACGGACAACCCCCAAATGTTCTACCTAGAAAAAGAAGCACCATGTACCCTCACAGTTCAGTTTACCCAACAGGTTTGCAAATGTACTTTCCTGGAAAGGGTCTGGCTCTCTGAATCTGCATTACTAATCACTAAACCTACAGGCATTGTCAGCTCTCAGGCCTGTGCTGAAGTGTGTAGAGAGCCAGCGAGTGTCTCTAGCACCTCTGTTTGCCTCATTATTTCATTAGCATTAATGGGATAGATCCATTATGCAATGTTCTCTGTGCTCTTATGCAACTGCTCACCTGAGAGCTTCTGCTCCTCAGTTAGCATCCACTGCTTCATAGGTTTAACTCTTTTCTGGAACACGTTCTAGATAAACACTTGTTTACTTATTGAAATCTCCTTCAAATGTAGTTAAAATAAACTAGAAATAAAATCCAGTCTTTCACGTCACCCCTAATATCTTAATGTAGTCTGAGAATGCTCAAAAATAAGACACCCCATGTCCTACTTTTGTACATAGTGTCATAGTTCATGTTTAAAAAGCCTTATTTACACACTGTCTTATGTTTTCTACCAAGTTAATTAGCCATTGCCTTTTTTATATTGAAAATGATTTAAATCATTATATTTATATTTTTATTCCACGTGATTTTTACTTTAAAATCAGACCATTTCACTTGCTCAGTTGGTTTTGCAGGTTTTGCAGTGTATACTACTACAAAACCACACCCCTGAATTTTACCCTTTAAAATGACCTTAATTTGGACCTAAATTTCCAGGAAACTAAGGAAAATTAAGGGGGAAAGTGCACAGATTAAGCCTGATTAAGAGGTAAAACTACAGAATTCTCCCTTAGTTTTTAAATGTAACCTTAAATAATAGAACCTCCTGAATTAATGCCTTGTGTTTAAGGAATTAATGCCGTGGGTTTAAGGAATGAGTGTGAAACTTCATTTCCACACTCATTCCTTAAATCCACTTGAAAGGTAAAATTAAGGGATCAGTTCACAAATTAATAGCCATTTAATTCAAATGAAGGGGTTTGGTGTATTTTCAGGGGTAAATTAAGTACATTGTTTATCATAGTGTAGGGAGTGCCCCTAGCCTGATGTAGCGTTAGCCTCCGCTGTTCTTGCTGCGTTCTACCTAAAGCACAAAGCTAATCTCACGCCCCAAATCACTCCTTTCTGACTGTGAAGGATTTCCTGACAAAGGGAGAATGCCAGCTTCCAGAGCTCACACACTGCTGCAATTAGGAAGTGTTAAGGATACCAATTGAAAGGGGTTGCCATGGAAACACCAAAATGAAACACACAAGAGCGTGCGATTGTAACGCCCTTTCCCCCCTCACTCGGTTTGCGTGTGTGTGTGTGTACGTGAGTAGCTATTTTTAACAGCTATTATATAAGGTTTAAATGCTCATCGAGAGTCCCCCCTCTTTCTTTTGTCTCCATCCTGTTCTGCCCACCTTTCCACCTACCCCGATGCTAAATCACCCCTTTACCGTTCCCTGAGCTCGCCCCACCCTTTCCCCTACTCCAGCAGACATATGTCTTTTTTATGGAAGCTCCTCATTTGCCTGGTCATGATGTACGTGACACGATCATTCTCTCAAACAGCTGTGAAATGATGAACCTCGTTGTCTGGTTAATGTGCGAGATTGGGTTTTACTGCGGTCCGTAAATGGCCCGCGCCGATAGCAGCAGATCGCTTTAAAACGCATTAAAGGGCAGCATCGTGGAGCAGATGGTTATGTATATTCAGGATGCCTCTGTGCACTAAAAAAATGATTAGCATCTCTAATGAGATGAGTGGGTCATAAGGCTCGGAGCGTTCAAGGGCTGACCTTTACGCCTGTGTTTCCTCCCGGACTGGTTTGTGGTTCGGCTTTTTTCTGTTTACCAGCCTCTGAATTACCCTCAAAAGATGATGAGATATTTAAACCAATAATGACCGGTATTAATAACGAATGTAACAAATTATTGATAACTACTAGAACATTGATAACGTTCTATTTACAAGTATGAATACTTAAACATGGCCATTTTGGGCACCGTTTGTTTAACAGCACTAGACAATCATGAGCAGAAATGTAGGTCGAGTGCAGTTTGTTTATGTAGATTATGTGTCCAAAAGTATTTGGACACTTGCTGATCATTCCTTCTAAATGTTTTTGCTGCACTGCAGTACTAGAAAGCCAGAGAAACTCTTCTAGGAAGGCTTTACACCACGTTAGAACATTGCTGTGTGGATTTGATTGCATTCAGCGACAACAACATTAGTGAGGTCAGATACTCATGCTGGATGTTTAGTACCGGAACACAAATTCCACCCTGCTCAATGGAGATTACATAAGTTGTGCATGGAGCTGTCATGGCAGTTAGAAATAAAGCTGTAAACAATCTTAATGAAGTTTAATTTACTAATTAAAAGAGATGTCTGGATATTTTTTGACCTATATTATACCTATTAGAAGACAAAGGGCTTGGGAATAGCAAGGGGTTTGAGTTGAGTTTGTGGTGTCCATTGTAGTGTAAAACACTTCAGTGCGGTTTGCAGTGCTACTGTGAACAAAAAGATTTATTCAGGCTGTCACTGTGGTCACGTTGCAGTTGTGATGCATGTTAATTAGAGTGTGCTGGTCTTTTTAGCACATGTGACAGAGGAAAATGTTTTACAATGGAAGGAAAAACTTGATCAAGATGGTCAGCTTTCATTTGCATCGAGGGGTTTATTCTCTGCAGACCTGTGATAAAATGCTTCACTGCTTAACTGTGGATCTGATCACATTCTCAGTCACCTGAGCTGCAGTCGCTGTTCTGTTTTTTTTTTCTTTGTGTCAAACTAATACAGCAGTATCATATAGTCACTGTTCCTGTTGAAACACTAGTCTGATGACGATTGCGGTTTAAACTCATAATCGCTTTGCGCAACCATGTATACGAGTTTTCTCACTTGCAAGAGTGAGAAAGTTGCAAGAGTAGCAACTGGGTGTGTCTGAGAGTTCAGTTTTTTGGATTTCCACCTTTTTTGGAGCTCAAGGAAACTTTAAAGGGAAGAAGATATTCATGTGAAAGCAGCGGTGCATCAGTGGCTATGCGCTCAACCAAAAGCATTTTTTGCTGATGGCATTAAAAAGGTGACTATGTAGAAAAAAATGTGTTGTCATTTGTTAAATTTGTTAAATTCTTAATAAATACAGTTAAACAAATGAGGAAACTTTTCGAATGCCCCTTGTATTTTCAGAGTTATCTCTGAAAAAAATTACTGTTTTTTTTTGTTTTCGGTTAGCTTAGCACTAATGGTGGACCATTAACTGGTTCACATTAAAATGTCTTTGATACGTTTGCCCACTTTTTAGATAGACCACATATAGGTAGTTTATTTCTGCAGCGTATTATTGTACTACAATACATAACACTGAACTGAGACCTCTCACAGTTAGCGTGCTGTGGAGGTTGTGTAGCGCTAAGCTAATGGTCGCGCCACTAATTGCTCAGCCGTGCTCACAAGTAAGAATGGCTGAAGATCATCGAGTGTTAATACGTAACACTCTGCCTCTGTGAAAAATGTGATTCACACACAGAGCGAAAAAGTTCCTCTCGTTTTTACAGATTTTGCAGTGCACTGATTGTCGGCTTAATGCTGCATGACTGATGTGTGAATTCTTGCTCTGCGATGATGGCCAGCTGATTTGATCTGGCATGAATCTGCCACAGTGAGGTGTCAAGACACTGATTACATGAGTTTCACCTCTGGGGGTGCCAGAATTTTCCGCATCAATTTATGCCTGGGCCAGAGGATTCCAACTATCTTGGGTTCATGGAACCTGCGTTTGTTAAACTATGTGGAGGAAAGCTTTATTCAATCATAAAATCAAGACAGCTAGAACTGTGCTCACTCAAATCGTTCGGTCACACAGTCGCTGTTATGTTCAGTGCTTTGGAAAGGAAGCAATAACTATGATGTTTTAAGAGCTGGCATTAAGGGTGCTTATCACAATAAGGGGATGAAAAGACATTTGCGATGCCAATCTGTGTGGGATAAGCACTGCAGACTTTAGTTCTCCTCACAGTTTAACACACTTGATTCAGCTAATAGACTACAGTACACCAAAAATGCAATACAATGCAGAGCTGTTGCATGGAAGGAAACTTGTATGACATCCCTGGAATAAAGGATACACATTAGATAACTGACATAAAATGGTTGTTTTAACACTTGTTCGGGTTAAAGTCATTTGTATTTGTCTAATTATTAATAACTAATAACATTCTAATTACAATTATGGGCATCATTTGTTTATCAGCCATGAGCAGAAATGTAGGTCAAGTGCAGTTTGTTCATGTTGATTATGTGTCTAATAGTATTTAGACGAAGGAAACTGGAAGGAAACATGTTTGACATCCCTGGAATTAAGGACACAAATTAGATGAGTTAAGGTAACTGACAGAAAATGGTTGTTTTAACACTTGTTTAGATTAAAGTCCTTTGTATCTGGTAACTGCCAGTAACTGGTGATGCTCTAGCAGACCTGTAACTATTTATGGTTCTTGCTTGTTCTGAGGAATTTGGGTTTCTCTTTTGGGTCAGGTGATTGACTTGGCACCCCTTTTATGACTTTTATAGTTGCTTTAGAAGTATGTCTTGGATGTCCTGCTGCACTATGATGTGTCATCCACTTTGTTGAGAGATCTGGGCAGTTAAGATTCCTCTGTGTACTTTAGAATGGATTTAGATGCTCCTGTTCATGGTCAGATGATCAAATGACAGGTGATCCAGTTCTTCTGGCAGCCATGCATACTTATCCTGCTCCTACTTAAAGTTTAGATGAGCTGAGTTACTCTTTCCATCACAGTTTATAAGTCTTTTTTCCCTGAACTCTACAGGTTTTCTCGTGTAAGAATGCTTTATGGTCATTCTCAGTGTGATGTGCAGTGTGGTGGTGTATTTCTCTCTTCATAGTAGTCATATCTGCAACAGCATTAACATGGCTGCACCCCGAAGAGCATTCTTGGCGTCTTCAGCAGTTTTGAAGGACTGAAAATAGTCGTTGGCCAGCTACTTTTCACCAGATGGCCTGCTTTCAAGTCATGGACACTTGTTTGGTGCTTATCTTGAAGGACAACAGCAGTAGACTCCAAATGCAAATGCCACAATCAGAACAAGCTCTAGATCGTTTGCGTGCCCCCTCTGTGCTTGAGGTAATGATGCAATGAGACAACTGACCTAGTAACCACTGAGCAGCCTATTACTTTTGCTCCTGCAAATGAGAGAACTAGATATTAAAAGGGTTTCTACACGGTTTGCTAAATATGTACATACTGTATGTAACCTGCAGTTTAGCTTCATATTTCATGCACATATCGTGCAGCCTTACTATGATGTTGAATAAAACCTCTGGGTGCTAAATGGACTCTTTTTTGTTGCTGTATGAACAGAAGTCTAACACATTGCAAAGTAATCTTCCACCGTTGTGCAACACACTGTGGATGAAATACTAATAGTGCTTAAATACATGCATATATATGCATATGCATATACATAGCATTTATTCAGGCTAGTGGGTCAGGATTGGGTTGTTCTTGGGCTCTGCACATGTGTGCAGTTTTGTAATTGGCTGCTTAGCCAAATGCTTTAATCACAGGAGACCATGGTTCATGCCTAGGTCAGGGAAGAGGTTATTGGTTTGAACACTATGTTCCAGTCTAACTGTGTCATTTTGGTTCTGTGTATATGATGTTTATTGTGGATATTCATCACATTTCCTTTCAAATCCAGAGCAGATTGCTGAGCAAAAACAACAAAAGCTTAGTTTATATAGTAATAGTTTCATCTACAGTTTACTACGTGAAATTCTTCCTGACTATAACACAGAATGGCTTTCTTTTCTTCTTTCCTGCTCCAGGTTGCTTGGACTGCTGCATTAAGTGTCTGGGCGGGGTGCCGTACGCTTCATTGGTGGCGACCATCCTGTGCTTCTCGGGCGTGGCACTATTCTGTGGCTGCGGACATGTGGCACTGACGGGCACTGTGACCATGCTGGAGAACCACTTCTCCCGCATCACTTCTGACCATGCTACACTCATTGACGTGTGAGTGTGTGACAGATCATCTGAGTATATTGGGGAAGAGATGGATTAGGGAGAAAGGACTGAAGCAGTTTGCTGTTTAAAGGTTGAGGGACATGATGTGATATGGATAGCTATTTAAAGTATAAACACACACACACAGATGCTACATTAGGGTTCATAAAGGCTTTAGCAGTAAAGATGAGGCTTTGTTCTGACAATGACTATACAGGAGATATATGTATATATATACATGTACATATTTCAGTAGTGCACCTGTATCTACAGTCATCGTCTACAGTGTCATGGTTTTATTTATCTATGTACAGTAGGTGCGCTTTGTAGTTTGCATTTACAGATTGTAGTCCACAATCACTGCATCAGCCTTATTTACCCCTTTTCTCAATGATCAGGACCCTCACAAGACCACCAATGAACATTATCTGGGTAATGCATCATTCTCAGCACAGCAGTGAGATTGACATGGTTGTGAATACTCAAGCTTGTTTCATTTTTGCGTTGAAATAAAATAAGCAAAACATAAATTAAGGTCCAGAATTGTAGATTTGAAACAAACAATTAGAAAGAAATGGTTTGGTAACATGAACTTCTCTTCTCTAAGAACTGTATTCATTTATGTGAAAGCTCCTTTCCATGTTTCTTCTGCTCGCAAGTGTTTCTGAGTCAGTCAAAGCCTGAGTCATTGGTGTTCGAGTCTCATTCGATTTTGTCAAGTCGAGTCTCGAGTTGTAAAATTTATGGGTCGAACTTGGAAACATGATTCATCGAAGTCATATGACTCAGGTCCATTCCTCTTATGTACATGTACACACCAATCAACCACAACAATAAAAGCACTGGCAGGTGAAGTGAATAACATTGACTCATGACTCATTACAACTTCAGTTCTTGAAGTCGATGTGTTGGAAGCAGAAGAATTGGGCTAGTGACTTTGAAAAGGGGCGTATTGTGAAGATAAAGGCAGTTTGAGATGAGTTCCCCTGTATGCCAAACCAAACGTGGTCCAGGGAAGGTCAATGATAGGATCATGGGTGACTAAGGCTAAATGATGCACATGGGGAGCAAAAGCTAGCCTGTTTAGTCCAGGCCAAGGGATGACCAATTTGGGGGGGAAAGGCAAGTCATATGAAGACGTTTGATGTTCAAGCATCTTTGGGATGTGCTGAGCAAACTATACTAATCCTTGGAGACCACCACACGGCTAGCAGGACCTAAGGGTCTGCCTCTAATATCTTAATGCCAGATACCACAGCACACCTTCAGAGGTCTTGTGGAGCTCATGCCTTGGTAGGTCAAAGCTGTTTTGGGGTCACAAAGCGTAACTACATTGTGTTAGGTTTTATCTTTTATAGGTGCAAGTATTGAACTGAACAGCTTTGCCTTAGTTTTTAAGAACTGCTGACAATATTTCTTCTAATTTCCAAATAAAAAATATTGTTCTTTAAAGCATAATACACCAAAAATAAGAGAAATGATGCAGTGTTTACAGAACTTGTTTACTCTTGAACCAAATGGCAACAATTACCTTTGACGTATTTATAGTAGTGTTTTGCCATCCAACTGGTCTCATTGCAATTGGAGAGTTGATTATAGCAATTCCTCATTAAATAAGATGTGATTCAGGTGATCACTTGTGTAGGAATTTAACATACACTGGCAATGAATGGTTGTCATACTCATAGAGAGGCTGATTTAAAAATAAATTGCAGTGCTGTTCAAGCATCCTCTGCAACCACTGGCAATAGACTGGTGGGGGAAAGAAGGAGGGAGAAGAGTGAGCAACTCATTGCTGCAGTGAGTAAGAATGTATTCTAGGTTTTGAGGTGAAGAGTCATTGCTCATCTCCATCTGCTCACACGCCTCTATATATATGTGAGCAAGTACAAGGACAAAAAAGTACCAAAGTGAGTAATATGTCACTGAATATCAGTTTATAGCCATTACTTCCCTGCTGAAGCACGGTGCTGATTTTTTGGTTCATGACAGATTCGGTTGCCGTAGAAAAGCAAGGATTTATTGCTTTTGACTTCAGGGCTACACACATTTGCGGTGGTTTCAAACGATGCATAATGCAGTGCACAGCTCTGTCCCATGGCCTGTTCCACAGTTGCTGGAATAAAGATTTTCTTCTGTGCTGTCTTGTTTTCTGTGCAGCGTTCAGATTCTGCAGTACATTATCTACGGCATTGCCTCTTTCTTCTTCCTCTATGGCATCATCCTGCTGGCTGAGGGCTTCTACACGACCAGCGCCGTCAAAGAGATGCACAGCGAGTTTAAGACCACCGTTTGTGGCCGCTGCATCAGTGCCATGGTAAGGCTGGCGCACAAACACGAATCTCTGACCTAAAAACAAACTGATTCATGTACCATTCCTCAGGAAACTGCTCGGCTCATCATGAATATCACCAATGACTATTTTGATCCAGTTCAGAATTCAGTACACTGAATACAGAAATCCCACCATAATATGCACCTCTTACATGAGGAACAAGTAATCAGACACTTTATTTAATGTACTCACAGTGCATGTATCTGCTTCAAATTTAAACACAGTTTTTATAGACTTTGTACTAAACAGAAAACTATGTGAAAACAACAATAGAAAAACACTGGCACAGGGGGAAGCATCCAGACACAACAAAATAGTAACAGTGGTACTTTGCTGCAAAGCCTTTCGTGCTAATTACAGCTTTGAGATGTTTACTCTTAGAAATAATTCGCTTTTGGCTGCACTGTGGTTCAGTTTTGGTGCATTCCACTGACCAAAGCATCCTCAAGTCCCCAAGGTTAGGAGGGTGTCTCTGACGGACTCGTAATTTTAAAATCCGCTGGGATTTAAAATCAGGATCGTGGCTAAGCCATGCAATCAGCATCATGTTTTTAGAGACCAGTCTAAAAAGATTTTGGCTGAATGTTTGGGTTTGTTATCTTGCTGAAATGTCCTTCTTCTCTTGTTTCTTTGCTGATGAAGTTAAATTCTCCCTTGAGGAGCTATTACGGCTCGTTTCGTGGTTTCCACTCGCATGTTAAAGGCTTTGTAGTTTTTTTCCGAAGTGAAGCTCCTTCACCATGATTGTAACTTGCTACGGAGGCATCCTCTGTAACGGTTTTTAAAAAGATATCTTTCTTTATTTCTTTGAACGAATATATTTTTGTTCATATTTACAAGTACATGTAAGTGCGGAAGTAGATATACTGTATGGTTTAAAGCACTAGTACACAAAAGTGTCTGAATACTTGTTTCTCCTCACCGTATTCACAGTTCTGATAACACTATAGTGAAATAGAGACAATAAAACAATATTCTTCTCCTTCTGATTATTGTTATTATTATTATTATTATTATTAGTAGTAGTAGTAGTAGTAGTAGTAGTAGTAGTAGTGGTGGTGGTGGTGGTAGTAGTAGTGTTATACTGTTTTCACATAAAAAAGTCAATTTATTCTCAGTTACAGCAGAA
>JBBPCW010000084.1:19168367-19180804 GCA_037974425.1 Phenacogrammus interruptus | reverse complement strand
GATCTGATTTATATTGATCATCAATAAGTCTTGGTTTGTTGGTGTTTTAAAGAGATAAAAGGAGAAAATATGTATGAGTGCTACTGTGTATTTTTTTGGCTTAAAATGTTCCAAGTACTGGTTAGAGCTTAATTAGGGCCATTTTCTTAAAACTTAAAAGATTTTTCACACAATATAACCTTCCTATATCTAATTTTCAATATATTTTCTCTTTAACTGATACCGTTTTTAGAAGCAAATGAGAATCCAAACCTGACAGTAATCCAATAGAATTCTGTCAAAAACAGTGAATACAACCACCATTATATGGAAAACAAAAAAATCTCCACATTCCTAATGATCATGTTTAAATTCTCTTTCAGCTAAAGTCGGGGTACATGCAGGTGCTAGACATGATTTTCCATTCAAAGTGCTGTAACCATCATTAAACAATCATCACTGAATAATCTTTAAAAATGGGGTCCCTGAATGTGTCAAGCTTTTCTGAATTCAGAGTCCAAGTATTAAGGGTTTGTTATTTTCACAGTGCAGGTGCAACTAACTAAATCCTGATAGCTCTGGACGGCATGCATACAGCAGACAGTGTTGTCAGAATTAGAGTGCTAGGAATACTTTTCCCTGTATCAAATAATGTAACACATTATAATTCAAATTTTTATACACATTTATATACTTCAATTTCTCGTTTTTGCTCATAGTGATTTCATTTGAGCTGAGAGTAGGCCAAGTGAAAAATGAATGTGAAATTTGAAATTGACTCGAGCTTGTAAAAGATCTGAGAAACGACGTATGAAGTGCCGTATCCTGTCATGTAGGACAAATATTACCCATGGCTGAGGTATAATGGCTGCACTTTATAGAGCACTAAACCACAGACAAGTGATGTACCTTCACTTCTGTCCGTTCTTTCTGAGACAGCGCGAAATCTCTTTTCTCCAAAACATATTACTCCAAATGAGGACTCGTCTGGGATCATGATGCTGTGTACAGGAATTGATCCATGGTTTTATTACTGGTTGTAACTCTTGAAAGAAACCTGTAAAGAGAGATTCAGAAATAAGGTTGTCAGTCCCCCTCTTTAGAATTTAGAAGGGCTTATTTTTCCTTTCTGTGGAGTCAAGACTCGTAAAAGCTTGTGAATGTGTGGTGTTTTTGTGTTGTTTATCAGGCGTCATCCCTTGGAACGCTGATCCTGGTAAAGCATGTGGGCAAACCTTGGCTGACATCTGTAATACCAGTGAGGTAAATGTCAACCCATTTTACATTGTATTAACTGTGCTAATACTTTACACATATTATGTAATATAGTAAAGTACCATGGCAAAAACTGTAAAGGGTCCGTATCGTGTGGAAAACAACATTTCCTTCATTTTTTAAAGTAAATGTTTACTAAAATTATGGAAATGTTGCTCATTTACATAATATCACACCCTAGTCAGTTCATGTATTGAAGCTAGGCAAAAAACCCCAGATTTTTTAAAGTTTGTGTTGTGATGTCACAACCATGAACATATTTACAAATGAATGCTCATTCATAGCAGGTTAGTCCATGCATTGAAGTTTTACGATCAGGCTGTTTCTCATACAATACAGGGAAACCAATAATTTACATCATTTTAAAAGGTAAAGTAAAAGGTAATGAATCAAGAGATACAAAATTATTGAAAAAGGTTTGTGGAAGAAAGTAATAAAATACAAAATGGTAGAATATGGGCCCTTTAAACTGTGTAAATATGTTTTCCTTTATTTTATTTTTGGTACTTTATTGGCAGTATTACAGAGTAAATCATTTAGTGTGTTGTAGCTCAAAACGTAACATTTCTTTCTTTACTTTCCTGCTTTTGCAGTTCTATTTGTCCTACCATCTGTATATCGTGGCATGCGCCGGAGCTGGAGCTACTGTGATTGCATTGGTAAGGTTTCAGTTTAAATAAAAACATTAGCCAGAACAACTTATACTGTTCAAACTATTTTATTTTTGACCACATATTCATTTAAAGCCATACATTTCCATGCCATAACATTGCTACGATTATGGATGTTGCATTTTTATCAATTAAGAACTGCTGTTTTATGATTTCTTCAGAGAGGCTCTGCTCAAAGAGCATTACTGAGTATCTCATTGACATAGTTACATAAAGCTCATTGTGCTTGTGTAAAAGTGTTTGTCATTTACCCAGATGTGGGGTTTAAAGCAGTGAAAAATCACATTTACAAAGTTTCCTCCTTACCCTGAATGTAGTGGATCAACCGAGGATTGATTCTTTAGTTTTCCACCGGAGCTGTGAGGTTAATTAAACAGGTTATAAAACCTTTCCACACAGAAAAAAGTGTTTTAAAGAGCCCATATCATGTGGGAAACAACTCTTTCCTTCTGTTTATGAATTGGGAATAAAATGTAGTAAATAGTAAAAGTTGGTAATTAAATATCAATGTCTAGTTAGTTCATGTATTGTCGCTACACTGGAAACAAGTTCATATTGTTGTGATGTCACATTTTTCAGTTGTGGCACAAATACGGGGTTATCTTATCTCATCTTATTTAATATTTGGATAGTTTCTCTTTTACCCTTTAAAGCCATACCAAAGTCTGCAATGCTTCTCCTGGCTGTATAAAGCTTTATTTACACTTTTGTTACAGCAAAGTAAGGCACAAAACTTTAAAAGCTCTTAAAAAGGACCATACTGTGTAAAGAACAACTTTTAACTTTCAGATTAAGCTCTTGATTTGAGGCAAGAGTCGCAATTACCATGATCCTGACTATATAATAGGGCTGGGCAATTTGGCCTAAAATCAAAATCTCGGTTAATTGAACATTTTAACTCGATTACGATTAATGAACAATTACATTCTTTATTTTTTTCTTTTTTTGCCCTCATAGTTCACTGACAAGTTTTGTACAGTAAATATGCTCACATATTACGAGTGAGAGATTTTTGAATGAAGGCTGTATTACTTGATTTTAAAATAATTGAAGGAAACACACACTATCTACTATCTATATATTCAAAGGGAAAGTAAAGGTAATAAACGTCCTGGAAAAATCCTATCGATTATAGGTTCTGAATGTCGATTTCGATTACTTTTCGATTAATCGTCCAGCCCTACTATATAACCTTTGTTATGTTATTATCAGATCAAGTGAAATTATCATACACAAAAGTCATTCAGTGCGCTTTACAGCAATAGAAATTATTGTAGTAGAATCAACAATATTATGCATAAAATCAGTAGAAAGTAAAACAAAAGGATAAAAGACATAGAAAATCAATAAAGGAAGTTACACTGGGTAACAAATGTTTATAAAGGGTCTGTTTCATTGCAATTTTTGATGTTTCTTAGTTAAGTTTGGCTGATTCTGAAAATCATTTTTTCATTATAATATATTTTTCATTCTAAGGTTCTTGTAATACTTGTAAATGCTCAAAGCGTGAGAGTTGGCAGCCTTGTTATCTACATGTACAACAAACAAACAACATATTAATATGCAAA
This sequence comes from Phenacogrammus interruptus, assembly GCA_037974425.1. Lineage (NCBI taxonomy): Eukaryota > Metazoa > Chordata > Actinopteri > Characiformes > Alestidae > Phenacogrammus > Phenacogrammus interruptus. The sequence continues at coordinate 19,177,311 of JBBPCW010000084.1, read as the reverse complement.
AAGTTATAAGAACAATAAAATACCATCAGTCGAGTTGCCAAGTTTATTGTTTTCTAAAAATGACGTTTCTAACTAAACCCTTGAAGCAACATAAAAATATACATTACCACCAAGATTGTATAAGAAACACTACAAAATGTAATGAAACAATTTTTGGTTGCCTGCTGTTACTTATTAACTACATTGGCCTTGTAGCTACAGTGCAAAATTCCTCAACTTTGACGTGAAAAGAAACGTATGTTTTTGGGTTTCTTTTGTTGGTCTATTGCTTTAAGATCCATGTCACCTTCTCCCCCTCTTCTCTGCTTTCTTCTCAGCTCATCTACATGATGGCCACCACGTATAACTATGCGGTGCTGAAGTTTAAAAGCCATGACCACTCCCACACCACTAAGTTTTAAAGTGGAGCTTTCGAGAGGGCAACAGCAAAGTGTGGATAGGTGCTCTGACAGAGAGAGTGAGAGAAGGAGATAGAAATGGGGTGAGAGAGAGAGGGAGAGAGAGAGAGGGAAATAGATTCAAGAAAGAGTACTACTGACACCATGGACCATACAGTAGCTTACTGAGGATTACGTTGATCATCGGGATGATGTAGTGCAGTGTTGTGTCTCGTTTCTTCCTTGTCGTAATCAAAATATTGTGTTTGGTCTGTAGTGGAGAGAGCCCATTTAATTCATTGACCTCATGCATTTCTTTGTTAATCATCGTATCTGTACATTTTTATATGTTCAGGATTACCAGTTTTACGTCGTAGAACTTAGCCGCCCAGCTAGGTACCGTTCGAATTAACTCGTAGGAACTCAAAGCCAGTCCACTAAATGCCATCTGTCCTGTAGAACCTAATCAGTAGGATTTTGATCAGGCAAGTAGCAGCAGGCCCAGGATCAGTATTCAGGCACATGTTCCCTGAAGATCCACTGGATTATGCAGTGCATGCCCTGAGGCACCAGTTATGGTCAGGTAGAAATGGCAGTTCAAGTGCTGTAGCTGTGGAAGAGCGTCACTAGCGCATATTATTTCAAGTTAACATAAAGGCAAAGGGATTCTGATTCCATTTCAGTCTTCACTTTTCAATTGTACCTGTGAAGGGCATGAATTGTACTTTACACTGATCCTGAGAGTATTTCATGTTTTGCAGAACTGGGACTAGTACGCGTTCGTTACTGTTAGCACCTTTGTCGTGTTCGACTTTGCCTGACATTTTCTTGTTTGTTCATGATGTTCAGATGTAGATTTGGTTTTCCAGACAGGTAGAAGCACTTTTCTAAGCCATAATGATGGGAAAATAAACATTTAACATGTAGAACAAGAACCCTCCGACTTTTTATTTGCCGAAAGAGCAGCCGGTCGCTTCTCGTTCATCATTTCCTGTTTGCTAACCCACCCAGTTGGTCACGTAACCATGCTTCATGTGTTACCGCATACTTCCAATAACCAGCATTCATAAAACTGTAAATGTTTTGTTCAAATGTTTTCACTAATTGTAGCCTAAATGCTAGCTAACTAAAAGTTAGCTAACTTACTACATGTAGCTAGCTTTGGCTAACTAACCCACTTACTGCTAATCCCTCCCTCCCTTACTCTCTCTCTTTCTCTGGCTCTCTCTTTCTCTCTTTCTCTCTTGTGCTCTCTCTGTCTCTTTCTCTGTCACTCTCTATCTATCGCTCTCTCTCTCTCTCTGTCTTTCTCTCTCTCTTGCTCGCACTCTCTCTGTCTCTGTCTCTGTCTCTCTCTCTCTCCCTCTCTCCCACCCCCAACAGATCCACTATCTTATGATCCTCGCGGCTAACTGGGCGTATCTGAAGGGCGCGTGCCAGCAGACCCACGCCTACCAGGACATCAAGACCAAGGACGACGCCGAACTGCAAGACGTGCAGTCCCGCTCGAAGGAGGGCCTGAATTCTTACTCATAAACAAGGCCAAGTCACCCCACTTGCTGCAAAAAATGATATCTTTCTAAGAGAACGCATCTCGAATGTTAGCCAGATGTGTAATATTTCTGAAAATGCATTGTTTCAAGATTAATATAAGATTCCTATCTATTTCTGGATTACTTATTTAAAGTCAAATGATCTCACTGCACTGTACTTAAAAAATGCTTGAAAGGCAATGAGTCTTTTAATGTGATTTCTTAAAATAAGTGAAAACTTGTGTTTGAATCAAGTGAAGTAGCTGTGTAGGTTAAAGTGGAGAAGTGAAAGTAAGTCCAGAAATAGGTTAGATGATTTTATAATAATCTCAAAGAGAAATTAAATATACGGCGTACATTTAAGAATTTCTCTAGCCAGCATATCATTTTTTCAGTGCAGATCGTCTCTCAGATCAACGTAACCCTCCTTTTAAGCCCACAACTAAACACACAACACACACTCACACACAGATACAATACAATACTAACAAACATGGCCTAGTAGTGCGCTACAACAACAGTGCGTTAAAACAATGCAGTTATAAGCAGTTATGACCAGGGTATGACATTGGTTATTGGTTCTATGTAAAAGTCATAAGAAATGACCAATCCATTTTGCAGGTTGTGCAGTTAATGATGACGTGTTTTATTCGATGTCAGTACGATTGTATGAAAATGCATGTGTAACTATTTCAGTGCTCGTTGCTAATGTCCTAAAAAAAAAAAAAAAAGAGCTGTGGTCATAACTGTCTCGTCTCTGGCTCCGTGACGCACTGTTGAAGTAAAGCACTACCACACAGCTCTTACTGTCTGCACTAACATGTTACAGACATTTTGCAGGAACTTCCTTTTTTGGTGTTTTATACATATATAAATATATATAAATGTGTGAAAGTGTACGAATGTTGTTGGTTTTTTTAATACTTAACGTATGCCAGGTTTAATATGATATTTCTCTGGTCTCTTTCTCGTTTACCACAACTTTTTCCTTGTTTTTTTTTATTATGATTATTATTATAATTAATAACCTTTTTTTGTTTTTATACTGGTACTTGATAACATTGCACTATTCTAAAACAAAAGACCGTATACATTCACGTTTTAGAGGTTCTCTCGGCTTCTCCAAGAAGTGTGAATTTCTTGGTAAATTAATCTGTAATTAATCAGAATGCGGGAATAATAATAAGGAAAGTGAATTGCAGGAGAATTGAGTCGATGAGTCCAACTCAGTTGCACATGAATAAAATCTAAATTCTAAAACTATTTTAAACTGGACAGTGTTTAAAGAATGGGTTGTTGGAGCTATATTTGATGCTGTAAAGTTCTAGATAAACACAGGTTTGTTTTGACACATCAGTTCTATTTAAATGCTCCTGTGTTAAAGTAGAGTTAATAGCCGTAGATGTAGAATACTGTTAGCATTATCAGAGGAATTGTTTATGGCAGGTAATATAAATAATTGTTTAAATTTAAGGTGAATTATATTATAATTCCCCAGGTTTGGTCTGGTCAGTAATACTAACTGTATTCTTTACTGCTGAAAGTAAGCCATTCAGATGCAATTGATTTGGAAATTTTGTACATTTTATTCATGTGAGACCGATTGACACACTGACACATTTTATTGTAGTATAAAAGTAATAAAATAGTTGTGACTAATTTGCAATATATGTTGATAAATTTAACTAGAAGATTAAGAATGGAAGGGAAAATAAGGACAGCTACCACACACTGTTATCATGAAACCAATTTGATTCCTTAGAACTGTATGGAGTATCATATTTTCAATGGAAACAAAAGAACTTAGGGACACAAATGTATAGGCACAGAGAGCATTTAACTTTCCCGACTTTCTCCTCGACGTTGCTTGGATTGCAATGAACGTTTCTTTTGGAAAGCCCACACTGAATATTAAAGTAATGTAACATTATATATAGAGAATGTGGCATAAAACTGTTCTGAGGAAATGTGAGGCATCGAATTGACTTGATTCAAAGGTGTCCATCAGTTCCAAATGAATAACAAAAATGACAGCAACATAACTGGAAGTCACCTGAAAGACAAGAAAGTCTACGTGAATCAGAAATATTTCTTTCAGAGGAGGTGGTGGGAGTGGGATGAAACTTGAGCGCTATTTTTGGTTAATATTGTTTTTCTGTGCTCGGTGGTACCTGGTGATGTAATCGAAAATTAAAAAAAAAAAAAAACTTCCAGAATCAAGTAAAAGTTATTATTAAAAATTATAATAAAAAATACATTATTTTAAAATGGTCTGATTTTGTAAATCATGCCTGAAATGACACAAACTAACATGGTTAAAATATCTTTTATAAATTTAAGGTGTAATGTAATGTAATGTTTATTTGGGTTTGATTTTCACACCGGAATCAAGTCAATTCAGTGAGTCACATATAAATAGAAAATTTGTTGGATTCGCTAAGCATTCCTTAAAAAATTTAAAATGTGTTCAGCTTTATTATAAACTTGCTTTTGATTCTGGTGTTTTTTTTCTTCTTGTGGAACTTTCTCATGGCTGGCTTGATATTTACCAAGAGTTTTTTGTGAGTGGATCAGTGATTTCCTTAGGTATGTGGATATGTGTCATCCCGAGACTGCCACGTAAAAATGACAGAAATTCCATAATTCCATGATTTACTGAGCCTTTTTTCAGTGTGTGTGTGTGTATACATATATATATATACATACATACATACATACACATTTTCGTAAGTGGTTTTCTCTATTTCTCACTATGGATTCTCACCAATGTTTCTCTATTTCTTCGCTCTCTTTTTAACAAACGTTTCAACACTAGCTATTCTCTCTGACGTCTCAGAACTCTTAAGCATGTTAGTATTGTCCATACATACAGTGGTCTTTACTACTGAATATACTGTTTTTCTTGCTGTATGTTCTGTTATGTTAAAGGGACGTGACTGCAGGGATGTGCCCACTACTTCTTTCTTTTTCTTTTTTTTTGCCCTGTTTTTTGTATAAGAAGATGTGTGCCTGAATGTTCTATCGTTCCCTCGTTATTGCATGAAGGAGAAATGATATTCGATTTTTTTTTCATTTGCAGTTCCATAGGTGATGTGTAGTCCACTGTTCTGACGAACTATGGTAGACAGTGTTTCCCTTTCCAAACGCTCCCCCAAGTTTTCCCCACCCCCCACCCTCCACTTTATAGAAAACAATCCATTGTACGTTGATGGAAATTGTAGTCCTAGATGTTTCATAGTCCATTTTATTTGGGAAGTCAAACGTTTTATGAATCCTGTATAGTGATGATTTTTGTAACCTTCTCTAGTAAAATAATATTTTCTATGATCGACATGGCCTGCCTCTTGTGTGTTTTTAATGATACTTTGGGGAATAGCTAAATACTTTTTTTTGTTGCGTAGATGAAAGAAATAGTAAGACTGAAAATATCATATTTACAGTTTTTATTTTCATTAGATAGTCATGTTGATTACAAATGTTAAAGCTAGCTAATTAAAATAATATAATTTGTAATGTAATATAATAGTATAGGTTAGTTTCACGAACCAGGGATGTTCATCTATTAAACAAAAATGTCATATCTGTGATGTTTATTTGCCACGAAATGAAAGAAGCTGGGTTGCATCATTTTGACCAGGACACTGTATGGCTAAAAGTACTGGGACACACCTCTGTGTTTGAACGCAGTATGATTAAAGAGATCATGTGTCCCAATACTTTTGTCCATATAGTGTAACTCTGGTGCAAAACCAAAGAAGAAATCTTCAGACACCCAAATACAAAAATGTCATATCTGTGATGTTTATTTGCCACGAAATAAAAAAGCTGGGTTCCATCATTTTGACAAGGACACTATATGGACAAAAGTATTGGGACACGCCTCTGTGTTTGAACGCAGTATCATTCAAGCGATCGTGTGTCCCAATACTTTTGGCCATATAGTGTAGCTCCGGTGCAAAACCAAAGAAGAAATCTTACACCAATTAGCTTTTTGACTACATTTGAGGTAAAGATGATAACAATCTGTCAGTAAATATCATACATAAAGTGTTAATGTGCTCCTAAACGTCTTTTCTAGCTGTAAAATACATCTGTAAAAGGTGCGGACAAGATAAAGGGTCCCTTGACAAAAGTTGAGAACTGAAAGCAGAAATGCTTCCACATCAACGTGACAGTGGATGAGATCATGTGGGTTTTTGATGCCATCTGGTGGATGACGTACACTCATGCGGCACCATTTCTCAAACAACTTTATCACCTTCTTCGTCCCACTCCTGTTTGAGAAAGGATGATAAATTCTAAATCAAACAGAAGGTGTGTCAAGTTATAACTATGCTCAGTAATAGATGACCACAATTCCAAAAGAAAACTTTTTTCCTAACAGCCTTAGGCTACTCTCCAGCTTTAAAGGCCAATATTCTACACTGTTTCCACATATAACGTTTATGTGGTTATGTACGAAAACTAGTCATAATTTTACAATTTTACATTTTCTTATCTCTTAGAATGGACAGACTGTGTTACAGTATCTTTAAGACTGATTGTAATAAATAAGCCCTGTTCTAAGAGTGTGTCCTTTATTATGCCTTGTTGAAAAAACATACCAGATGAAACACACCTTATAACTTCAGCATGAATGGGCGTGGTTGGACTGCTATAGACTAAATAGGCTGATATTGTGACATCACAAAAACTGCTCCGTTTTAATATTTGGACTCAATGTGCTGAACCACAAAAGATCCTGCAATCCTAACATACAGAAAGACAAATCCACACAGCTGTATATAGCTGTATTTTTACAGAAGCTTCCTTTATGAACAGTGCACAAAAAGTGTCAAATCTTTTCAATGCCAGCATTCTTGCTGTGGGCATTGCAGTAGAACGACATGTTAAGTAGTCAGTACTACTCGGATCCATCAGTGCTGACCAGTTTATCCGGGAGCTTAAATATGAGTGAGCTGTAGCAGTGTAACATTGTGGCTAGGTATGGGACAGGATGAGAACTTCAGATCTTCCAATCGTGATGTTTAGGATAAATATGATTCATTCTCAATATTTCTACAGTACTGGGAAAATATACAAAATATGTTAAAACACACCAAAGGTATTTCATTGATCAGCTTTTTATTATTCAGCCTTAATAACACCCACCATGAATCCAACAAATAGAACTTTTTCTCCTACACCGTTTACTGTAGCGATGTAATCTTGTTTTAATGTGTGCTTTGCTTTTTGCATTTTTACCAATTTTCTCACCAATTTTGTCATGTTCAGTTCCACTCACTCACCTCGACTCCCCAGTTACACAACAGTAGCTGTGCTAGGGGGTGAAGGCTAACACAATTTCCATCTTGGTCATCTGAATCTCCACTACATCTTTTCAAGAAGCTTGTTTCCACTGGATGGCTCAACACCCTCGGAGGAGAACATTATCTACATCAGGAAACGAGTGATCCGTCCTATCCAATGAGAGATGGCGAGACAATTGCCATCTTTTTAAAAAGATGCTAATGATTCATAGGTCTTAGACTTTATTCATTCATTCTTTCATTTTCTGTAACTGCTTAATCCTTAGTAGGGTCCAGGATAAATGGAGCCTATCCCAAGGTCAACGGGTACGAGGCAGAGACTGACTCTGGGCAGGACAGGTCTCAGAATTAACACAATTAAAATGATCACTGGGTTTCTTAACTGCAGTTTATCACTAATACTGGTAACAGTCCAGGCCCTATTGGTGGCATTCATGACAGTATTGCTTAGAAAAGCGCAGAGGCCTTTTTTTTTTTTTTGCATTTCTACCAATTTTCACAAGATTGCCTTATTCAGAGTGAACTGATTTCTGAATGAACTGGTACAAACAGTTCTGTACACTTCAGCCACCCTCCACATGGTCAGCCTATCTGATGACCTGCGAAAAAGAAACGACAGCAGAAACGGAAGGAACACACACATATAGTAATTATATCAAATGTACCAAATACTTTGTCAGTCATCTAATTCAAAAATCTAATTTATGAACTAAATTAAAGACCCCATTTAGCAAAACTAGCATTCGTATAAACTAAATGCTGTTTTATTAAACCAACCAAGCTGTTTAATGACATACAACAGAAAAACAGTGTTAAATTCCATGTCTTTTCAAAGCAGCTAAAGCTATTATGAAACAGCACATACATATGAATGAGAAAACTAAAATAAAAAAATCTGAAAACTGTTTTCTACATGTCTATAGAAAGAACACCAGTAAACAGTACTGTATGCATTTTCAGTTAACAAGGATGCTCATCAGAGCAGCTGCTACTGGATCTATTAACAAATGCACATAAATTAAAGGTTCAAGTCTGACACTCGACCGATTGAACCTCTTTCTGTTCCACTAATTGAGTGTAGGAGTGGGATTTTTTTTAATTTACTGTGTACAGAAACATTAGGCAATAAATGCACTCAACAAGTGGGTCAGTAGTGTCCATATACATTGAAGCTGCCCAGTTGAAGACTTGTACATCAGGAGTGAAAAGGCAGTACTGAGCAAAAACATAAAAGGTCCCTGAATGGTCTGGACTTACAGCATTAGACAAAAGGTTTTAGTACACTCACTTTTAAATCTCGGACATATACCGAGGTCATATAGATTTCTCTAGATACCAGAACACGAGGCATCTGTTACAGAAAACACAGCAAAGTATCAAATCAGTGTACACTGTTCAAGATTTCAATTGCAAAGCTGGGTCTTGGATAACCATAAATATGTCAAACTCCGGTCCTGGAGGGATGGTGTCCAGCGCAGTTTGATAGTTACTCAAACTAGGGCTGTAAAACGATTAATTAAAATTAACTAGTTAATCGCAAATCTGGAAAAAATTTATCTTGATTAATCGCAATTCTATGTCAACCCAATATTTAATATATAATGAACACACTAAGTCATCAATTTTACAAAGAAGGCTTTGTGTTTTTTTTTTAAAAGCTGTGAGATAAAAACAAAACTTACTTTTGAATAGAAAATGCATAACATCTTCAAACCTGAAAGAATCT
>JBBPCW010000084.1:18986251-19000507 GCA_037974425.1 Phenacogrammus interruptus | reverse complement strand
CCCCTGTGTGTCTGACCCCTCCGCCAGGCAAAGCAGCGCCGCAAAACAAGCCAAAACAAATCCTCTTACGCATCACAAACATCCTTCAAAAAATCCACAGAAAAGCCGCACCGGACTATAAGCCGCAGGGTTCCAAATTTTAGAAAAAAGTAGCGGCTTATAGTCCGAAAAGTACGGTAGTTACTCTAAGTTGTCTGTCAATGCTTGGCATTGGGTATTTTCATACATGTGACCGATATCTTGCTTTTTATTGTCTTTGGCTGTGACATTAATGCAGATTTAGGCTTGTGATTAGATTCCAGAGAGGAGAAACAGCTCATAAAGGCACGGTGGAGTGTGGCTACTTAAGCTGTCACTTCGTATCACTCAGTTCACTTGGCAAACCCACTGGAGCATATCGATATGAGGTCAAGTGGCGCAGTGTGTTGCATATCAAACATGTCTGTTGGTCCTACATTCTAATAGATGAGAGCAAGGCAATTTAATGCTTTGTAAACATTCTCCTGGGACTTCTGTGCGACATACAGAGGCCAGTGACCTATCCTGCAGGCACAGGCAGTGAGCCATGATGTTATAATGATCAGAAAAGTACCTATCTCTCATTAATTTCCTCCATTTTGAAACAATTTTATAGCACAAATAGGCAAAATGGACCCTTTTCAGTTTTTTTTTTTTTTTTTTTAAGTCCATATAGTGTTTATTTTGTTGTTGTTGTTGCAAAAACCCTATTTTAAATATATTCATGCACATTTACATACCTTGGTCAACTGTAGCAGTAAAACCCGCTGCCTAATTATGTAAATTCCCTCGAGTCGCCCAAAGCGAGAGCCATCGCGAGATAAACTCCGCAAGAGCTCTGAAAGAGTGCCCTGGTATCTGGCATCAAGTCGTTAGCAGCAGATTCTGTAAGATAGTTACAGTGTGGGCATGTGCTAGTTTGTACTGCACGTCCTCCAGATGCTGAATCAGATTGAAATCTGGGGAGTTTGGAAGCCAAACCAACCACTGTGCATAACTACTGCGCACTGAGGAAACCCCCACAAGACCTGCTGTTTTGGAGATGCTCTGACCCAGTTGTGTAGCTATCATAATTTGGCCCTTGTTAAAGTCATTCAAATCCTTACACTCACCCGTTTTTAGCTGAAATGAACAGTCTTTGAGGAGGAAATTCACTTTACCATCATGGTTTTAATATGGTGGTATCTATTGGTTTAGATTGGTGTATATCTTGCAACAGACTAGAGTAGTTTTGCCCCACCATCAGTTTTTTCATCCTAGACTGATTTTAAAACAAGGTGCAATAAAGAAAAATCATAACTGGATATACTGGATAGAAGTAGATCAGCTCAAGTAGTTTAGTCTCATATGTATTTTCATAGACAGTACAGTCAAGATCTGTTGTCCAGTAAGGTAAGGTGCAAGTTAATGTCACTTAAAAGACTGAACTGATGTGTTTTGTGTGTTTATTGTTTCTTTTGACTACAGATGATTGTTGACTTTCATTAATAGTGATCAGCTTATCTGATGTGAATCAGTCATCAGTTTTCACACATGTCCGCACATCACGTACATGGAATTGTGGGTGGATTTATGAAAAATAAAAAACTGTACTGTCCATAAACATATCCGCATTCCTCCCCCCCCCAACCCCCCCAGGCTATTTCTGCCCAGGAGGACCTGGAGAAAACCAAAGAGGAGCTGAAAAGTGTGATGACGGTGGCAGTACCGGCAGGCGGCTCGGCGGAGAACGAGCACGATGAGCAAGACGAAAGCAGTGCTGAGGCCAGCGCCGAGCTGTCCAACGACGGGGTGTCCCACCAGCGTAGTGAGGAGGACCGCCTCACTGAAGCCCAGAAGAATGAACGCGTCAAGAAGCAGCTCCAGGTGCGTTTAAAGACACTAATTCCCTGTTAAAGACTTCGCTATACTTTTCAGTAATAAAACTGGATTCTATAGGTTTGGAATGTATACAGTAGGTTGAGTAGGGTTGTCCGCTGCATTTTCTGTTGTAATGTACACACATTTATTCCTGTAGATCGTAGAGACTGATTTTTCTCAGTGGCATATCAACAGTAAATGTTGGATGTCTTGATATAGCAGGGATTTTACAATGCTTGCATAATGCATGCTGTGTTGTAAAAGAATATTAATTAATGAAAATTACATTAAATTATGAATATCGTTATACAGTTGAGGCTGAGGAACCGAGTGACTTGGCTGCTTTTCTTTTCTAGCATATGAACCTAAAAGTGCCTTGTTTGCCAGGCTGATTTTAAGGGGAAACAATTTTTAACTGGATTCTGTTTTACAAGCCTACATTTATCAGAATGTGTGTTAAACTGAGATTTGATTCGGCTGCATTTAAATATAAAAGCTAATGTTACATTTGAATAGTTGCCTTTAAACAGTCAAATCATACAAAACAGTAATGCAAAACCCTTGTTGCAAATAGTTTAGCCTAAATATAGCCCTTTCACACTACTGCCATGAGCACAGACATTTAACCGTTTGGTGACTCACCTCGGCCTGAAACACAATCAGCTGCTGTCTGAAGGGGACTTCTAGCTTCTGTACATTTATGTGATCGTTACGCATGACCCTATATTCCTGGTTATTAGCTTTCATTGGTCCCCAACCACTGACGGTGATACAGAGGGTCCTCGAGTTACACCACACTGTCAAAGAATCTGACCTGTGTTGTAAGTCGAAACACACCCTGATCCTAACACAGCCCTTAAGATCATAAATACACTACTTATCCACAAGAAAAGGAAATCTCCTTTTCGTTACTGCGTTATTACTGCATGTTCTTCCACCACACGCAACCAAACTAGTTCACCTACGTAGTCCGTAAATACAAGGCTAATGGTGGAAGTGAGCGTCGTAAACTCGAAACGTCGTATGTCGAGCCTGTTGTAACCAGAGGACCCCCCTGTCTATTGAAAACTTAACATCCGCTGATTTAATCAGACAAACGATATATCAAACAGGCCCTAGAACCTAACACACTTTTCTTCTGTGTTCCTCAAAGGCGCTGAGCTCAGAGTTGGCCCAGGCTCGGGACGACACCAAGAAGACCCAGAATGATGTTCTGCATGCCGAGAACGTTAAGGCAGGCAGGGACAAATACAAGACCCTCCGGCAGATCCGCCAGGGTAACACCAAGCAGAGAATCGACGAGTTTGAATCCATGTGAGGACTGACCCGTTTCACCCCGGCCCACCTTTGTCGCCCCCACTCTTAAAGCCGCAGCCCTGATGCCTTGGCGGCTGGCTTACAAGCACAGCTTTTTTGTTTTTGTTTTTGTTTTTTTACCTGCCCATCCCTCTAACCTATGACTCCTAATCCCAAAACCCCACTCTTCAGAGAAGCTAGAGGGACATGGTTGCCACCCACCTCCCCCCAATGCTTTGCCAAAGCTCTCGCCGTCTCCAGTCAGCCAATCAGGCTGCTTTTTGTGAAGCTCCTCCCAAACCCCCTACCTGAATTGTCCGATTAGGAGCAAGCTATGTATCATATCTTATTGAACTTACTATATATATTTTTTTCTTTAAAAGAGAAAGGAGATACTAAAATGAAATGATCATTTTAGGGGGAAAAAAACTAAGAGGAAATTAAGCAAAGAGTGCTTTTATCACAATAGCCATCAGTTATTGTTTGTTTTTTGCTCGGCGTTTGTCAGAAAGCTTGTGCGCTTCTATGCTTGATTTCAATAATGTCTTGTCATCTCGACTGAGTGTGTTTGTTTTTAAGCATTTACTTGTTTTCCCTTCTTCCTTATTTACCCATTTTATCAACAGCCTGTTTTTTTTTCTTCTCTTTTCTCTGTTAATTCGGTGGCTTAGCAAGTCCAGGCCTGGAGGGCGGGTCTTGCGCAAAACCAAATTTGCATCGGCCCCCTTTTTTTTTTTCCCTCCCAGTGAGCGCACACAACCCCTGTTCAGGGCAAAGCCCCAATCAAACCTAGAAACCGCTAAAGGGCGTGTGTGTGCGGCTTGTACGAATGTGAACAGTAACAACCAAAACAAAGGATCACCAAAGGGAAGCTATGATCCATTTCGGCTGCATGCGGACGATTCAAACTTGGAGAAAGGTTACGAAGTCTAATGTTACACTGATATTGCTACCTACTGAGTTGATATAAGCTCTGGATCTAAGCTCATACTTCATATCTGGGAGGCCCTGGGAGATGTGAAGCGCACAGAGTAGGTACAGGTGGTCTTCTGGAGCTTGATGGGTGGGAAAAGGAGTTCAGGTGGAGGCTGTAAGTCCTCAGTGTTTCATGTCCAGTCTCCATATCGATGGTTTTCCCTGCCTACCAGCTCACAAAGGCCTAGGGATTTCAAATGAGGCTGACAGACAAAACTGCCCGACCGAATGAATGTAATGGAAGGTGTGTGTTTGAGTTAGTGTGTAAATGTATACGTGTACAATCGCAGCTCTGTCTGTCCACCTCTGTTCAAATTGTGTGTTTTTTTGGATTTTTTTTTGTCTTGGATGCTTCAAGCACACACCTAAGGCCTTTCTGACTGGTGAGCATATGAAAACATCAGTCCTGGCTTCAGGATGGCACTCTACCTCATTACTATAACCATGGTGACTGCCACATCAAACACTAGGGTGTGTGTGTGTGTCCCGTGTCTATAGGGTTGACTGGGATAAGGACAGAAGGGCAGGTAAGACGAGTGGCGCTTTACCTTCAGTCAGGCATCGCAGCTGCTTCTGTTGGTTTAGAGTTTGGAGCGTCATCCAGTCAAGGCGCCTCGCTCCTGTGCGTTCGCATGCAGAACAGCCTGAGTAGCATGAATTGACGGCTCAGTATTATTTCTAGGCTCAATCAGTAAGTAGTTGCTGCTGCTTTCTCAGCGCCCGTTGAAATCTGATATTACAGATCTGTACACATACAATACCAAAGCTGTTCTTAGAAATACGTCACAATAGGTTTTTTTATCGCAGAGGAAAGAGGGGAAATCGTGCTCTTGTCCTCACTAGAGCCAAGAAGCTTGTTTAGATTTAAACTAACACATGGTCCGGTGTAGCAGAGTCGTATCTGAGGACGTTGAGCTGTTTGTCTTGTTTTGTTTTGCCCCCCTCAGCCCAAGCTGTTGGACACAAAGACAGTATTTTGTGTGCGTCGAGTACCGATCAGGTCCAGCACTGTGAGAAAAGAGGCTGTACTTTTGCAAAGACTAAGAAGCTGAAGCTTCAAGATGGGCAAAGATTTTGTAATCCACCCTGAAGATCTGCTGTTTTTCTTTTTCTTCTTTTCATTTGACCCATGGAGGTTGGTATTAAAGCAATGAACAAAAACAGATGGTAGTCAGGGGCTTCGCGTAAATGACTGTGGGTCTGTTCCGCTGGCTGCCGCTACGCATTTTTAAAGGTTTCTTTAATTCCTCGCGTCCTTTTTTACCTTCATGAAGTTCGACATATCTGGTGCGTGTATATTCCCATATTGTGCAAAGAGAAAGCAGGCCAAGTTATGCCCCACCCCCCACTCCCCCTCCCCCCAATCCCCCTCCCCCCAATCCCCCTCCCAAGCCCCCAAAAAGTCTACTTGATCAAAAAATGAATTGCAGGAGCATTTGGGGTAAACCTGGATTTTTGTTTTATATTTTGCAATGTGACTTTCTTTTTTTTTTTTTTTTCTTGTTTTGTTTCTGTTGCTTATTTTAATGCTAGCGAAGGCAGTTGGTGGCAATTTAGGTCTGACCTTTAAAAGTCAGTGTCCAGAGGTCAGAAGCAGTTGTTTTGGTTGTGGTTAGGACACTAAGGAGCTTAGCACAAGCCACTCTGTTCGGTTTCTTTTCTAGGCAGGTGTCCAGAACGACAGGATGTATCGCCATAGCAAGAGAAATACTGTGCTTCCAAAATGTGTTGGTCATTTTTGAACACTTTTTTTTTTCTTTGTTAAATTTGCTTTACAAATTTGAACCACCAGCGTTAGTATGCTAGACTTCACTAAAGGGGAGAGGATTGTTTCCTTAAAACACAAATGGTATAGAAAGTTGTTTTTTTGTTTGTTTGTTTGTTTTTTTTAAATAGCTAAATTAATTTTGTTGTATGTTTTCATGAGTTAATATTGGCCTGTTAGCATTGCAGTGCTGGGAAATTCTTCCAGAGCAAAACTGCTGCTGCTGCTTCTGGAACCAGCTGTCATGTTTGCTGTTCTGCCCCTCCCGTCCGCTCCTTTATGTTTATATAGCTTCTGTTACATAGAAAATAACAGCTTTGTGGAGCTTTATCCATGAATACACATGTTGGTTCAAAAATAAAGATAAAATATATATATGTATGTATATATATATACACACACACATCCTACAGGCTTCATTTTATTTGGGTTTTCTTGCACCAGTGTGGCTTTCTTTTAGTAGTACTGGGTGGACAAAATATTGGAAACACTACACGAAAATGAAGCGGTACTACATTAGTCATAAAGGCAGACTACCAGTTTGCTATGAGAGGTTGGAATGCACAAAAATAAAGACAATAATGGTTGATGCTCGAACAGGAGGTGAATCTAGTGGTTGTAAAGAGGTGGCAAAATTAAGAATGTCAACAAAAAAAACACACTGCCATTTCTGTGATCTTCACATAGCTGGAATTAATGGCAAGGGTTGCCAAGCTCAGGTATGAGTTCGTTTTACACTGTATATACAGTTCTGAGGGGGGAAAAAGAGCATGGCAAAAATGTACTGTTCCTCAGGTTTTATCTTTTATAGGTGCAGGTATTGAACTGAACAGCTTTGCCTTAGTTTTTAGGATGCAGAGTTTACAGAAATTGAATAATTCAAAGAAAACAAAATATCTTATTTACTCAAACTAAATGGCAATAATTACCTTATACTCACTTCTAGTAGTGTTTATCTAGTCTCGTTGGATGGTAGTGGCTCAGTGGGTGTAAACACTTGCCTGTGAACCCAATGACCCCCACTTTCTACCATTGTGTCCTTGAGAAAGACACTTAACCCTCAGTTACTCCAGGGGGACTGTCCCTCTAACTAATGATGGTAATTCACTGTGGATAAGAGCATCAGCCAAAAGCCCCTTTACATTGTGAGAGTGTTTTTATACTTTTCCTCATTAAATAAGATGTGATTCAGCTGATCAGTGATCAGTACCTCATAAAGCAGAATGAGGTGCTTGTGTAGGAATTTAACAGACACTGGACTGGAATGGTTCTCACTCAGAGATGCTTACTTGAAAATGCTCTTTTTTTTTCCTGAGCTGTATTTGCAAGTCAATAGATGCCTTCATTGGATTCATAACGATAGTGTCCGCTTGCATTACATGGTTTTATGACTGCTAAGAAACTTGAAGCCGGGTTACAACCAATGCTGCAGAACCCGCTCCCTCGTGATATTTCCATATTCCAGGCTGTTAATGGCATACGCGGTCCTGAAGAACATGCACGGTTCTGTTAACACCAGGATGATGACAGGCTATTTCTAGAACCTCCTCAAACATTTCTAAGTATAACTGGTTATGGGGAAGTCAGGGGGCAGAATGTGAAGTAGATTTCAATGTTCAGCCCTTAAGGAACTGAAAGTCTTGTAAATTGTCCCACCCCCCACATCCCAAACACGGTTCATGACTCTTGACTAGATTGAAAGGACTGAATATTTTAACACTATAAGCAACAGTCTTCTATGAATTAGGCACTTTTATAGGTTTTGCCCATATTTTGTTTTGAAAAAACAATAGATTCCTGGCTTCCTTCTCCTATTTATTTTAAGCAGACTTTTGTTTAAACCGTGTAAACAATGCTTAGGCGTTTAAAGAACGAGTAGACTGGGTGGGGGAACCTCTGCACACTTTGGAAATGTTTGCATTTCACAAGCGCCCTGGGAGAAAGTGACGATTCTCTGATATGGGAATTGCAGGCCGATACTGAGATCCACAGTTTGTCGTGTACATATTTGCCGAAGCCGGTACCCATGACAATACAAACATGTTATAACACGTTAAAAATTGGGAACAGATCGGCCTGGATTAGTCTTACAGAGAACTGTAACTCCCGGCGTAACCTAAATGTTTAACTGACAGAGGAAAATAAAAAAAAATTGGTTGTCAAATCTAATCTGTCCAACTGAATTTTTTTGAAAGCAAAAATAGTTATTTCAAGAAGCTCTGGCTGAGTGACGAGGCAGCTGTGGGAGAGTAAACAGGAAAAGCAGTAGAATAAAAAGATCTTAAGATTCAACTTAATTCTACCATTGCTCTCAGTGATTGTTGCACCATAGGTTTTATAGCTTTGTTTTGAACTCTGGTGGGAACGAGTATGATTTGGACATGTTGGACAGGGACTGGATTCAATGAAATATTTATGTATGTGTGGGAATATTTAAGGGAGTATATTGCAAATACATATGAATTATAATGTAAATAATATAAAGTATATAATAAAGTAAACTGCAGATTTCATTAAGTTTTTTACCAGCAGGTGTAATTTCTCAAGACCTGTATCAGCTGTCTGGAGGTTTATCTCAGTTCTCGTGAAGGACTTGCGGAAGTGTTGCTAGTGTACCTTTACAATACGGGCAAACAAACTGCATCTACTTTCAAAATGTTTCTATGAATGTTGTTTCCAGTTCAGCAACACAATATTAGATCAAGGCCTTAAATGAGTTATTCTGTTGTACTCATTCAAATCCAAAACGGATGTATACAATATGGACAAAAGTATTCGGACGCCTGTTTTTTAAGGGGTTGGGTTTGGACCCTTACTTCCAGTGAAGGGTGATCTTAATGCTTCAGTATACCAAGGCATTTTGGACAACACCATGCTTCCAACTTTGTGGACACAGTTTGGGGAAGAACCTTTTCTATTCCAGCATGACTGTGTCCCAGTGTGTAAAGCAAGCTCCATAAAGACATGGCTGGAGGAGTTTGGTGTGGCTCACACAGAGCCCTGACCTCAACCCCATCCAACACCTTTGGGATGAACATTAGTGTCCAACCTCAGATGCTCTATTGCATGAATGGACACAAATTCCCACAGAAACTCTAAAACCTTGTAGAAAGTCTTCCAAGAAGAGTAGAAGCTGTTATAGCTGCAAGGGGGAGTCCCTGTTGGTGTAATGGTCAGGTGTCCCAATACTTATGTCCATACAGTGTAGCTTCCCTCCACACTTTTCAGCCCCATGGTTAGCTACTGCAAAGGATGATGTTTCTACAATGTAATCCAAAGCAAACCCCACTACTGAATGAAATGAGTAACGAGTCAAAGAAATATTCATCTCACAATTCAAACATAACATTAGGTGGTCTTTTTTTTATTATTTCAATAAAAATACACATTTGGAAACTCCAGGATATGCAGCAACAATAAAATCTGTAAGGTGATCACACTGTTTTTTTTTTTTTGTTCACATGATCCAATAATGATCCAAACTTTCTTCCTCAACATGATTTTTATCTGGTTAAAAAAAAGGAAAATCTCAAAAAGACTATCTGCTTTGACCAACAAACGCACTATTATCGGGTCTTTTCAAATTCTAACGTTAACTAGTTCACTGCTTACTTTGGTACTTTGGTCCCTGGGGCCAAGCGTAAAGCCTACATACTTCGTGAATCAAGAAATCTGACCAGACAGTCCCAAGTACAACCACGTGGAAATGAATTCAGCACTAGTACAGCAGTACGCATCGTTCCTTAGATCAAAATCCGCGTTGCGATTGCAGGTTTGGATAATTAGCCTATGTACATTTTTCACCACAACATTGTGAGGCAGTTTAGCAAGGCAAGCTGAAACACTTATAAAGGAGTAGAAGAACGCATGACACCGACACGGTAACATCACTCACAGCAAGTCCGTTTCAAAGTTTTGATACGCGGTACGTCACAATGAGAAACAACTCGTTTAGTTATTTATTTATATATATGAAAATGGTGCCACTTTACGTGAGGTGTCCCTAAAGAACGTGTATCTGCACAAAGAATAAAACTACATTTAGTTTTGCCACATGCAACGGCATGTGCCGTACAGTTATATTTCTGCAAATACAATGGGGTTAAGGACGTCCCGCAATAAAGCCAGCCCTGAAAAACTCGTAAGCTGAACATGGTTCAGATTATTCAGATGTGTCTTAAGCACAATGCCATGTAGAGGCATTTACTCTATACCCACGCCACTGCCAACGATGGCACACGGTGCCACCTGGCTAGAGGGAAGGCTCTTCTTTTTTTTTTTTTCCTTTTCTTCAAAATAAAGGTGCTCCTAACAAACATATTTCAGGCAGCATTTTACCCCATCTCTTCAAAGTGTAGCCTTTCTGGATTCTAAAATCTGTCCTCCTGGAATGCATCAAGTATCTTTCCTCAATCACTTATGGATGTGTAAAATGACAGGTCTATGTGATCAGTTATCCACAGCCAAATCCAAAACGATGGTGGATTTTACTTCGCCTGAGCCTGGTTCGCCAAAAGCGTCATCGTCACGTTCCAGCATAAACTCCCTTTACCATCTCATTACGCTACAAAAGGTTTTTGTTTTTTTCTTTTTTGGAAAACAGCCCAGGATAGTACCAATATAATAGAAATTCATCCAAAATGTAAACCTACAAATTTGCACAATTCTAAGCTCGTACGCCAAATTTCGCAATTTCAAATTTCTAGGTGTCGACCATAAATAACTTTTGTTTCCAAAGAAAATAAATAAATAAAACATACTTAGCAAAGATTTTCATCATTCTTAATTCGCCTCCACGCTTTTAAAAGATGCATTTTATGCTCTTCGTCGCCCACATATAGAAACTTCAACCGTTCTCCTTGAAGTCATGATAAAATGTTGCCAAAAATATCTTAAATTACACAAGTACTACCTATTGTACATAACCGTGTGTGAATATATTTTCATCCATAGATTATATGTATATAAACGTCTCTGATTTTTAAGTTAAAAAAAAGATACAATTTGTATCAACGAGGACAGGTATTCTCTGGCTACCACAGGTCGTGTCAGGAACAGGTACAGATTTCCGAAGGAGACCTGGGCCGGGAGATCCCGAACAAACGGTCGCAAAGAGCGTTTCACCCAATCGGGTAGAGGACATTAATAAAACACATGTAGCATGCGCCCAAATGTGAAGCCAGAGACGTCCCTTACTAAAACTAAGGTACACAGACAGAGCCAGGGGCAACTGTCTCAACTACACTACACCTGTGGCTACAGTCGGACCATGCCCGAGTTCCCCAAAAGTGCCGCTGGGTCGAGAACCCTGTGAGCCACGAAGATGGCGGTCAGCAGAACAACTGCTGTCTCTGAACAAAATCCTTCGCTTCTTAAAATACATTCCTTTTGGGAAACTCCGGCATTGAATCTTATAACACTGACAATACAATGTAACGTTGATACGGAAAAAAAATCCACCCAAGTACCCAAACACACAATTACACAGTCACACATCCACACAAGAATGAACAGATCTCTGTAACTGAATAAAATAGTAAAAGCTTAAGGAAAAAAAAAAACAGCAAAATCATCATAAATTAACACAACTACTCTAATAAAAATAATACTTCCTACTCGTGCGTATCCCCAAAGAACCAATCCTTCATGATTCAAACAGAAATCAGTCACGGGGAAGACGATTTTAAGGAACACAAAAAGAAAAAAAAACAAAAACGTTTCAAGCGAGAGTAGGCATTATGTCACAAAGATGATGAAAAGCCAGAGAAATGCGGGACCATATCCGACGGAAAACAAAAGCGAAAGTGTCAATTCGTACACAATAGCAAATGTAGAGCAGTAGCTCGAATTCCTTGCTACTGCAAAAGCAGATAGGGTCCTGCCCTTTGCTTACACTTGATTCTATGGGTTCCTTTAATTACATGTGTTTCGTCACCCTCGGTCTCTGCAAACCACTTTGAATAATCTGGCCTTTCATCAGTTCTTTGTTTGATTGCCATAAGTTATCAAATCAGTTTAGAATTTGATAAACAGCAACAAAAAAGTGCCCTGTGAATCAGTACATGCTCACCTGAACATAACTATAAACATAAAGCAATACCTTGCAGAAAATATATATAGACCAAAATAAATAATGCCACACACACACAACCACACATTCACACCTCAGGTAGACAAACTGCTACTGCAGCGGTTCTGGTTCCACTGCTGGATAAACTTGCGACCTCGAAATCAAATGAGGGACCCAAGTATGAGATGGCTTGTCCTCGCTACAGCTGTGTTTACAGGTTTCCTACGACATTCCAGGGAACCTCGAAACGGAAGCGCTGCATAACTAACATGGCCTGGACCATCTGCCATAGATACTTCTTAATTCATCAGATAATGTGAGCCTGTTGAATACGATCCATTCATTAAAGGTTCAAATAGTTTAGGGGTGGGGGGCTTCAATAACCTGCTTGACTCTTCTCAGCCAAGATGGCGGCTGCTAGCTGTTGGGCGTCAGTCACGTGTGGGTACCGACCCATAACCAGCCGGACCAGCTCGGTTGGGAAGATGTTGCACAAGTTCACAAACACCTTCTCACGTACTTCCTGGTAGCGGCTGACAGCAGGTGGCTCCTGGTGCTGGTGGAGGGGTGGGGGATGTGGACTTTGGGATGGATGAGGAGGAGGAAGGCCAGCCCGTCCCCAGGGCGCTCGCCAAGCCTGCTCACGGTTATCCGGGAGGCTTTGGAAAGTGAAGGGCTCGTAGCAAGGCTGTGGTGGTTGTCGGTAGTATGGATCCCAGCTAGCCATTCGTTCCTGGCCCAAGTAAGCCTTCCTGGGTGTTAGAGGCGAGTGCTCATAGAGCCTGGAGTCAGACACGCTGTCCAGACGGGTGGACGCCAAGCCTCGGCCCAGGGGGGAGCTCTGAGGGTGTGCCAGAGGAGGATAGTCTCCAGGACAGCTTGATCTAGCGGCCACTGTCTGGTGCTGGACTTGCTGGGCCATATAGGACATGGAGTGCTTGAAGAGGGGATCCGGGGGATGGTCGTCTTGCGCCAAGCTGTGCATCCGGGGTACACTGTGGTGGTGGTAGCTGGGGTGAGCTGGAGGAGCCGGGGACAGGACCCGTCCCTGATGGTGGTGGGAAGACGGAGGCAGTATGCCAGGCATAGGATACTGCCTGCGATGTTGGTATTGGTGGTGCTGGTGATGCAGGTGATGGCACTTGAGCCCATCGTCTAACAGTCCGGAGTCCGGTGAGCTCATACAGGAGCGCTCACTGTGGGCCGCCGTGCCATATGAGTCAGAGCTTGCGCTGCCCTCACTGCTGCAGTCTGACGCCACCGAGCTGATCCGTGGGTCCACGTCTGGTGAGTGAAAGTGGTGCTCTGGGCTTCGTTGGGCAGAGAGGCTGAGGCCTGAGTAGGCACGGACCATTGAGTAGTAACTGTGGTCTGGAGACTCACAGGTTGGATAAGAGTCTGACTGTGGGAAGGCTGGCGCCATGTGGCTTTTGGAGGGGCAAGAGGTGTGCTCTCTTGGGTCTTGCGGATAACTATGACAAGAAGGGGGTCCGCCTGGCGCAGGGGGCAGAGCCAGACTGCTCTTGTGGGGTTCTGCTTTGGTTTTGGAGCTCAGCTTGTCCTCCACGTCACTGTAAGATAGGGTGCGGACGCTGGGGTCCGACTGCCTCTTTGGGTGTGAACGTTTTCCTTCACTTGCTTTATCATTGCGGGAGCCCCCGGGAACACTGTGGCTCTTCACCAGGCCTGTTTCAGCCGTGCCTTTGGCTGCAGAGGTCTTAGCGCTGGCACGGAGCTCATCAGCTACTGCACGCTGGGGCTGTGTGCCACGCTCCGGGTGGTAGAACTTACACTTGTGCCCGTAAGTACACTTTTTTCCTGAAGGAGAAAGTGGATTTAAGCATTGCTTTAAAGAATACCTTACCAAAAATGCTAATGATTATGAGTAAAGATAATGAGAGGCAGTAAGCATATGCCAAATTTTAGAGTGAAGAAGCTACACCTGAATGATTGTACATGATTGTAAACCTGAACTTTGTTTGACATGCTTTAGGAAAGCACTACAAAATCAAGCTTGGGAGGCTTCACTTGAGATGTGGGGGAAAGAGTTATGATGTACCATAAGGACATGGCTGCTTCTTGTGTTCTGGGATGATGGGCCTTTTTCTCAGGAAGTTCTCCAGACTTGGGCCATGGCGACCCAGGGGATCATCAGGAGGCATGAACCTGGAAGACAAGAGTTTTTAACTAAATAGTAGGGATGCACCGATCGATCGGCCAGTGATCGGAAACGGACGATTTTTGGCCTGATCGGTGATCGGCCGATCACTCA